>CM026402.1:51677661-51698575 GCA_014843695.1 Archivesica marissinica | reverse complement strand
GTCTATGATAGTTGTCACTAGATATTGCAGACCAGTATATGATAGTTGACACTAGATATTGCAGACCGGTCTATGATAGTTGTCACTAGATATTGCAGACCAGTATATGATAGTTGACACTAGATATTGCAGACCAGTCTATGCTAGTTGTCACTAGATATTGCAGACCAGTCTATGATAGTTGACACTAGATATTGCAGACCAGTCTATGATAGTTGAAACTGGATATTGCAGACTAGTCTATGCTAGTTGTAACTAGATATTGCAGACCAGTCTATGATAGTTGTCACTAGATATTGCTGACCAGTATATGCTAGTTGTCACTATATATTGCAGACCAGTCTATGATAGTTGTCACTAGATATAGCAGACCAGTCTATGATAGTTGTCACTAGATATCGCAGACCAGTCTATGATAGTTGTCACTAGATATTGCAGACCAGTCTATGATAGTTGTCACTAGATATTGCAGACCAGTCTATGCTAGTTGTAACTAGATATTGCAGACCAGTCTATGCTAGTTGTCACTAGATATTGCAGACCAGTCTATGCTAGTTGTCATTAGATATAGCAGACCAGTCTATGATAGTTGTCACTAGATATAGCAGACCAGTCTATGATAGTTGTCACTAGATATAGCAGACCAGTCAATGGTAGTTGTTACTAGATATTGTAGACCGGTCTATGCCAGTTGTCACTAGATATAGCAGTCCAGTCTATGATACTTGTCACTAGATATTGCAGACCAGTCTATGCTAGTTGTCAATATATATTGCAGACCAGTCTATGATAGTTGACACTAGATATTGCAGACCAGTCTATGATAGTTGTCACTAGATATTGCAGACCAGTCTATGCTAGTTGTCACTATATATTGCAGACCAGTCAATGCTAGTTGACACTAGATATTGCAGACCAGTCTATGATAGTTGTCACTAGATATTGCAGACCAGTCTATGCTAGTTTTCACTATATATTGCAGACCAGTCTATGATAGTTGTCACTAGATATAGCAGACCAGTCTATGATAGTTGTCACTAGATATAGCAGACCAGTCTAAGATAGTTGTCACTAGATATTGCAGACCAGTCTATGCTAGTTGTCACTAGATATTGCAGACCAGTCTATGCTAGTTGTCACTAGATATAGCAGACCAGTCTATGATAGTTGTCACTAGATATAGCAGACCAGTCTATGATAGTTGTCACTAGATATAGCAGACCAGTCTATGGTAGTTGTCACTAGATATTGCAGACCGTTCTATGCTAGTTGTCACTAGATATAGCAGACCAGTCTATGATAGTTGTCACTAGATATAGCAGACCAGTCTATGCTAGTTGTCACTAGATATAGCAGACCAGTCTATGATAGTTGTCACTAGATATTGCAGACCAGTCTATGATAGTTGTCACTAGATATAGCAGACCAGTCTATGATAGTTGTCACTAGATATTGCAGACCTCTATGATAGTTGTCACTAGATATTGCAGACCAGTCTATGATAGTTGTCACTAGATATTGCAGACCAGTCTATGATAGTTGTAACTAGATATTGCAGACCAGTCTATGCTAGTTGTCACTAGATATTGCAGACCGGTCTATGCTAGTTGTCACTAGATATAGCAGACCAGTCTATGATAGTTGTCACTAGATATAGCAGACCAGTCTATGATAGTTGTCACTAGATATAGCAGACCAGTCTATGATAGTTGTCACTAGATATTGCAGACCAGTCTATGACAGTTGTCACTAGATAGTGCAGACCAGTATATGATAGTTGTCACTAGATATAGCAGACCAGTCTATGATAGTTGTCACTAGATATAGCAGACCAGTCTATGATAGTTGTCACTAGATATTGCAGACCAGTCTATGATAGTTGTCACTAGATATTGCAGACCAGTCTATGATAGTTGTCACTAGATATAGCAGACCAGTCTATGCTAGTTGTCACTAGATATAGCAGACCAGTCTATGATAGTTGTCACTAGATATAGCAGACCAGTCTATGATAGTTGTCACTAGATATTGCAGACCAGTCTATGACAGTTGTCACTAGATAGTGCAGACCAGTATATGATAGTTGTCACTAGATATAGCAGACCAGTCTATGCTAGTTGTCACTAGATATAGCAGACCAGTCTATGATAGTTGTCACTAGATATTGCAGACCAGTCTATGCTAGTTGTCACTATATATTGCAGACCAGTCTATGATAGTTGACACTAGATATTGCAGACCAGTCTATGATAGTTGTCACTAGATATTGCAGACCAGTCTATGCTAGTTTTCACTATATATTGCAGACCAGTCTATGATAGTTGTCACTAGATATAGCAGACCAGTCTATGATAGTTGTCACTAGATATAGCAGACCAGTCTATGATAGTTGTCACTAGATATTGCAGACCAGTCTATGCTAGTTGTCACTAGATATTGCAGACCAGTCTATGGTAGTTGTCACTAGATATTGCAGACCGTCTATG
This sequence comes from Archivesica marissinica, assembly GCA_014843695.1. Classification (NCBI taxonomy): domain Eukaryota; kingdom Metazoa; phylum Mollusca; class Bivalvia; order Venerida; family Vesicomyidae; genus Archivesica; species Archivesica marissinica. The sequence goes on along the minus strand of CM026402.1, from coordinate 51,696,089 downwards.
CTAGTTGTCACTAGATATAGCAGACCAGTCTATGATAGTTGTCACTAGATATAGCAGACCAGTCTATGCTAGTTGTCACTAGTATAGCAGACCAGTCTATGATAGTTCACTAGATATAGCAGACCAGTCTATGATAGTTGTCACTAGATATTGCAGACCAGTCTATGCTAGTTGTCACTAGATATTGCAGACCAGTCTATGCTAGTTGTCACTATATATTGCAGACCAGTCTATGATAGTTGACACTAGATATTGCAGACCAGTCTATGATAGTTGTCACTAGATATTGCAGACCAGTCTATGCTAGTTGTCACTAGATATTGCAGACCAGTCTATGATAGTTGTCACTAGATATAGCAGACCAGTCTATGATAGTTGTCACTAGATATTGCAGACCAGTCTATGATAGTTGTCACTAGATATTGCAGACCAGTCTATGATAGTTGTCACTAGATATAGCAGACCAGTCTATGCTAGTTGTCACTAGATATAGCAGACCAGTCTATGATAGTTGTCACTAGATATAGCAGACCAGTCTATGATAGTTGTCACTAGATATAGCAGACCAGTCTATGCTAGTTGTCACTAGATATAGCAGACCAGTCTATGATAGTTGTCACTAGATATAGCAGACCAGTCTATGATAGTTGTCACTAGATAGAGCAGACCAGTCTATGATAGTTGTCACTAGATATTGCAGACCAGTCTATGATAGTTGTCACTAGATATTGCAGACCTGTCTATGATAGTTGACACTAGATATTGCAGACCGGTCTATGATAGTTGTCACTAGATATTGCAGACCAGTCTATGATAGTTGTCACTAGATATTGCAGACCAGTCTAAGCTAGTTGTAACTAGATATTGCAGACCAGTCTATGCTAGTTGTCACTAGATATTGCAGACCGGTCTATGCTAGTTGTCACTAGATATAGTAGTCAAGTCTATGATAGTTGTCACTAGATATAGCAGACCAGTCTATGATGGTTGTCACTAGATATAGCAGACCAGTCTATGATATTTGTCACCAGATATTGCAGACCAGTCTATGACAGTTGTCACTAGATAGTGCAGACCAGTATATGACAGTTGTCACTAGATATAGCAGACCAGTCTATGATAGTTGTCACTAGATATAGCAGACCAGTCTATGATAGTTGTCACTAGATATTGCAGACCAGATAGTGTCACTAATAGCAGACCAGCTATGACAGTTGTCACTAGATAGTGCAGACCAGTATATGATAGTTGTCACTAGATATAGCAGACCAGTATATGCTAGTTGTCACTAGATATAGCAGACCAGTCTATGATAGTTGTCACTAGATATAGCAGACCAGTCTATGCTAGTTGTCACTAGATATTGCAGACCAGTATATGATAGTTGTCACAAGATATAGCAGACCAGTCTATGCTAGTTGTCACTAGATATTGCAGACCAGTCTATGCTAGTTGTCACTATATATTGCAGACCAGTCTATGATTGTTGACACTAGATATTGCAGACCAGTCTTTGCTAGTTGTCACTATATATTGCAGACCACTCTATGATAGTTGACACTAGATATTGCAGACCAGTCTATGATAGTTGTCACTAGATATTGCAGACCAGTCTATGCTAGTTTTCACTATATATTGCACACCAGTCTATGATAGTTGTCACTAGATATAGCAGACCAGTCTATGATAGTTGTCACTAGATATAGCAGACCAGTCTATGATAGTTGTTACTAGATATTGCAGACCAGTCTATGCTAGTTGTCACTAGATATTGCATACCAGTCTATGATAGTTGTCACTAGATATAGCAGACCAGTCTATGATATTTGTCACTAGATATAGCAGACCAGTCTATGGTAGTTGTCACTAGATATAGCAGACCAGTCTATGATAGTTGTCACTAGATATAGCAGACCAGTCTATGCTAGTTGTCACTAGATATAGCAGACCAGTCTATGATAGTTGTCACTAGATATAGCAGACCAGTCTATGATAGTTGTCACTAGATATAGCAGACCGGTCTATGCTAGTTGACACTAGATATAGCAGACCAGACTATGATAGTTGACACTATATATTGCAGACCAGTCTATGATAGTTGTCACTAGATATTGCAGACCGGTCTATGATAGTTGACACTAGATATTGCAGACCAGTCTATGCTAGTTGTCACTAGATATTGCTGACCAGTCTATGATAGTTGTCACTAGATATTGCAGACCAGTCTAAGCTAGTTGTAACTAGATATTGCAGACCAGTCTATGCTAGTTGTCACTAGATATTGCAGATCGGTCTATGCTAGTTGTCACTAGATATAGTAGACAAGTCTATGATAGTTGTCACTAGATATAGCAGACCAGTCTATGATGGTTGTCACTAGATATAGCAGACCAGTCTTTGGTAGTTGTCACTAGATATCGCTGACCGGTCTATGCTAGTTGTCACTAGATATAGCAGTCCAGTATATGATAGTTGTCACTAGATATAGCAGACAAGTCTATGCTAGTTGTCACTAGATATAGCAGACCAGTCTATGATAGTTGTCAGTAGATATAGCAGACCAGTCTATGATAGTTGCCACTAGATAGAGCAGACCAGTCTACCAGTCTATGATAGTTGTCACTAGATATTGCAGACCAGTCTATGATAGTTGTCACTAGATATTGCAGACCAGTCTATGATAGTTGACACTAGATATTGCAGACCGGTCTATGATAGTTGTCACTAGATATTGCAGACCAGTCTATGATAGTTGTCACTAGATATTGCAGACCAGTCTAGCTAGTTGTACTAGATATTGCAGAAGTCTATGATAGTTGTCACTAGATATAGCAGACCAGTCTATGATAGTTGTCACTAGATATTGCAGACCAGTCTATGATAGTTGACACTAGATATTGCAGACCAGTCTATGATAGTTGTCACTAGATATTGCAGACCAGTCTATGATAGTTGTCACTAGATATTGCAGACCAGTCTATGATAGTTGTCACTAGATATTGCAGACCAGTCTATGATAGTTGTCACTAGATATTGCAGACCAGTCTATGCTAGTTGTCACTAGATATAGTAGACCAGTCTATGATAGTTGTCACTAGATATAGCAGACCAGTCTATGATAGTTGTCACTAGATATAGCAGACCAGTCTATGATATTGTCACCAGATATGCAGACCAGTCTATGAAGTTGTCACTAGATATGCAGACCAGTCTATGATAGTTGTCACTAGATATATCAGACCAGTCTATGATAGTTGTCACTAGATATAGCAGACCAGTATATGCTAGTTGTCACTAGATATAGCAGACCAGTCTATGATAGTTGTCACTAGATATAGCAGACCAGTCTATGCTAGTTGTCACTAGATATTGCAGACCAGTATATGATAGTTGTCACTAGATATTGCAGACCAGTCTATGATAGTTGTCACTAGATATATCAGACCAGTCTATGATAGTTGTCACTAGATATAGCAGACCAGTATATGCTAGTTGTCACTAGATATAGCAGACCAGTCTATGATAGTTGTCACTAGATATAGCAGACCAGTCTATGCTAGTTGTCACTAGATATTGCAGACCAGTATATGATAGTTGTCACTAGATATTGCAGACCAGTCTTTGATAGTTGTCACAAGATATAGCAAACCAGTCTATGCTAGTTGTCACTAGATATTGCAGACCAGTCTATGTTAGTTGTCACTATATATTGCAGACCAGTCTATGATAGTTGACACTAGATATTGCAGACCAGTCTATGCTAGTTGTCACTAGATATTGCAGAGCAGTCTATGCTAGTTGTCACTATATATTGCAGAGCAGTCTATGCTAGTTGTCACTAGATATTGCAGACCAGTCTATGATAGTTGTCACTAGATATTGCAGACCAGTCTATGCTAGTTGTCACTATATATTGCAGACCAGTCTATGATAGTTGACACTAGATATTGCAGACCAGTCTATGCTAGTTGTCACTAGATATTGCAGACCAGTATATGATAGTTGTCACTAGATATAGCAGATCAGTCTATGATAGTTGTCACTAGATATTGCAGACCAGTCTGAAACATTAATGATCGTATGAGACATTATATATATGTACCCACGGTAACATAGTCACTGTCGAGCTACTATGCGTCACGTTATTCTATATTATACATATACGTACACTCATACATTTTTATTAAACTTCAGGTATCCAGTAATTGGATTGGATAACCTTCCCGTAAATGTATATAGTGCTATATATGGGCTAGCCAGGGTATCATATTATACGGATTAAATATTACCTTTCGCGTACATCACGATTCATTAATGTTGCGCACACGGTTGGACGATGAGCAATGTATCTATACAAGAAGCCTACATAAATACGGGTGTAATGTTTCTACATTTTCCACCGTTCAGATATGTTGAATTTATTAGCACACGGTAAGACTAACAGCGAAACATGATATTAAAATACATTGAACATGTATGGATTCCATACCTGGACGTGCTGGTGTCAAGGTAAAAATCACACAGTGAAATTACTCAATTGAGGCAGTCGACGGGGTAAACATGATAAAATAAAACAAAAAGTAACTGAAAACAGTGTGGCTCGGAGAATATCGCCTATGACCGGCAATATATACTCATATACCCTGTTAACAAAGCAAATAAAATATTAATATTATAATATATGAGACAGTTCGTGCGTCAGGATAATTTTAGCATAGTTTACGCTTTAACAATTATACATACGAATGTAGATAATTTCCCCAGGGAATCACTTTAAAAGACTACTCAATTTTGAATGTGTAATTTAAAGCCTAGAAGAAACTAAAGTAATATATGCTAAATAAGCATGGCACCATACACGTCGTTGCTATATTTAGAACAGTGTTTTGTTGCTTTCCAAATTACTCTGTGAATAGTTTCTGAGTGGGCCATGTGCGCGCAAGAACTAACTATAATTGCAGCTGTCTTACTTGGATACATAAATTTTGCGTTTGTTGTCTGGGTTTGAAAGTCGCTTAGGCATTGTTCAGCTATTATTGGTAGAGAGATCCTGGGTGACACTCCAATTCTGTAAGCTTTATTTCAGACACGGACGGGGCACTAGGGTAGAACAGCCATACTTCCGTAAGTCAGCTGGATAGCTTGCTCACATGCAACCATTCAAACCCTACCCATATGATTACGGGTGATAAATAGAATGTAGAACACTATTAGTTCACGAGCATTTATAGTTGACCGCGAATTCATGATTGTCGTAAATAATAACGTGTCCGTATGTAGAGGTATATCCGAAAATAGTTACACTTTACCCACATTTTGAAAGTCAATATAATTAGCGATACAGTCAAACTTGTATCAGCCAAGCCAATGGAATCACAGAAAGTGGCTGCTTAGCACAGATGGCTGCTTAATAGAGGTCAAATGTATAATAAAACAACATATTGGGAATCTGGAAATGTTCTGTTCATAGCATCTTCCGGCCGAAATATCTCCGAACGAAACGTTTTTTCACTGTATTGTTGTCATCTAGTAATTTGTCACACAGGTATGCTACTGACTGCTTAAGGCAGGTTGTCTGGTGAATAAAGGTGACCACTAACACAGGTTTGACTGTATGCGTACACATTCATGATTATATAGTAGTCCATGCTAAAATCGTTCTCCATAATCCTACATGTATGTACATATTATGTATTCTTGACTATGTATATTCAAAGAAATACATATTGTTTAATCCAAATAGAGAATCAGTACTCTCGTCTTTTCTATTTTCCCCAACTTGCTTAATAAATTTAAATTTATAAGACAATAGCCCATATATCCTATTTATCCTGTCGTCTGATCAAACTTTATGAGTTACTTAGAACTGGTATGAGGTGTGATCGTGACCTAGTCAGTGGTTATACAATACTACAAACCGACTGTGTGCCTTTATAGTACATTAACTCCTTCACCGCCAATGTCGCATAAAAGCGACTTTGCAAAAAGCCGAGAACCCGATCAGACAGAACAGAACGTGCCGTCTGATCAGGCTGTATGTTGATTGCTCTTCAGACAGTGGAGCTGAAGCACCTATCCGAATAGCAAACACCATAGATCCTGATCAGACGCGGCGTTACGCCGCGGCTGATCTGGATCTATGTTGCTTGCACATGCTCTCAATTTAGTCGGCGCTGAAAGAGTTAAAGACTGATAAATAGACAACACTGAATTAAGCAGTATCTAATAAGTCAAATGTATACAGCCAATTGGAGACAATATACAGTAGTTTGTTTTGTATTTATGTTTATTTAACGTCGCTACAGGTTGCCCATTTGAGCGACGGGCAGTTTACCTAACAACACCGTTCATTGGCAGGCTCCAGCTGCTGGCAAGTACTTGCCAACGTTTTCATATAAATAGACACGGCCTGAACAGTGATGTCTACAAGTGTGTAATAGTCCAACGGTTTTATTACTTTACTTTCAAACCACACTATGAAGTCTAGTATAACGTATTAATAGGATTATGTTATGTAGGTGTGTGTTTTAAGTCAGCCATACGTTTAACACGTATCCAGTATGTAATAATATATATATTATGTATACAACGTCAGCATTCCTAACGGTACGCAACTTTATAGCATACATTATTAACATATCAATGGAAAGGTACAGTGCTTTCAGCGTAAAGTAAGTGTTATGATATAAGCCGAAAACGATACAATATGTAACATATTGGACTGTGTGAGGTGCGTAGCGTCGAAGACAGTATCAATATATTACATATTGAATCGGTTTGAGGCTTATATCTCACTTAAAACACACACTTATATAACACGATCCTACTAATTAAAATTCAATTTGTTAATTTCGTACATGTACGCGTAGGATTTGATATACCACTCTGGCCTTAAAGCCTATACATATAAGGCCAAGATAACAGACCAGAACACGTGAACATTCTCACAGTCACGTGTATATATCATCATTAGCTCGTGCAAGCTTATCTATAAGAGTATCTTGTATGTGTATTACAATACATGCGTTCTAATGTAGTTAACACATTTAACATGTTACCGGAGCAAACAAACTATGTAATTTCCCAGAGGACACACGTATAAGTTACTTAATAAGTTTTAACTGGTTGCTTTAATTCTTGGAATATGTTTCTTATAAATGTTAAGCATAATTGTTGTTATGGCTCGAATCTTGTATTCTATGGCTCGGCATTTTGTTTGCATACGCAAAAAGGAACTGTGGTTGGATTGGAAAACATGGATTGTAATTGTGTGACGTCATTTAAGCATTCTAAAAATAACACGAACTATTTTTCCGGTTTTAGATATTGGTTATGTTGGAATCGAAATAATATATGTATTTGTTTTATTTATAGTCGAATAAAACATGGTGTGCTGTTCTGAGCGCCGGAATTAACGACGTAGGCATACGGCCTGCATAGTTAATTCCTACAAACCGTGCATTATTCGCCAATAAATAAATGAATAGCAAATATTATTTCTTAAACAATATGTGGAATATTTTTTCTGCACAATACACCCCCACCAAACATGCGTTCGCGTGCATACAAACAAAATGCACCCCTTTAAAGTTATGACATTATATACTAAAGAACATAGAAAACGCACATTTCGGATGAGTGTGTATTACATGAATAACAATAAATTTAATTGTTTTAAACAGTTTGGAATATATTTAGTTGTTCAGTTTGTGTTTTGTAATAAAGATGTGATATATCTTTGAAGGAATCCTTCGTATTTCTTTTTCATGTAATAATAATCATATAATGTAGGTGTGCGTTTTCTATGTCCTCTAGTATATAATGTAGGTGTGCGTTTTCTATGTCCTCTAGTATATTATGTAGGTGTACGTTTTCTATGTCCTCTAGTATATAATGTAGGTGTGCGTTTTCTATGTCCTCTAGTATATAATGTAGGTGTGCATTTTCTATGTCCTCTAGTATATAATGTAGGTGTGCGTATTCTATGTCCTCTAGTATATAATGTAGGTGTGCGTTTTCTATGTCCTCTAGTATATAATGCAGGTGTGCGTATTCTATGTCCTCTAGTATATAATGTAGGTGTACGTTTTCTATGTCCTCTAGTATATAATGTAGGTGTACGTTTTCTATGTCCTCTAGTATATAATGAAGGTATGCGTTTTCTATGTCCTCTAGTATATAATGTAGGTGTGCGTTTTCTATGTCCTCTAGTATATAATGTAGGTGTGCGTTTTCTATGTCCTCTAGTATATAATGTAGGTGTGCGTATTCTATGTCCTCTAGTATATAATGTAGGTGTGCGTTTTCTATGTCCTCTAGTATATATGGGTGTGCTTTCTAGTCCTCTAGTATATAATGTAGGTGTGCGTTTTCTATGTCCTCTAGTATATAATGTAGGTGTGCGTTTTCTATGTCCTCTAGTATATAATGAAGGTGTGCGTTTTCTATGTCCTCTAGTATATAATGTAGGTGTGCGTTTTCTATGTCCTCTAGTATATAATGAAGGTGTGCGTTTTCTATGTCCTCTAGTATATAATGTAGGTGTGCGTTTTCTATGTCCTCTAGTATATAATGTAGGTGTGCGTTTTCTATGTCCTCTAGTATATAATGTAGGTGTGCGTTTTCTATGTTCTCTAGTATATAATGTAGGTGTGCGTTTTCTATGTTCTCTAGTATATAATGTAGGTGTGCGTTTTCTATGTTCTCTAGTATATAACATTAAGGGGACATTTTGCTTTTATCTACTTATTTAATTCAAATATCGCATGCTGTTATTTTCTCCATATATATTAGAAAATGATCATTCAAACCTGCATACTTGACATTCCCGAGTTGACCTATGGAAAAACTATCACACATTCCCGAGTTGACCTATGGAAAAACTATCACACATTCCCCGAGTTGACCTATGGAAAAACTATCACACATTCCCGAGTTGACCTATGGAAAAACTATCACACATTCCCGAGTTGACCTATGGAAAAACTATCACACATTCCCGAGTTGACCTATGGAAAAACTATCACACATTCCCGAGTTGACCTATGGAAAAACTACCACATATTCCCGAGTTGACCTATGGAAAAACTACCACACATTCCCGAGTTGACCTATCGAAATTCTACCACACATTTCCGAGTTGACATATGGAAAAACGACAACACATTTCCGAGTTGACCTATGGAAAAACTACCACACATTTCCGAGTTGACCTATGGAAAAACTACCTCACATTTCCGAGTTGACCTATGAAAAAACTATCACACATTTGCGATTTTCGACGTAATGTCGTTTTACTTCGGATCACGGCGAACACAAATATAAACTCCTTATAAGTCTGCCCTAAACCGTTGAAATACATTAATTTGATAGATCTAGGTAATCACAATCTTGCAATAAGTCAAATAATGTATGCCATAAACTGCACCAATCAATCTATACATACAGTATTGGGACCTAACAGGGAGTGGGTAGTGGTAATATCACGCCCTGTAAGCAGCCACATTGGCGATATCTATTAGTGAATATTTAAATTAGAAATTGAATATTAATTATTTATACAGGTTTGGCATTTTCTTTTAAGTGGTAAATTTCGTATCTAATCCTAACCTAACCGTAACTCTAATCCTCAAAGCCAAAATAAACGCATACATCTAATACGGGTGTGATATAGAAGTTACCGTTAGTATTGCATATGGAAAACAATTCAAACGCATTGGAATTTGGAATATTTATATGACAAACGATACCCCTAAGCCCTAATCTATATCCATAACCTCCTGGCATATTCTGGTTATCGCTTAAGAATTAACTTTGGGATCGCTGTGATCCTGTGAAGAATCGAGCACAACGGTAACAACCGATTATATATACAATATTATATCAGCTGTGAATAGGATATTGTATGACGATCCTGTGACCTGCGTCACATGTTTAGATATATAAACCCCAACAATCATCATCATCATCATCATCATCATCATCATCAGTTCGAGGCAACATGTTCAAAATGGCGTATGTTGTACGCCGCCAGTGGCAAGATAGCATTGGTTGCACACCGTCAGTATACAAACGCAGGTACTGTGGGACAAAGGCTTAATCAGATAAAGTCCGATTTGTTCCGAACTATATATTGCTCCTTTTAGTTGGAATCCCTTGTTTTGTATTAATGTTGTGAAATGACAAATTTGATTGTATCTTAATTAATTATTGGCAATACTTGTTTACACTCATGAAGGTATCAATCGGATATACTGTAGGATAATATATGTCGAGATGTGATAAATATAAGATGAGAAAACGCATACAATTCGATAGCATATGGTGTAAAGAAAAAAGCGATAAAAGCAGAGGAATCTGATTAAGAGGACATTCGTCCTCCTTTAACCTTTAAAGAGTATTCAGAGGGCAGTAACTTACCAATGATTTCGTGTCTATTTCAGTCACGTGCCTTCGTTTTGTGACGTCACAATGTTCAGAAGCCCACAGACAAGCATGCTCATATTCATACATTCAGCTGAGAGCCAACAGCCCAATGATAACGCCCTCAGACAAATACGTACCAGACTACAATGAAACAACATTACGTAATGTTTGCAAGTGAGTACATTTGTAACAGTGTAAGTTGCGTGAAAATGCTAAATTTATTTGTGGCCAAGTACTTGGTGAAACAAAAATGAGATCACCGGTGGACTATCACGGGCTAGTCACTCGAATGCATTTATGCGGTGTGTGTGTTTTGCGTTTATTTAACGTCACTACCGGATGCTCTTTCGAGCGACGCCTCCTGAAGAGCATTAGTGACTATTTCACTCCAAGTGCATGGAAAATCGAGAAAGTTGTCCCCCTTGTAAATTACCCGATAAGCAGATATCGATAGACAATCTCTGGCGTGTTTTCCATAAAGTTATATAGTAACTCGATATATAAATTGCAATAAAGTCATTATTTCATCATAGGATAATCTATTACCACATATACGAAGATAGATAATTTTCTGTACTTTCAAGACGTTGTTTTTATTTTAAAATAAGTATATGTATTGTACAGTATAATTAAGCAAATATACATAGATCATCACGTCATATTTCGCCTATATACTACTATGTAAAATTTAGAAAACACTGATATGTACCTGTTTTGTGCTCAAATAGTTTTATTTTGTTGTTCGTTGACAATCTATTACCACATATGACATTCTTCATATTTTCAAGATCTTTTTAATGATGCAAAGTATAATAAAATAAGTTGTTATCTTCAACAATAATTTGCAAATATGCATCCTGAGAATATGAAAAATAAGCTGAAACTGGTATCCATGACAGACCAATAACTTTCATAGTACACTCTAAATAACATATTCATTGTTACAAAGCATTCCTGTTATAGCCGTATTCATCGTTCAATTGTCTTTGGTATAACTTCTGACAAAATCAGTATCAGTATGAAATTGCACATGATGCCTTAAATATGATATTTGATACCAGGATCGTTTTGATTTATTTATCTATGTTCCTGATGATCCATACACGATATATAAATGGTAGTAGTTTCGTCAACCTTATTTGTATAATAGTTTACTATTGTGGTCGCGGAGGTGTTTTATCACCTCTGCCTTACAGAACAAACTACTATATAAATTAATAGACGAAACACAAACAAAGCAATTATGCCTATTATTAAAAATACAATTATGATTGGATTGGTAGATAGATAGATACTTTTATTTCCTCCATTTTTGTTTGTTTTGTGATAAAATGATTTAAAATACTCTTATTGACTATTCTGAAATAATTATGTTTTATTAAAATGTGTGATATACTGTATATCAGACGAAACATCCAGTCCAGGTAGTACATAACACCAGTTTGACGAAATTGTAGGTTGACGAAACATCCGTAAATCATATAAATTATCTAGATTGTGTTGAAACATTGTGTTCACCCATAAATTCATTTGGAAACATTGTGTTCACCGCATAAATGCATGTGGGCGACTAAATTATTTTCTAAGAAGATTAAACAATCTAAACATAATTAATAAAGAATTAAAATTACAATAATAATATTTTTAGAGGGCTACATGGGTTGCATTGATCTAAGTGTGTGTTTACCAACTTCGCAAAAAATAAAGCTATTTGATTCTTTAGTAGGTTCGATCCTCAATTTTAGTGCCGAAATATGGGGAACACATAAAGCCACGGACATCGAACTTGTCCATACAAAATTCTTGCCAGAATTCTCGGAGTAAAAAAATCAACAAATTTAACTGCGCTATACGGAGAATTAGGTCGATTACCGCTCCATATCTATCGAAAAATAAACTACTTAAGTATTGGATTAAGATATTAAAACAAGAAGATTCAAGTTTAACAAAACAACTTTATCTATTATTAAAAACGGACGTTGATTTAGGTCACACTTATAACCGAAAAAAATGGGCGTTTGAAATAAAAACAATACTATCAGATCACGGATTTAACAATATCTGGAATGAACAGTTCACCCATGACATCCCTCTGGACATTATTAAGCAACTGATAATCGATACATATCTACAAAAATGATTTAGAACTTCATCACATAACCTTTTTATTGAAACAGGGAGATATAACAACGTGGCTCGTGAACTGAGAACTTGTAAATCCTGTACTATGACAACAATTAAAAGTGAATATCATTTTCTACTTGTATGTCCACATTATCGCGATATAAGAAAGAAATACTTTAAACGCTATTATTGTCATTGGCCGACAATGCATAAATTCGATGCTCTAATGTCCGCTACGTCTAATAAAACTATTTGTAACCTATCAAAGTTTATATACTTTGCCAACACAATACGCATTATCTAAGTACCTTAAATACTCTATCTACCTATTGTATAGTGATTGTTAATCTGCACTGTTAAAAACCCATGCTCTTCTGAAAAAACTTGTGTTCACACTGTATTATATATTATATGTTTTTAAACATTAATATGAAATGTTTAATGCTGAATAAAATATTTGTATTGTATTGTATATTGTATTCATGTTATGTCAATATTGATTATTGGGTTGATCAGGTATAAAATCATTAACCGTGACATATTAATACATGTGGATGTGTAAAGATAACAAGATCTATAAAGTGATGTGTTGAATTACCCGTGTCGACCCATTTCCTGAAGAACCAGTCGTTGAAAGTGCCATAACTGGCCCCAATTCCGCCGGAAACATAATTATCAATGTATTGTGTCAATGTTGAAACTACTGGGGTACGTTAATTATGGTCATAAAAGATATTTGTTTTATTACTTGGGTCGGTGACACGATGTATAACGGACTTTGTTAATTACAGCTTTGTTCCTGCACCTGTTGTCCTCGATACACAGTCAAACCTGTATTAAGAGGCCATCTAAGGGAATCACAGAAAGTGGCTGCTTAGCACAGGTGGCTGCTTAATAGATGCTAAATATAGAATAAAGTAACATGGGGAATCTGAAAACTGCCTGCTTAATGCAGGTTGGCTGCTTAATAGAGGTGACCACTAACACAGGTTTGACTGTAGATACATTCTTTTATTCCTCCACTATAAAGAGAAGTAGCACATTTGCATAATATACAAATTTTGCGTACAATTTGTGACAAAAACATTAAAATATAATTATACAATATTTATATCTTTATTTCAGTCTCATAGATCTATGTACAATACAAGATATCAACATATAACATATATGCACATAAACACACGTGCATAGCCATGCTTAGATAGAATTACAAGAGACTATGGTCATAATTATCACACTTGTTATAAAATTATCATTGCACAAATAGAGCATTAAATTATTAATATATACTGTGTAAGACTGGTACAATGTACTAATAGGCATTACCTTGCGCATTATGAACTATCTCTTATAACCGTTACCAATACATAATAAGGTTTTTATTTTTTAAGTATCACAAAAAACAGCTGCTAATTAGTTCACGCTCGATCTGATCGAGGTTGATAATTGATCTTTTAAAATATTTCTTAATCGGCTAGTGCATTTGTTTTTAATTACAGTGTGTGAAACGTATGTATTTTAATTTATGTAATGTACATGGATGAGCGGTAAATAAAGATCAACACTTCAATGACCCGGACCATAGAAATGTTTTCTTATCTATAATATTGTTTGTTAATACACGTCTAAGTATAATAAAAAATAAAAATGGTAGTACAGTTTTATAATCTATTTTGTTGTTTATGCAATGACGGATATCCTCTTTCACGAACAATGGCATAATTATATACACTGACAAAACATGATACCATTGTGTTTACGTCTGCAACAACATCCTCTATACAAGCATTATACGGTATTATCTACCCAGCAAAAACGAATTAACGCGAATTTCATAATTCATGCTTCATTGCCTTTTATTGCCTTAGGCCAATTTACACAGATATCCGCTGATACAATAACCATAAATCGCGTTGATCAAAGGTAGAAAACTCCTACAATGTGATCGCTCGAAATGAACAAGGGACGCTACCTAGTCAAATCTGCTAAAATAGACGCTATTGATTAATCATTTTAGATTTTGGAGGACAGTGCAATGATACAGATCAACATAGACCCATATGGTAATATACAGACCCCCCACCATCCAATTCTAGAAACAACCATGGCTTCGTTACCTGCTCAGTGTACATCACAGGTACATGGGACATCGGTTTATGTCACATCCGAAATACTTTTAATATTATCATTGTTGCACGAAAGATCGAACCAACTATCCCAATATTTGCAGTCGTTTTGCTTTTTTTATAATTTGCTTGTTAACCAGTGCTACGTTCCTACCCCTTTTACTCTTTCTCTTTTGGACACATTTATTTATCGTCGGCCACTGGATATTCGGGGCAACGCCTCATTAGTAAGGTAGTCAATTTAATTAACCCTTTTCCACAGACGGATCTGTAGCCCGGTGGTAACACGCTGAACTGGTAATCCAGGGATCGCAGGTTCGATCCCCCGTCTGACCATAATAAAATTAACAGTCTTTCAGATGGGACGTTAAACCGAGATCTCGTGTCGGTGCTTTACACCGTGCACGTAAAAGAATCAGAGGAGAATCTGGAATGGGTCTCTCTCTGTATCATTACACTATCCTCCAACATCTAAAATGACTACTATCTTCAGGAGGTGTCGCTCATATGGGCAACCGGTAGCGATGATAAAAAAACGTAAAAAAACCCCATTTTCCTGTCTTATTTCAGCTTGGTTTAAACAGTATTTATTCCAATAAATTTACATGTATAACACAAACAATGTTACAAATTACATAAATTGTGAATGGTTTGGATTGGAAAACAAGTTTTCAAAATTATTATATTTCAGCTTATATACAGAATACAGCAATTGTTCAAAGCCGTTCCTAACAATGTGTAATCAACCAACGCTGATAGAGCTACAAACATACGACATTACGCTGGGATTAATTTGTCGGGACTTATTCTACGGTATGTTGCACTAATTGACTTTGTTTCATGGAGTAACTATCAGATATACGACTGATGGTGTGTATCATAATTAAGTTTGGTTCACGAAAATACCATCTAAAGCACATAATAAGTCTTAAAATAACCGACGTGTACGCTGGCGGCTCTCCGTATTGTTACTACATTACTGTGTCCGTGTCTGTCGTCTGCTTAACGTTGCGTAATTTGCTACATATAACGCTGTAATAGCATTAACCATCTACTTTATGGGTACATCCGACGATAATGAAAAGAAATCCTAAGTCAGTTTCAATTGGTTTGATTTATATCTGTTGTTAGGTGCATATTAAGTGCGTATGCCATTTAAGTAATAATGTTTCTCTATCTGTATACATGCGCATTGAAACAGTAACCCAAATAAACGGGGAATATCTTAATAATTTACTTAATAATTAATATTTCTTGCTAAATTTATTAATATACTATTAGTGTATAACTATTTTTTAACTCTCTTTGAATCCATTTCCCCTCACTCCCCAATGAAGTTAACTTTAGCAGTAAGCATGTTTCGTATCAATCTTAATTCCCTGTTCTGACTCGACACGCCTGGCGGGGATTGGTGGCAGGTTCTGTTGCCGAATGGTTACGGCCGTTGACTTCAAACCACTTGCCATTCACGTATGTAGGTTCGAATCCCACAGGTGGTGTCGAATTATGTGTGAGGAAACATTTAAGCTCGTTTGCGGAAGGTCAGTGGTTATAGGCGTGTGCTCGAACTTTCCTGAAATACTGCTCGAATGGGCATCCGGAATCTTCCTCCACCAATAATAACTGGAGAATCGATATTCGACCTAAGCTGTTGGTGTTGCTTAAGCAACCAACAAACCATGTAACATGCCTGCTTGATATGCACAGATTCGCATGACGAAACAATATCATCTTATACTTTCTGTCTAATACTTTCAGTAGTAATGTGGCTTTGTTTCATTAACACAATTTCTGCTTGGAGAGATGCTACCGTTTCCTTCATTGTCTTTAATTCTGCTTTACCTTCATTTTGACACTTTTCGCCCAAGAAGACTGATGATGTCGAATTCATTGATCGACGACGACCATTGGTTGTCTTTGGTATGCTGAAAAGGTCATGCAACAGTCCAAGCTCTTCACCCTCTATGACTGATAAAATGACGTGTATATTACCGGCTAACTTGACCCACGCATGCTTGTCACTACGCTCATATGGATAATGATCCGATTGACATAGTATCTCAATATGGACGATTGTTACTTAGATATAAATCTTAGCCGTTGTTTTGCCGTTATTTGCCTACCACAATACTGTCTACCATACAGGTTGAGCCGCTGTGTAATGTATTCCAGTCTGATATTACGCTTGTTGGTTTGATACGGTCACGAGCGCGTATCAAACCAGAACAAGGAGTATCATAACTAGTTCCTGAGAAATAATGCATGCGCACTCGGTGCTAGTATCGTTACTTCTTGTAGCTCCCAGTGCGACAACATTGACATATAACATATATTAATAGTTTCTTGGTAATATATTAATCGGTATCGTCGTTCTGGGCACCGGAATTAACCACTTAGGCCTACGGCCTGCGTAGATCATTCCTACGCGTCAGAACTCCAGACCATTTTTTATTCGCCAATAAATAAGGCCAACTGAAAGACATAATATTATATTATTTCTTAAATATTATGTTATAGTTATGTTCTATTTCAGATTATTTAGAAAACAGAAATTGTTTTCAAAGACGGAAACCATCACACTATGCGTGTAAGGAAAAAGAAATATCTACAATAAATAGCGCAAATACAAAAGGTTCAACGTATACATATATTCTTTGCAGGTTTGTTACAGTTAATGACGGTATTACATTTGTTTAAAGTCATAATCCTGCTAATAAAGTGAAGTGTGGAAGTAGTGATAGCGCATTCGCTTCAGGTACGAAAGGCCCGGAGTTCGAGCCCGGCTGGAGCCGTTACGAATGTGCCCTTAAGCAATGCATTTAAATTCCACATTACCTCTTCTCCCTCCCTCGTGGCGATGGATTCCATCAGGAATGAGGTCTCGAGAGTTATTAATATAAGTTGAAAGAACTTGTTTCGCAATCGAGCTCAAATAAATTTCTATAAGCTAATGTGAGAAGTTGTTATTGAAAGTACAACTGACGTCTGACCCTTGCTCTTTTTTGTTTCAGTTCGGCAAGAAACTATGCACTGTGTATTTATACGGCAACTGCTCTGGGGTGTTCGATGTCAGCTGCGGATGTCTATTTTAAACTTTTAAATCACACAATAAGTCATTTATTTAATGTAAATGGATATCAATGTACGTTACGTCATCCACTGGATGAAATATCGATATATACTACGTCACCATCTACAACGTCAGATATTCGGAATACTCGGACGACCACAGAACATATCCAAGATATAGAAACATTATAAAGAGGTTTCCGGTTCCGTTTATCTGCGACCTTTTCATATATTAATATATATTTTATTGACTATTATAAACTATGGTGTAAATCGGGAACATATCAGGTCGCTTACACTGAAGAAGTAAAATATGTACAGGAACACCTGTCTTCAGCAGCCGGCCAAGAGAATCACAGAAAATGTCTGCTGAGTACAGGAGGCTGCTTAATAAAGGGCAAATGTATAATAAAACTACATATTGGAAACCTGGAAACTGGCTGCTTAATACAGGTTTGCTGCTTAATGGAGGTGACCAAGAACACTGGTTTGGTTGTATGTAATAATGACATAGCAGCAGGGTTGGTTTCCTATCGCAATACATATCATAGTTGACTCACAACTCAAACGCTGGCTTCTTGAAAGCTGCCGAATGCTACTGGTGCTCTATATTACATATTTATAACAATTCCATGGACACTGACATTGGAGTTTTAAATATATTAACCAATAAGCTATTAG
>CM026402.1:51654229-51676661 GCA_014843695.1 Archivesica marissinica | reverse complement strand
GTTGTCACTAGATATAGCAGACCAGTCTATGATAGTTGTCACTAGATATTGCAGACCAGTCTATGACAGTTGTCACTAGATAGTGCAGACCAGTATATGATAGTTGTCACTAGATATAGCAGACCAGTATATGCTAGTTGTCACTAGATATAGCAGACCAGTCTATGCTAGTTGTCACTAGATATTGCAGACAGTCTATGCTAGTTGTCACTATATATTGCAGACCAGTTATGTAGTTGACACTAGATATTGCAGACCAGTCTATGATAGTTGTCACTAGATATTGCAGACCAGTCTATGCTAGTTTTCACTATATATTGCAGACCAGTCTATGATAGTTGTCACTATATATAGCAGACCAGTCTATGATAGTTGTCAATAGATATAGCAGACCAGTCTATGATAGTTGTCACTAGATATTGCAGACCAGTCTATGATAGTTGTCACTAGATATTGCAGACCAGTCTATGCTAGTTGTCACTAGATATTGCAGACCAGTCTATGATAGTTGTCACTAGATATAGCAGACCAGTCTATGATAGTTGTCACTAGATATAGCAGACCAGTCTATGCTAGTTGTCACTAGATATAGCAGACCAGTCTATGATAGTTGTCACTAGATATTGCAGACCAGTCTATGCTATTGTTGTTGGTTGTGTTGTTGATATAGCAGACCAGTCTATGATAGTTGTCACTAGATATTGCAGACCAGTTTGTGTTGTTTTTGGGTGTTGTCACTAGATATAGCAGACCAGTCTATGTTAGTTGTCACTAGATATTGCAGACCAGTCTATGATAGTTGACACTATATATTGCAGACCAGTCTATGATAGTTGTCACTAGATATTGTAGACCAGTCTATGATAGTTGACACTAGATATTGCAGACCAGTCTATGCTAGTTGTCACTAGATATTGCTGACCAGTCTATGTTAGTTGTCACTAGATATCGCTGACCGGTCTATGCTAGTTGTCACTAGATATAGCAGTCCAGTATATGATAGTTGTCACTAGATATAGCAGACAAGTCTATGCTAGTTGTCACTAGATATAGCAGACCAGTCTATGATAGTTGTCAGTAGATATAGCAGACCAGTCTATGATAGTTGCCACTAGATAGAGCAGACCAGTCTACCAGTCTATGATAGTTGTCACTAGATATTGCAGACCAGTCTATGATAGTTGTCACTAGATATTGCAGACCTGTCTATGATAGTTGACACTAGATATTGCAGACCGGTCTATGATAGTTGTCACTAGATATTGCAGACCAGTCTATGATAGTTGTCACTAGATATTGCAGACCAGTCTAAGCTAGTTGTAACTAGATATTGCAGACCAGTCTATGCTAGTTGTCACTAGATATTGCAGACCGGTCTATGCTAGTTGTCACTAGATATAGTAGTCAAGTCTATGATAGTTGTCACTAGATATAGCAGACCAGTCTATGATAGTTGTCACTAGATATTGCAGACCAGTCTATGATAGTTGTCACTAGATATTGCAGACCAGTCTATGATAGTTGTCACTAGATATTGCAGACCAGTCTATGATAGTTGTCACTAGATATTGCAGACCAGTCTATGATAGTTGTCACTAGATATTGCAGACCAGTCTATGATAGTTGTCACTAGATATTGCAGACCAGTCTATGATAGTTGTCACTAGATATAGCAGACCAGTCTATGATAGTTGTCACTAGATATTGCAGACCAGTCTATGATAGTTGTCACTAGATATTGCTGACAAGTATATGCTAGTTGTCACTAGATATTGCTGACCAGTATATTCTAGTTGTCACTATATATTGCAGACCAGTCTATGATAGTTGTCACTAGATATTGCAGACCAGTCTATGATAGTTGTCACTAGATATTGCAGACCAGTATATGCTAGTTTTAACTAGATATTGCAGACCAGTCTATGCTAGTTGTCACTAGATATAGCAGACCAGTCTATGATAGTTGTCACTAGATATTGCAGACCAGTCTATGATAGTTGTCACTAGATATTGCAGACCAGTCTATGATAGTTGTCACTAGATATTGCAGACCAGTCTATGATAGTTGTCACTAGATATTGCAGACCAGTCTATGATAGTTGTCACTAGATATTGCAGACCAGTCTATGATAGTTGTCACTAGATATTGCAGACCAGTCTATGATAGTTGTCACTAGATATTGCAGACCAGTCTATGATAGTTGACACTAGATATTGCAGAGCAGTCTATGATAGTTGTCACTATATATTGCAACCAGTCTATGATAGTTGTCACTAGATATAGCAGACCAGTCTATGATAGTTGTCAATAGATATAGCAGACCAGTCTATGATAGTTGTCACTAGATATTGCAGACCAGTCTATGACAGTTGTCACTAGATAGTGCAGACCAGTATATGATAATTGTCACTAGATATAGCAGACCAGTCTATGACAGTTGTCACTAGATATAGCAGACCAGTCTATGATAGTTGTCACTAGATATAGCAGACCAGTCTATGATAGTTGTCACTAGATATTGCAGACCAGTCTATGACAGTTGTCACTAGATAGTGCAGACCAGTATATGATAGTTGTCACTAGATATAGCAGACCAGTATATGCTAGTTGTCACTAGATATAGCAGACCAGTCTATGATAGTTGTCACTAGATATTGCAGACCAGTCTATGCTAGTTGTCACTAGATATTGCAGACCAGTCTATGATAGTTGTCACTAGATATTGCAGACCAGTCTATGATAGTTGTCACTAGATATTGCAGACCAGTCTATGCTAGTTGTCACTAGATATTGCAGACCAGTCTATGCTAGTTGTCACTAGATATTGCAGACCAGTCTATGATAGTTGTCACTAGATATTGCAGACCAGTCTATGCTAGTTGTCACTAGATATTGCAGACCAGTCTATGATAGTTGTCACTAGATATTGCAGACCAGTCTATGATAGTTGTCACTAGATATAGCAGACCAGTCTAATAGTTGTCACTAGATATTGCAGACCAGTCTATGCTAGTTGTCACTAGATATTGCAGACCAGTCTATGATAGTTGTCACTAGATATAGCAGACCAGTCTATGATAGTTGTCACTAGATATTGCAGACCAGTCTATGATAGTTGTCACTAGATATTGCAGACCAGTCTATGATAGTTGTCACTAGATATTGCAGACCAGTCTATGCTAGTTGTCACTAGATATTGCAGACCAGTATATGCTAGTTGTCACTAGATATAGCAGACCAGTCTATGATAGTTGTCACTAGATATAGCAGACCAGTCTATGCTAGTTGTCACTAGATATTGCAGACCAGTATATGATAGTTGTCACTAGATATTGCAGACCAGTCTATGATAGTTGTCACTAGATATAGCAGACCAGTCTATGATAGTTGTCACTAGATATTGCAGACCAGTCTATGCTAGTTGTCAATATATATTGCAGACCAGTCTATGATAGTTGACACTAGATATAGCAGACCAGTCTATGGTAGTTGTCACTAGATATTGCAGACCAGTCTATGCTAGTTGTCACTAGATATAGCAGACCAGTCTATGATACTTGTCACTAGATATAGCAGACCAGTCTATGTTAGTTGTCACTAGATATAGCAGACCAGTCTATGGTAGTTGTCACTAGATATTGCAGACCAGTCTATGCTAGTTGACACTAGATATAGCAGACCAGTCTGTGATAGTTGTCACTAGATATAGCAGACCAGTCTATGATAGTTGTCACTAGATATTGCAGACCTGTCTATGATAGTTGACACTAGATATTGCAGACCAGTCTATGATAGTTGTCACTAGATATTGCAGACCAGTCTATGACAGTTGTCACTATATAGTGCAGACCAGTCTATGATAGTTGACACTAGATATTGCAAACCGGTCTATGATAGTTGTCACTAGATATTGCAGATCAGTCTATGACAGTTGTCACTAGATATAGCAGACCAGTCTATGATAGTTGTCACTAGATATTGCAGACCAGTCTATGACAGTTGTCACTAGATATGCAGACCAGTTATGATAGTTGTCACTAGATATAGCAGACCAGTCTATGATAGTTGTCACTAGATATAGCAGACCAGTCTATGATAGTTGTCACTAGATATTGCAGACCAGTCTATGACAGTTGTCACTAGATAGTGCAGACCAGTATATGATAGTTGTCACCAGATATAGCAGACCAGTATATGCTAGTTGTCACTAGATATAGCAGACCAGTCTATGATAGTTGTCACTAGATATAGCAGACCAGTCTATGCTAGTTGTCACTAGATATTGCAGACCAGTATATGATAGTTGTCACTAGATATTGCAGACCAGTCTATGATAGTTGTCACTAGATATAGCAGACCGTCTATGAGTTGTCACTAGATATTGCAGACCAGTTATGTAGTTGTTGTGTGACCAGTCTATGCTAGTTGTCACTAGATATTGCAGACCAGTCTATGCTAGTTGTCACTAGATATTGCAGACCAGTCTATGATAGTTGTCACTAGATATTGCAGACCAGTATATGATAGTTGTCACTAGATAGTGCAGACCTGTCTATGATAGTTGACACTAGATATTGCAGACCGGTCTATGATAGTTGTCACTAGATATTGCAGACCAGACTATACTAGTTGTCACTAGATATTGCAGACCAGTCTATGATAGTTGTCACTAGATATTGCAGACCAGTATATGATAGTTGTCACTAGATAGTGCAGACCAGTCTATGATAGTTGACACTAGATATTGCAGACCGGTCTATGATAGTTCTCACTAGATATTGCAGACCAGTCTATGACAGTTGTCACTAGATATAGCAAACCAGTCTATGATAGTTGTCACTAGATATTGCAGACCAGTCTATGACAGTTGTCACTAGATTGTGCAGACCAGTATATGATAGTTGTCACTAGATATAGCAGACCAGTCTATGACAGTTGTCACTAGATATAGCAGACCAGTCTATGATAGTTGTCACTATATATAGCAGAACAGTCTATGATAGTTTTCACTAGATATTGCAGACCAATCTATGACAGTTGTCACTAGATAGTACAGACCAGTATATGATAGTTGTCACCAGATATAGCAGATCAGTATATGCTAGTTATCACTAGATATTGCAGACCAGTGTATGATAGTTGTCACTAGATATAGCAGACCAGTCTATGCTAGTTGTCACTAGATATTGCAGACCAGTATATGATAGTTGTCACTAGATATTGCAGAACAGTCTATGCTAGTTGTCACTATATATTGCAGACCAGTCAATGCTAGTTGACACTATATATTGCAGACCAGTCTATGATAGTTGTCACTAGATATTGCAGACCAGTCTATGCTAGTGTTCACTATATATTGCAGAACAGTCTATGATAGTTGTCACTAGATATAGCAGACCAGTCTATGATAGTTGTCACTAGATATAGCAGACCAGTCTAAGATAGTTGTCACTAGATATTGCAGACCAGTCTATGCTAGTTGTCACTGGATATTGCAGACCAGTCTATGCTAGTTGTCACTAGATATAGCAGACCAGTCTATGATAGTTGTCACTAGATATAGCAGACCAGTCTATGATAGTTGTCACTATATATAGCAGACCAGTCTATGGTAGTTGTCATTAGATATTGCAGACCGTTCTATGCTAGTTGTCACTAGATATAGCAGACCAGTCTATGATAGTTGTCACTAGATATAGCAGACCAGTCTATGCTAGTTGTCACTAGATATAGCAGACCAGTCTATGATAGTTGTCACTAGATATTGCAGACCAGTCTATGCTAATTGTCACTAGATATAGCAGACCAGTCTATGATAGTTGTCACTAGATATAGCAGACCAGTCTATGATAGTTGTCACTAGATATTGCAGACCAGTATATGCTAGTTGTCACTATATATTGCAGACCAGTCTATGATAGTTGTCACTAGATATTGCAGACCAGTCTATGATAGTTGTCACTAGATATTGCAGACCAGTCTATGCTAGTTGTCACTAGATATTGCAGACCAGTATATGATAGTTGTCACTAGATATTGCAGACCAGTCTATGATAGTTGTCACTAGATAGTGCAGACCAGTCTATGATAGTTGACACTAGATATTGCAGACCGGTCTATGATAGTTGTCACTAGATATTGCAGACCAGTATATGCTAGTTGTCACTAGATATTGCAGACCAGTCTATGATAGTTGTCACTAGATATTGCAGACCAGTATATGATAGTTGTCACTAGATAGTGCAGACCAGTCTATGATAGTTGACACTAGATATTGCAGACCGGTTTATGATAGTTGTCACTAGATATTGCAGACCAGTCTATGATAGTTGTCACTAGATATAGCAGACCAGTCTAAGATAGTTGTCACTAGATATTGCAGACCAGTCTATGCTAGTTGTCACTGGATATTGCAGACCAGTCTATGCTAGTTGTCACTAGATATAGCAGACCAGTCTATGCTAGTTGTCACTAGATATAGCAGACCAGTCTATGATAGTTGTCACTAGATATAGCAGACCAGTCTATGGTACTTGTCATTAGATATTGCAGACCGTTCTATGCTAGTTGTCACTAGATATAGCAGATCAGTATATGATAGTTGTCACTAGATATAGCAGACCAGTCTATGATAGTTGTCACTAGATATTGCAGACCAGTCTATGCTAGTTGTAACTAGATATTGCAGACCAGTCTATGCTAGTTGTCACTAGATATTGCAGACCAGTCTATGCTAGTTGTCACTAGATATAGCAGACCAGTCTATGATAGTTGTCACTAGATATAGCAGACCAGTCTATAATAGTTGTCACTAGATATAGCAGACCGGTCTATGATAGTTGTCACTAGATATTGCAGACCGGTCTATGATAGTTGACACTAGATATTGCAGACCAGTCTATGATAGTTGTCACTAGATATTGCAGACCAGTCTATGACAGTTGTCACTAGATAGTGCAGACTAGTCTATGATAGTTGACACTAGATATTGCAAACTGGTCTATGATAGTTGTCACTAGATATTGCAGATCAGTCTATGACAGTTGTCACTAGATATGGCAGACCAGTCTATGACAATTGTTACTAGATATAGCAGACCAGTCTATGATAGTTGTCACTAGATATAGCAGACCAGTCTATGATAGTTGTCACTATATATTGCAGACCAGTCTATGACAGTTGTCACTAGATAGTGCAGACCAGTATATGATAGTTGTCACCAGATATAGCAGACCAGTATATGCTAGTTGTCACTAGATATAGCAGACCAGTCTATGATAGTTGTCACTAGATATAGCAGACCAGTCTATGCTAGTTGTCACTAGATATTGCAGACCAGTATAGGATAGTTGTCACTAGATATTGCAGACCAGTCTATGATAGTTGTCACTAGATATAGCTGACCAGTCTATGCTAGTTGTCACTAGATAGTGCAGACCAGTCTATGCTAGTTGTCACTAGATATTGCAGACCAGTCTATGATAGTTGTCACTAGATATTGCAGACCAGTATATGATAGTTGTCACTAGATAGTGCAGACCAGTCTATGATAGTTGACACTAGATATTGCAGACCGGTCTATGATAGTTGTCACTAGATATTGCAGACCAGACTATACTAGTTGTCACTAGATATTGCAGACCAGTCTATGATAGTTGTCACTAGATATTGCAGACCAGTATATGATAGTTGTCACTAGATAGTGCAGAGCATTCTATGATAGTTGACACTAGATATTGCAGACCGGTCTATGATAGTTGTCACTAGATATTGCAGACCAGTCTATGACAGTTGTCACTAGATATAGCAGACCAGTCTATGATAGTTGTCACTAGATTGTGCAGACCAGTATATGATAGTTGTCACTAGATATAGCAGACCAGTCTATGACAGTTGTCACTAGATATAGCAGACCAGTCTATGATAGTTGTCACTATATATAGCAGAACAGTCTATGATAGTTTTCACTAGATATTGCAGACCAATCTATGACAGTTGTCACTAGATAGTACAGACCAGTATATGATAGTTGTCACCAGATATAGCAGATCAGTATATGCTAGTTGTCACTAGATATTGCAGACCAGTGTATGATAGTTGTCACTAGATATAGCAGACCAGTCTATGCTAGTTGTCACTAGATATTGCAGACCAGTATATGATAGTTGTCACTAGATATTGCAGAACAGTCTATGCTAGTTGTCACTATATATTGCAGACCAGTCAATGCTAGTTGACACTAGATATTGCAGACCAGTCTATGATAGTTGTCACTAGATATTGCAGACCAGTCTATGCTAGTGTTCACTATATATTGCAGACCAGTCTATGATAGTTGTCACTAGATATGGCAGACCAGTCTATGATAGTTGTCACTAGATATAGCAGACCAGTCCAAGATAGTTGTCACTAGATATTGCAGACCAGTCTATGCTAGTTGTCACTGGATATTGCAGACCAGTCTATGCTAGTTGTCACTAGATATAGCAGACCAGTCTATGATAGTTGTCACTAGATATAGCAGACCAGTCTATGATAGTTGTCACTATATATAGCAGACCAGTCTATGGTAGTTGTCATTAGATATTGCAGACCGTTCTATGCTAGTTGTCACTAGATATAGCAGACCAGTCTATGATAGTTGTCACTAGATATAGCAGACCAGTCTATGCTAGTTGTCACTAGATATAGCAGACCAGTCTATGATAGTTGTCACTATATATTGCAGACCAGTGTATGCTAATTGTCACTAGATATAGCAGACCAGTCTACGATAGTTGTCACTAGATATAGCAGACCAGTCTATGATAGTTGTCACTAGATATTGCAGACCAGTATATGCTAGTTGTCACTATATATTGCAGACCAGTCTATGATAGTTGTCACTAGATATTGCAGACCAGTCTATGATAGTTGTCACTAGATATTGCAGACCAGTCTATGCTAGTTGTCACTAGATATTGCAGACCAGTCTATGCTAGTTGTCACTAGATATTGCAGACCAGTATATGCTAGTTGTCACTAGATATAGCAGACCAGTCTATGATAGTTGTCACTAGATATAGCAGACCAGTCTATGCTAGTTGTCACTAGATATTGCAGACCAGTATATGATAGTTGTCACTAGATATTGCAGACCAGTCTATGATAGTTGTCACTAGATATAGCAGACCCGTCTATGCTAGTTGTCACTAGATATTGCAGACCAGTCTATGCTAGTTGTCAATATATATTGCAGACCAGTCTATGATAGTTGACACTAGATATAGCAGACCAGTCCATGGTAGTTGTCACTAGATATTGTAGACCGGTCTATGCTAGTTGTCACTAGATATTGCAGACCAGTCTATGCTAATTGTCACTAGATATAGCAGACCAGTCTATGATAGTTTTCACTAGATATAGCAGACCAGTCTATGATAGTTGTCACTAGATATAGCAGACCAGTCTATGATAGTTGTCACTAGATATAGCAGACCGGTCTATGCTAGTTGACACTAGATATAGCAGACCAGTCTATGATAGTTGACACTATATATTGCAGACCAGTATATGATAGTTGTCACTAGATATTGCAGACCGGTCTATGATAGTTGACACTAGATATTGCAGACCAGTCTATGATAATTGTCACTAGATATTGCTGACCAGTATATGCTAGTTGTCACTATATATTGCAGACCAGTCTATGATAGTTGTCACTAGATATTGCAGACCAGGCTATGCTAGTTGTAACTAGATATTACAGACCATTCTATACTAGTTGTCACTAGATATTGCAGACCGGTCTATGCTAGTTGTCACTAGATATAGCAGACCAGGCTATGATAGTTGTCACTAGATATAGCAGACCAGTCTATGATAGTTGTCACTAGATATTGCAGACCAGTCTATGATAGTTGTCACTAGATATTGCTGACAAGTATATGCTAGTTGTCACTAGATATTGCTGACCAGTATATTCTAGTTGTCACTATATATTGCAGACCAGTCTATGATAGTTGTCACTAGATATTGCAGACCAGTCTATGATAGTTGTCACTAGATATTGCAGACCAGTCTATGCTAGTTTTAACTAGATATTGCAGACCAGTCTATGCTAGTTGTCACTAGATATAGCAGACCAGTCTATGATAGTTGTCACTAGATATAGCAGACCAGTCTATGATAGTTGTCACTAGATATAGCAGACCAGTCTATGATTGTTGTCACTAGTTATTGCAGACCGGTCTATGATTGTTGACACTAGATATTGCAGAGCAGTCTATGATAGTTGTCACTAGATATTGCAGACCAGTCTATGATAATTGTCACTAAATATTGCAGACCAGTCTATGACAGTTTTCACTACATAGTGCAGACCAGTCTATGATAGTTGACACTAGATATTGCAGAGCAGTCTATGATAGTTGTCACTATATATTGCACACCAGTCTATGATAGTTGTCACTAGATATAGCAGACCAGTCTATGATAGTTGTCAATAGATATAGCAGACCAGTCTCTGATAGTTGTCACTAGATATTGCAGACCAGTCTATGACAGTTGTCACTAGATAGTGCAGACCAGTATATGATAATTGTCACTAGATATAGCAGACCAGTCTATGACAGTTGTCACTAGATATAGCAGACCAGTCTATGATAGTTGTCACTAGATATAGCAGACCAGTCTATGATAGTTGTCACTAGATATTGCAGACCAGTCTATGACAGTTGTCACTAGATAGTGCAGACCAGTATATGATAGTTGTCACCACATATAGCAGACCAGTATATGCTACTTGTCACTAGATATAGCAGACCAGTCTATGATAGTTGTCACTAGATATAGCAGACCAGTCTATGCTAGTTGTCACTAGATATTGCAGACCAGTATATGATAGTTGTCACTAGATATCGCAGACCAGTCTATGATAGTTGTCACAAGATATATCAGACCAGTCTATGCTAGTTGTCACTAGATATTGCAGACCAGTCTATGCTAGTTGTCACTATATATTGCAGACCAGTCTATGATTGTTGACACTAGATATTGCAGACCAGTCTATGCTATTTGTCACTATATATTGCAGACCAGTCTATGATAGTTGACACTAGATATTGCAGACCAGTCTATGATAGTTGTCACTAGATATTGCAGACCAGTCTATGCTAGTTTTCACTATATATTGCACACCAGTCTATGATAGTTGTCACTAGATATAGCAGACCAGTCTATGATAGTTGTCACTAGATATAGCAGACCAGTCTATGATAGTTGTTACTAGATATTGCAGACCAGTCTATGCTAGTTGTCACTAGATATTGCAGACCAGTCTATGATAGTTGTCACTAGATATAGCAGACCAGTCTATGATAGTTGTCACTACATATAGCAGACCAGTCTATGATAGTTGTCACTAGATATAGCAGACCAGTCTATGGTAGTTGTCACTAGATATTGCAGACCGTTCTATGCTAGTTGTCACTAGATATAGCAGACGAGTCTATGATAGTTGTCACTAGATATAGCAGACCAGTCTATGCTAGTTGTCACTAGATATAGCAGACCAGTCTATGATAGTTGTCACTAGATATAGCAGACCAGTCTATGATAGTTGTCACTAGATATAGCAGACCGGTCTATGCTAGTTGACACTAGATATAGCAGACCAGACTATGATAGTTGACACTATATATTGCAGACCAGTCTATGATAGTTGTCACTAGATATTGCAGACCGGTCTATGATAGTTGACACTAGATATTGCAGACCAGTCTATGCTAGTTGTCACTAGATATTGCTGACCAGTCTATGATAGTTGTAACTAGATATTGCAGACCAGTCTATGCTAGTTGTCACTAGATTTTGCAGATCGGTCTATGCTAGTTGTCACTAGATATAGTAGACAAGTCTATGATAGTTGTCACTAGATATAGCAGACCAGTCTATGATGGTTGTCACTAGATATAGCAGACCAGTCTATGGTAGTTGTCACTAGATATCGCTGACCGGTCTATGCTAGTTGTCACTAGATATAGCAGTCCAGTATATGATAGTTGTCACTAGATATAGCAGACAAGTCTATGCTAGTTGTCACTAGATATAGCAGACCAGTCTATGATAGTTGTCAGTAGATATAGCAGACCAGTCTATGATAGTTGCCACTAGATAGAGCAGACCAGTCTATGATAGTTGTCACTAGATATTGCAGACCAGTCTATGATAGTTGTCACTAGATATTGCAGACCTGTCTATGATAGTTGACACTAGATATTGCAGACCGGTCTATGATAGTTGTCACTAGATATTGCAGACCAGTCTATGCTAGTTTTCACTATATATTGCACACCAGTCTATGATAGTTGTCACTACATATAGCAGACCAGTCTATGATACTTGTCAATAGATATAGCAGACCAGTCTCTGATAGTTGTCACTAGATATTGCAGACCAGTCTATGACAGTTGTCACTAGATAGTGCAGACCAGTATATGATAATTGTCACTAGATATAGCAGACCAGTCTATGACAGTTGTCACTAGATATAGCGGACCAGTATATGATAGTTGTCACTAGATATAGCAGACCAGTCTATGATAGTTGTCACTAGATATTGCAGACCAGTCTATGACAGTTGTCACTAGATAGTGCAGACCAGTATATGATAGTTGTCACCAGATATAGCAGACCAGTATATGCTAGTTGTCACTAGATATAGCAGACCAGTCTATGATAGTTGTCACTAGATATAGCAGACCAATCTATGCTAGTTGTCACTAGATATTGCAGACCAGTATATGATAGTTGTCACTATATATTGCAGACCAGTCTATGATAGTTGTCACTAGATATAGCAGACCAGTCTATGCTAGTTGTCACTAGATATTGCAGACCAGTCTATGCTAGTTGTCACTATATATTGCAGACTAGTCTATGATAGTTGACACTAGATATTGCAGACCAGTCTATGCTAGTTGTCACTAGATATTGCAGACCAGTCTATGCTAGTTGTCACTATATATTGCAGACCAGTCAATGCTAGTTGACACTAGATATTGCAGACCAGTCTATGATAGTTGTCACTAGATATTGCAGACCAGTCTATGCTAGTTTTCACTATATATTGCAGACCAGTCTATGATAGTTGTCACTAGATATAGCAGACCAGTCTATGATAGTTGTCACTAGATATAGCAGACCAGTCTAAGATAGTTGTCACTAGATATTGCAGACCAGTCTATGCTAGTTGTCACTGGATATTGCAGACCAGTCTATGCTAGTTGTCACTAGATATAGCAGACCAGTCTATGCTAGTTGTCACTAGATATTGCAGACCAGTATATGATAGTTGTCACTAGATATTGCAGACCAGTCTATGATAGTTGTCACTAGATATAGCAGACCAGTCTATGATAGTTGTCACTAGATATTGCAGACCAGTCTATGCTAGTTGTCACTAGATATTGCAGACCAGTCTATGATTGTTGTCACTAGATATTGCAGACCAGTCTATGCTAGTTGTCACTATATATTGCAGACCATCTATGCTAGTTGTCACTAGATATTGCAGACCAGTCTATGATAGTTGTCACTAGATATTGCAGACCAGTCTATGCTAGTTGTCACTAGATATTGCAGACCAGTCTATGCTAGTTGTCACTAGATATTGCAGACCAGTCTATGATAGTTGTCACTAGATATAGCAGACCAGTCTATGATAGTTGTCACTAGATATAGCAGACCAGTCTATGATAGTTGTCACTAGATATAGCAGACCAGTCTATGATAGTTGTCACTAGATATTGCAGACCAGTCTATGCTAGTTGTCACTAGATATAGCAGACCAGTCTATGATAGTTGTCACTAGATATAGCAGACCAGTCTATGCTAGTTGTCACTAGATATAGCAGACCAGTCTATGATAGTTGTCACTAGATATTGCAGACCAGTCTATGATAGTTGTCACTAGATATAGCAGACCAGTCTATGCTAGTTGTCACTAGATATTGCAGACCAGTCTATGCTAGTTGTCACTATATATTGCAGACCAGTCTATGATAGTTGACACTAGATATTGCAGACCAGTCTATGCTAGTTGTCACTATATATTGCAGACCAGTCTATGCTAGTTGTCACTAGATATTGCTGACCAGTCTATGATAGTTGTCACTAGATATTGCAGACCAGTCTAAGCTAGTTGTAACTAGATATTGCAGACCAGTCTATGCTAGTTGTCACTAGATATTGCAGATCGGTCTATGCTAGTTGTCACTAGATATAGTAGACAAGTCTATGATAGTTGTCACTAGATATAGCAGACCAGTCTATGATGGTTGTCACTAGATATAGCAGACCAGTCTATGGTAGTTGTCACTAGATATCGCTGACCGGTCTATGCTAGTTGTCACTAGATATAGCAGTCCAGTATATGATAGTTGTCACTAGATATAGCAGACAAGTCTATGCTAGTTGTCACTAGATATAGCAGACCAGTCTATGATAGTTGTCACTAGATATAGCAGACCAGTCTATGATAGTTGCCACTAGATAGAGCAGACCAGTCTATATGATAGTTGTCACTAGATATTGCAGACCAGTCTATGATAGTTGTCACTAGATATTGCAGACCTGTCTATGATAGTTGACACTAGATATTGCAGACCGGTCTATGATAGTTGTCACTAGATATTGCAGACCAGTCTATGATAGTTGTCACTAGATATTGCAGACCAGTCTAAGCTAGTTGTAACTAGATATTGCAGACCAGTCTATGCTAGTTGTCACTAGATATTGCAGACCGGTCTATGCTAGTTGTCACTAGATATAGTAGTCAAGTCTATGATAGTTGTCACTAGATATAGCAGACCAGTCTATGATGGTTGTCACTAGATATAGCAGACCAGTCTATGATATTTGTCACCAGATATTGCAGACCAGTCTATGACAGTTGTCACTAGATAGTGCAGACCAGTATATGACAGTTGTCACTAGATATAGCAGACCAGTCTATGATAGTTGTCACTAGATATAGCAGACCAGTCTATGATAGTTGTCACTAGATATTGCAGACCAGGCTATGACAGTTGTCACTAGATAGTGTAGACCAGTATATGATAGTTGTCACTAGATATAGCAGACCAGTATATGCTAGTTGTCACTAGATATAGCAGACCAGTCTATGATAGTTGTCACTAGATATAGCAGACCAGTCTATGCTAGTTGTCACTAGATATTGCAGACCAGTATATGATAGTTGTCACAAGATATAGCAGACCAGTCTATGCTAGTTGTCACTAGATATTGCAGACCAGTCTATGCTAGTTGTCACTATATATTGCAGACCAGTCTATGATTGTTGACACTAGATATTGCAGACCAGTCTTTGCTAGTTGTCACTATATATTGCAGACCACTCTATGATAGTTGACACTAGATATTGCAGACCAGTCTATGATAGTTGTCACTAGATATTGCAGACCAGTCTATGCTAGTTTTCACTATATATTGCACACCAGTCTATGATAGTTGTCACTAGATATAGCAGACCAGTCTATGATAGTTGTCACTAGATATAGCAGACCAGTCTATGATAGTTGTTACTAGATATTGCAGACCAGTCTATGCTAGTTGTCACTAGATATTGCATACCAGTCTATGATAGTTGTCACTAGATATAGCAGACCAGTCTATGATAGTTGTCACTACATATAGCAGACCAGTCTATGATAGTTGTCACTAGATATTGCAGACCGTTCTATGCTAGTTGTCACTAGATATAGCAGACCAGTCTATGATAGTTGTCACTAGATATAGCAGACCAGTCTATGCTAGTTGTCACTAGATATAGCAGACCAGTCTATGATAGTTGTCACTAGATATATCAGACCAGTCTATGATAGTTGTCACTAGATATAGCAGACCGGTCTATGCTAGTTGACACTAGATATAGCAGACCAGACTATGATAGTTGACACTATATATTGCAGACCAGTCTATGATAGTTGTCACTAGATATTGCAGACCGGTCTATGATAGTTGACACTAGATATTGCAGACCAGTCTATGCTAGTTGTCACTAGATATTGCTGACCAGTCTATGATAGTTGTCACTAGATATTGCAGACCAGTCTAAGCTAGTTGTAACTAGATATTGCAGACCAGTCTATGCTAGTTGTCACTAGATATTGCAGATCGGTCTATACTAGTTGTCACTAGATATAGTAGACAAGTCTATGATAGTTGTCACTAGATATAGCAGACCAGTCTATGATGGTTGTCACTAGATAAAGCAGACCAGTCTATGGTAGTTGTCACTAGATATCGCTGACCGGTCTATGCTAGTTGTCACTAGATATAGCAGTCCAGTATATGATAGTTGTCACTAGATATAGCAGACAAGTCTATGCTAGTTGTCACTAGATATAGCAGACCAGTCTATGATAGTTGTCAGTAGATATAGCAGACCAGTCTATGATAGTTGCCACTAGATAGAGCAGACCAGTCTATGATAGTTGTCACTAGATATTGCAGACCAGTCTATGATAGTTGTCACTAGATATTGCAGACCTGTCTATGATAGTTGACACTAGATATTGCAGACCGGTCTATGATAGTTGTCACTAGATATTGCAGACCAGTCTATGATAGTTGTCACTAGATATTGCAGACCAGTCTAAGCTAGTTGTAACTAGATATTGCAGACCAGTCTATGCTAGTTGTCACTAGATATTGCAGACCGGTCTATGCTAGTTGTCACTAGATATAGTAGTCAAGTCTATGATAGTTGTCACTAGATATAGCAGACCAGTCTATGATGGTTGTCACTAGATATAGCAGACCAGTCTATGATATTTGTCACCAGATATTGCAGACCAGTCTATGACAGTTGTCACTAGATAGTGCAGACCAGTATATGACAGTTGTCACTAGATATAGCAGACCAGTCTATGATAGTTGTCACTAGATATAGCAGACCAGTCTATGATAGTTGTCACTAGATATTGCAGACCAGGCTATGACAGTTGTCACTAGATAGTGTAGACCAGTATATGATAGTTGTCACTAGATATAGCAGACCAGTATATGCTAGTTGTCACTAGATATAGCAGACCAGTCTATGATAGTTGTCACTAGATATAGCAGACCAGTCTATGCTAGTTGTCACTAGATATTGCAGACCAGTCTATGCTAGTTGTCACTAGATATTGCAGACCAGTCTATGATAGTTGTCACTAGATATTGCAGACCAGTCTTTGCTAGTTGTCAC
Organism: Archivesica marissinica; assembly: GCA_014843695.1. NCBI lineage: Eukaryota > Metazoa > Mollusca > Bivalvia > Venerida > Vesicomyidae > Archivesica > Archivesica marissinica. The sequence continues at coordinate 51,659,409 of CM026402.1, read as the reverse complement.
TATATATTGCAGACCACTCTATGATAGTTGTCACTAGATATTGCAGACCAGTCTATGATAGTTGTCACTAGATATTGCAGACCAGTCTATGCTAGTTGTCACTATATATTGCAGACCAGTCTATGATAGTTGTCACTAGATATAGCAGACCAGTCTATGATAGTTGTCACTAGATATAGCAGACCAGTCTATGATAGTTGTTACTAGATATTGCAGACCAGTCTATGCTAGTTGTCACTAGATATTGCAGACCAGTCTATGATAGTTGTCACTAGATATAGCAGACCAGTCTATGATAGTTGTCACTAGATATAGCAGACCAGTCTATGGTAGTTGTCACTAGATATAGCAGACCAGTCTATGATAGTTGTCACTAGATATTGCAGACCAGTCTATGCTAGTTGTCACTAGATATAGCAGACCAGTCTATGATAGTTGTCACTAGATATTGCAGACCAGTCTATGATAGTTGTCACTAGATATAGCAGACCAGTCTATGATAGTTGTCACTAGATATTGCAGACCAGTCTATGATAGTTGTCACTAGATATTGCAGACCAGTCTATGATAGTTGACACTAGATATTGCAGACCAGTCTATGCTAGTTGTCACTAGATATTGCAGACCAGTATATGATAGTTGTCACTAGATATAGCAGACCAGTCTATGATAGTTGTCACTAGATATTGCAGACCAGTCTGAAACATTAATGATCGTATGAGACATTATATATATGTACCCACGGTAACATAGTCACTGTCGAGCTACTATGCGTCACGTTATTCTATATTATACATATACGTACACTCATACATTTTTATTAAACTTCAGGTATCCAGTAATTGGATTGGATAACCTTCCCGTAAATGTATATAGTGCTATATATGGGCTAGCCAGGGTATCATATTATACGGATTAAATATTACCTTTCGCGTACATCACGATTCATTAATGTTGCGCACACGGTTGGACGATGAGCAATGTATCTATACAAGAAGCCTACATAAATACGGGTGTAATGTTTCTACATTTTCCACCGTTCAGATATGTTGAATTTATTAGCACACGGTAAGACTAACAGCGAAACATGATATTAAAATACATTGAACATGTATGGATTCCATACCTGGACGTGCTGGTGTCAAGGTAAAAATCACACAGTGAAATTACTCAATTGAGGCAGTCGACGGGGTAAACATGATAAAATAAAACAAAAAGTAACTGAAAACAGTGTGGCTCGGAGAATATCGCCTATGACCGGCAATATATACTCATATACCCTGTTAACAAAGCAAATAAAATATTAATATTATAATATATGAGACAGTTCGTGCGTCAGGATAATTTTAGCATAGTTTACGCTTTAACAATTATACATACGAATGTAGATAATTTCCCCAGGGAATCACTTTAAAAGACTACTCAATTTTGAATGTGTAATTTAAAGCCTAGAAGAAACTAAAGTAATATATGCTAAATAAGCATGGCACCATACACGTCGTTGCTATATTTAGAACAGTGTTTTGTTGCTTTCCAAATTACTCTGTGAATAGTTTCTGAGTGGGCCATGTGCGCGCAAGAACTAACTATAATTGCAGCTGTCTTACTTGGATACATAAATTTTGCGTTTGTTGTCTGGGTTTGAAAGTCGCTTAGGCATTGTTCAGCTATTATTGGTAGAGAGATCCTGGGTGACACTCCAATTCTGTAAGCTTTATTTCAGACACGGACGGGGCACTAGGGTAGAACAGCCATACTTCCGTAAGTCAGCTGGATAGCTTGCTCACATGCAACCATTCAAACCCTACCCATATGATTACGGGTGATAAATAGAATGTAGAACACTATTAGTTCACGAGCATTTATAGTTGACCGCGAATTCATGATTGTCGTAAATAATAACGTGTCCGTATGTAGAGGTATATCCGAAAATAGTTACACTTTACCCACATTTTGAAAGTCAATATAATTAGCGATACAGTCAAACTTGTATCAGCCAAGCCAATGGAATCACAGAAAGTGGCTGCTTAGCACAGATGGCTGCTTAATAGAGGTCAAATGTATAATAAAACAACATATTGGGAATCTGGAAATGTTCTGTTCATAGCATCTTCCGGCCGAAATATCTCCGAACGAAACGTTTTTTCACTGTATTGTTGTCATCTAGTAATTTGTCACACAGGTATGCTACTGACTGCTTAAGGCAGGTTGTCTGGTGAATAAAGGTGACCACTAACACAGGTTTGACTGTATGCGTACACATTCATGATTATATAGTAGTCCATGCTAAAATCGTTCTCCATAATCCTACATGTATGTACATATTATGTATTCTTGACTATGTATATTCAAAGAAATACATATTGTTTAATCCAAATAGAGAATCAGTACTCTCGTCTTTTCTATTTTCCCCAACTTGCTTAATAAATTTAAATTTATAAGACAATAGCCCATATATCCTATTTATCCTGTCGTCTGATCAAACTTTATGAGTTACTTAGAACTGGTATGAGGTGTGATCGTGACCTAGTCAGTGGTTATACAATACTACAAACCGACTGTGTGCCTTTATAGTACATTAACTCCTTCACCGCCAATGTCGCATAAAAGCGACTTTGCAAAAAGCCGAGAACCCGATCAGACAGAACAGAACGTGCCGTCTGATCAGGCTGTATGTTGATTGCTCTTCAGACAGTGGAGCTGAAGCACCTATCCGAATAGCAAACACCATAGATCCTGATCAGACGCGGCGTTACGCCGCGGCTGATCTGGATCTATGTTGCTTGCACATGCTCTCAATTTAGTCGGCGCTGAAAGAGTTAAAGACTGATAAATAGACAACACTGAATTAAGCAGTATCTAATAAGTCAAATGTATACAGCCAATTGGAGACAATATACAGTAGTTTGTTTTGTATTTATGTTTATTTAACGTCGCTACAGGTTGCCCATTTGAGCGACGGGCAGTTTACCTAACAACACCGTTCATTGGCAGGCTCCAGCTGCTGGCAAGTACTTGCCAACGTTTTCATATAAATAGACACGGCCTGAACAGTGATGTCTACAAGTGTGTAATAGTCCAACGGTTTTATTACTTTACTTTCAAACCACACTATGAAGTCTAGTATAACGTATTAATAGGATTATGTTATGTAGGTGTGTGTTTTAAGTCAGCCATACGTTTAACACGTATCCAGTATGTAATAATATATATATTATGTATACAACGTCAGCATTCCTAACGGTACGCAACTTTATAGCATACATTATTAACATATCAATGGAAAGGTACAGTGCTTTCAGCGTAAAGTAAGTTTTATGATATAAGCCGAAAACGATACAATATGTAACATATTGGACTGTGTGAGGTGCGTAGCGTCGAAGACAGTATCAATATATTACATATTGAATCGGTTTGAGGCTTATATCTCACTTAAAACACACACTTATATAACACGATCCTACTAATTAAAATTCAATTTGTTAATTTCGTACATGTACGCGTAGGATTTGATATACCACTCTGGCCTTAAAGCCTATACATATAAGGCCAAGATAACAGACCAGAACACGTGAACATTCTCACAGTCACGTGTATATATCATCATTAGCTCGTGCAAGCTTATCTATAAGAGTATCTTGTATGTGTATTACAATACATGCGTTCTAATGTAGTTAACACATTTAACATGTTACCGGAGCAAACAAACTATGTAATTTCCCAGAGGACACACGTATAAGTTACTTAATAAGTTTTAACTGGTTGCTTTAATTCTTGGAATATGTTTCTTATAAATGTTAAGCATAATTGTTGTTATGGCTCGAATCTTGTATTCTATGGCTCGGCATTTTGTTTGCATACGCAAAAAGGAACTGTGGTTGGATTGGAAAACATGGATTGTAATTGTGTGACGTCATTTAAGCATTCTAAAAATAACACGAACTATTTTTCCGGTTTTAGATATTGGTTATGTTGGAATCGAAATAATATATGTATTTGTTTTATTTATAGTCGAATAAAACATGGTGTGCTGTTCTGAGCGCCGGAATTAACGACGTAGGCATACGGCCTGCATAGTTAATTCCTACAAACCGTGCATTATTCGCCAATAAATAAATGAATAGCAAATATTATTTCTTAAACAATATGTGGAATATTTTTTCTGCACAATACACCCCCACCAAACATGCGTTCGCGTGCATACAAACAAAATGCACCCCTTTAAAGTTATGACATTATATACTAAAGAACATAGAAAACGCACATTTCGGATGAGTGTGTATTACATGAATAACAATAAATTTAATTGTTTTAAACAGTTTGGAATATATTTAGTTGTTCAGTTTGTGTTTTGTAATAAAGATGTGATATATCTTTGAAGGAATCCTTCGTATTTCTTTTTCATGTAATAATAATCATATAATGTAGGTGTGCGTTTTCTATGTCCTCTAGTATATAATGTAGGTGTGCGTTTTCTATGTCCTCTAGTATATTATGTAGGTGTACGTTTTCTATGTCCTCTAGTATATAATGTAGGTGTGCGTTTTCTATGTCCTCTAGTATATAATGTAGGTGTGCATTTTCTATGTCCTCTAGTATATAATGTAGGTGTGCGTATTCTATGTCCTCTAGTATATAATGTAGGTGTGCGTTTTCTATGTCCTCTAGTATATAATGCAGGTGTGCGTATTCTATGTCCTCTAGTATATAATGTAGGTGTGCGTTTTCTATGTCCTCTAGTATATAATGTAGGTGTGCGTTTTCTATGTCCTCTAGTATATAATGTAGGTGTGCGTTTTCTATGTCCTCTAGTATATAATGTAGGTGTGCGTTTTCTATGTCCTCTAGTATATAATGTAGGTGTGCGTTTTCTATGTCCTCTAGTATATAATGTAGGTGTGCGTATTCTATGTCCTCTAGTATATAATGTAGGTGTGCGTTTTCTATGTCCTCTAGTATATAATGTAGGTGTGCGTATTCTATGTCCTCTAGTATATAATGTAGGTGTGCGTTTTCTATGTCCTCTAGTATATAATGTAGGTGTGCGTTTTCTATGTCCTCTAGTATATAATGTAGGTGTGCGTTTTCTATGTCCTCTAGTATATAAAGTAGGTGAGCGTTTTCTATGTCCTCTAGTATATAATGTAGGTGGCGTTTTCTATGTCCTCTAGTATAATAAT
>CM026402.1:51629290-51653229 GCA_014843695.1 Archivesica marissinica | reverse complement strand
GGTGTATATGCTGGCCAGACGGGATGTGGTGTATGTGGTGTATATGCTGGCCAGACGGGATGTGGTGTATATGCTGGCCAGACGGGATGTGGTGTATATGCTGGCCAGACGGGATGTGGTATATATGCTGGCCAGACGGGATGTGGTATATATGCTGGCCAGACGGGATGTGGTGTATATGTTGTATACCAGAAGGGATGTGATATATATGTTGTGTACCAGAAGGGATGTGGTATATATGTTGGCCAGAAGGGATGTGGTATATATGTTGTGTACCAGAAGGGATGTGGTATATATGTTGGCCAGAAGGGATGTGGTATATATGTTGTGTACCAGAAGGGATGTGGTATATATGTTGGCCAGAAGGGATGTGGTATATATGCTGGCCAGACGGGATGTGTGTATATGTTGTATACCAGAAGGGATGTGATGTATATGGTGGCCAGACGGGATGTGGTATATATGGTGGCCAGACGTGATGTGGTATATATGGTGGCCAGACGGGATGTGGTATATATGGTGGCCAGACGGGATGTGGTATATATGGTGGCCAGACGGGATGTGGTATATATGCTGGCCAACGGGGTGTTGATATATGCTGCCAGACGGGATGTGGTATATATGCTGGCCAGACGGGATGTGGTTTATATGCTGGCCAGAAGGGATGTGGTATATATAGCTGGCCAGACGGGATGTGGTATATATGCTGGCCAGACGGGATGTGGTATATATGCTGGCCAGACGGGATGTGGTATATATGCTGGCCAGACGGGATGTGGTTATGCTGGCCGACGGATGTGGTAATATGCTGGCCAGACGGGATGTTGTATCTTGCTGCCAGACGGGATGTGTATATATGCTGGCCAGACGGGATGTGGTATATATGCTGGCCAGACGGGATGTTGTATATATGCTGGCCAGACGGGATGTTGTATATATGCTGACCAGAAGAGCTGTGGTGTATATGTTGTATACCAGAAGGGATGTTGTATATATGCTGACCAGAAGAGCTGTGGTATATATGTTGTGTACCAGAAGGGATGTTGTATATATGGTGGCCAGACGGGATGTGGTGTATATGCTGGCCAGACGGGATGTGGTATATATGCTGGCCAGACGGGATGTGGTGTATATGCTGGCAAGATGGGATGTGGTATATATGTTGTATACCAGAAGGGATGTGGTTTATATGTTGTATACCAGAAGGGATGTGGTATATATGTTGGCCAGAAGGGATGTGGTATATATATTGGCCAGAAGGGATGTGGTATATATGTTGGCCAGAAGGGATGTGGTATATATGTTGTATACCAGAAGGGATGTGGTATATATGTTGGCCAGAAGGGATGTGGTATATATGTTGGCCAGAAGGGATGTGGTATATATGTTGTATACCAGAAGGGATGTGGTATATATGTTGGCCAGAAGGGATGTGGTATATATATTGGCCAGAAGGGATGTGGTATATATGTTGGCCAGAAGGGATGTGGTATATATATTGGCCAGAAGGGATGTGGTATATATGTTGGCCAGAAGGGATGTGGTATATATGTTGCATACCAGAAGGGATGTGGTAGTTATGTTGCATACCAGAAGGATGTGGTATATATGTTGGTCAGAATGGAGGTGGTATATATGTTGGCCAACATTGATGTGGTATATAGGTTGTATACCAGAAGGGGTGTGGTATATATGTTGGTCAGCATGAATGTGGTATATATGTCGGCGAGAATGGATGTGGTATATATGATGGCGAGAATGGATGTGGTATATATGATGGCGAGAATGGATGTGGTATATATGTTGTCGAGAACGGATGTGGTATATATGTTGTGGAGAACGGATGTGGTATATATGTTGGCGAGAATGGATGTGGTATATATTTCGGCGAGAATGGATGTGGTATATATGTCGGCGAGAATGGATGTGGTATATATGTTGTCGAGAACGGATGTGGTATATATGTTGTCGAGAACGGATGTGGTATATATGTTGGCGAGAATGGATGTGGTATATATGTTGTCGAGAACGGATGTGGTATATATGTTGGCGAGAACGGATGTGGTATATATGTTGGCGAGAATGGATGTGGTATATATTTTGTCGAGAACGGATGTGGTATATATGTTGGCGAGAATGGATGTGGTATATATTTCGGCGAGAATGGATGTGGTATATATGTCGGCGAGAATGGATGTGGTATATATGTTGGCGAGAACGGATGTGGTATATATGTCGGCCAGAGTTCCGTGTTATTGAATGCCTGCTTACTGAAGTATGTACTTTATATAGTTACATGCATGCAGTATACCCGATGCCTGCTAATTATTCAGACTGAGTGTCCAGTGTCCTTTATATAATAGTGTTTCTTGTTAAATTTAGTTTATACAAATTAATTTTAGCTCGATTGCGAAACAAGTTCTTACAACTTATATTAATCACTCTCGAGACCTCATTCCTGATGGAATCCATCGCCACGAGGGAGAGAGAAGAGGCAACATGGAATTTAAATGCCTTGCCTATGGGCACAATCGTAACGGCTCCAGCGGGGCTCGAACTCCGGACCTTTCTCACCTGGAACGAACTCGCACCCACAGCGCTATCACGACTTCCACACGACTTACTATATGTAAGAGTACATCTTGAAAGATATCCCTTGTTAAATGGTTTGCCCTCTCTAAACAAGGAGGTCGTAAGTTACGTTTTCACATTTTATGCCATTCCAACATGTGACGTACACTATATTCCCGTGTTTTGCGAGCACTTATTTCTATTCGCAATCTGTCCAGATAATTTAGTATCAAATTATTTGCCATTTCTTGAGCGGATCAGCTGGCTATTAGTTTCCTACAGAATAATAATCTACTTTCTCCGATACCTCAAGGCTTTTCCTGGAAAATTATTCTGCAACAATCCTGTCACGATCTAAGCGTACAATCTCCAGTGTACATGTAAGTCACGATCTGTGTGTAAGTCACGATCTGTGTGTAACCCCTATGGAAGGTCGTGAGTTGACGGGTATGTCACGATACGTGTATAAGAAACCCTATGGAAGGTCGTGAGTTGACGGGTATGTCACGATACGTGTATTAGAATCCCTATGGAAGGTCGTTAGTTGACGGGTATGTCACGATAGGTGTATAAGAATCCCGATGAAAGGTCGTGAGTTGACGGGTATGTCACGATACGTGTATTAGAATCCCTATGGAAGGTCGTGAGTTGACGGGTATGTCACGATACGTGTATAAGAATCCCTATGGAAGGTCGTGAGTTGACGGGTATGTCACGATACGTGTATAAGACCACATATGGAAGGTCGTGGGTTGACGGGTATGTCACGATACGTGTATAAGACTCCCTATGGAAGGTCGTGAGTTGACGGGTATGTCACGATACGTGTATAAGACCACATATGGAAGGTCGTGAGATGACGGGTATGTCACGATACGTGTATAAGAATCCCTATGGAAGGTCGTGAGTTGACGGGTATGTCACGATACGTGTATAAGAATCCCTATGGAAGGTCGTGAGTTGACGGTATGTCACGATACGTGTATAAGAATCCATATGGAAGGTCGTGAGTTGACGGGTATGTCACGATACGTGTATAAGACCACATATGGAAGGTCGTGAGTTGACGGGTATGTCACGATACGTGTATAAGAATCCCTATGGAAGGTCTTGAGTTGACGGGTATGTCACGATACGTGTATAAGAATCCCTATGGAAGGTCTTGAGTTGACGGGTATGTCACGATACGTGTATAAGACCACATATGGAAGGTCTTGAGTTGACGGGTATGTCACGATACGTGTATAAGAATCCCTATGGAAGGTCGTGAGTTGACGGGTATGTCACGATACGTGTATAAGACCACATATGGAAGGTCGTGAATTGACGGGTATGTCACGATACGTGTATAAGAACCTCCCCCAATCAATCACGTATGCAACTGCACTCCCCACATATATATATATATACTAGAGGACATAGAAAACGCACACTTTTACATGAAAAACAATAACTATATAAATACATAGTTTTAAACATTTTGGAATATTTTTAGTTGTTCAGTTTGTGTTTTTTAATAACGATGAGATATATTTGATGGAATCCTTCGTATTTCGTTTTCATGTAATAATATTCATATGATGTAGGTGTGCGTTTTCTATGTCATCTAGTATATAATACAATATATATATATACTTGTACATATATATATGTTGGACACCCCTTAAATATATTAAGTACACCACACATACTAACTGCTAACTACAGCGACGAGAATTACGTCCTTTACGTCACCAAACATTTAGTCCTATCAGTCATGGAGTGTAAATCCAGATAAACAGTGAACGATACTATCTAACATTTAGTCCTATCAGTCACGGAGTGTAAATCCAGATATACAGTGAACGATACTATCTAACATTTAGTCCTATCAGTCATGGAGTGTAAATCCAGATATACAGTGAACGATACTATCTAACATTTAGTCCTATCAGTCATGGAGTGTAAATCCAGATACACAGTGAACGATACTATCTAACATTTAGTCCTATCAGTCATGGAGTGTAATCCAGATATACAGTGAACGATACTATCTAACATTTAGTCCTATCAGTCATGGAGTGTAAATCCAGATATACAGTGAACGATACTATCTAACATTTAGTCCTATCAGTCATGGAGTGTAAATCCAGATACACAGTGAACGATACTATCTAACATTTAGTCCTATCAGTCATGGAGTGTAAATCCAGATATACAGTGAACGATAATATCTAACATTTAGTCCTATCAGTCATGGAGTGTAAATCTAGATATACAGTGAACGATACTATCTAACATTTAGTCCTATCAGTCATGGAGTGTAAATCCAGATATACAGTGAACGATACTATCTAACATTTAGTCCTATCAGTCATGGAGTGTAAATCCAGATACACAGTGAACGATACTATCTAACATTTAGTCCTATCAGTCATGGAGTGTAAATCCAGATAAACAGTGAACGATACTATCTAACATTTAGTCCTATCAGTCACGGAGTGTAAATCCAGATATACAGTGAACGATACTATCCAACATGTAGTCCTATCAGTCATGGAGTGTAAATCCAGATATACAGTGAACGATACTATCTAACATTTAGTCCTATCAGTCATGGAGTGTAAATCCAGATACACAGTGAACGATACTATCTAACATTTAGTCCTATCAGTCATGGAGTGTAAATCCAGATATACAGTGAACGATACTATCTAACATTTAGTCCTATCAGTCATGGAGTGTAAATCCAGATATACAGTGAACGATACTATCTAACATTTAGTCCTATCAGTCATGGAGTGTAAATCCAGATACACAGTGAACGATACTATCTAACATTTAGTCCTATCAGTCATGGAGTGTAAATCCAGATAAACAGTGAACGATACTATCTAACATGTAGTCCTATCAGTCATGGAGTGTAAATCCAGATATACAGTGAACGATACTATCTAACATTTAGTCCTATCAGTCATGGAGTGTAAATCCAGATACACAGTGAACGATACTATCTAACATTTAGTCCTATCAGTCATGGAGTGTAAATCCAGATATACAGTGAACGATACTATCTAACATTTAGTCCTATCAGTCATGGAGTGTAAATCCAGATATACAGTGAACGATACTATCTAACATTTAGTCCTATCAGTCATGGAGTGTAAATCCAGATACACAGTGAACGATACTATCTAACATTTAGTCCTATCAGTCATGGAGTGTAAATCCAGATATACAGTGAACGATAATATCTAACATTTAGTCCTATCAGTCATGGAGTGTAAATCCAGATATACAGTGAACGATACTATCTAACATTTAGTCCTATCAGTCATGGAGTGTAAATCCAGATATACAGTGAACGATACTATCTAACATTTAGTCCTATCAGTCATGGAGTGTAAATCCAGATATACAGTGAACGATACTATCTAACATTTAGTCCTATCAGTCATGGAGTGTAAATCCAGATATACAGTGAACGATACTATCTAACATTTAGTCCTATCAGTCATGGAGTGTAAATCCAGATATACAGTGAACGATACTATCTAACATTTAGTCCTATCAGTCATGGAGTGTAAATCCAGATATACAGTGAACGATACTATCTAACATTTAGTCCTATCAGTCACGGAGTGTAAATCCAGATATACAGTGAACGATACTATCTAACATTTAGTCCTATCAGTCACGGAGTGTAAATCCAGATATACAGTGAACGATACTATCTAACATTTAGTCCTATCAGTCACGGAGTGTAAATCCAGATACACAGTGAACGATAATATCTAACATTTAGTCCTATCAGTCATGGAGTGTAAATCCAGATATACAGTGAACGATAATATCTAACATTTAGTCCTATCAGTCATGGAGTGTAAATCCAGATATACAGTGAACGATAATATCTAACATTTAGTCCTATCAGTCATGGAGTGTACATCCAGATATACAGTGAACGATACTATCTAACATTTAGTCCTATCAGTCATGGAGTGTAAATCCAGATATACAGTGAACGATACTATCTAACATTTAGTCCTATCAGTCATGGAGTGTAAATCCAGATATACAGTGAACGATAATATCTAACATTTAGTCCTATCAGTCATGGAGTGTAAATCCAGATATACAGTGAACGATACTATCTAACATTTAGTCCTATCAGTCATGGAGTGTAAATCCAGATATACAGTGAACGATACTATCTAACATTTAGTCCTATCAGTCATGGAGTGTAAATCCAGATATACAGTGAACGATAATATCTAACATTTAGTCCTATCAGTCATGGAGTGTAAATCCAGATATACAGTGAAAGATACTATCTAACAATTGAAATCGTAACTCATAAATGTATCAATTAAAGGAAGCTATATACATATACATGGTCGCATGTATACACATTCCCTTTAAAGTGACATTACATCGCAAAAAGCCAAATAAATGCATTTGTTCACGTATGAATGCATAGCTACTACATATTCTTCCGAATACATTCAATCACTAACATTAAATCAATAAACAGTGTTTTTGTTGTCTACACACTTTCAAAAGTGAAAGTAGGATTTCATATAACGGTTATCAACGCTCCTGAAATTACGTTTGTTTGTCATTGGAGTCAATACTAAACGCGCGATATTTCGATTAGAGATTATTTAACTAAGATTAGTCTACAAATAAATATACATAGGCACAAATGTGAGATATAACGGTAAATATGTACGATAAGTCGTGTTATTCAGGATACACGCATTATATTACGCATGAATGTTGACCCTGTTAACATTATTTTGTTATGTCAACAAACCGCGTATATGACGCTTGTTTATTTGTTGAAATACTGTGTTTTTGAGGCAAATATTGAAATAAATTTATACCATATAATAGGAAATTACATTCTGCAGACATTTGCGTTTTCACCGATGTAGTGTCGCTTTAAACACATTATATTACAGAATAATAAAGATAAAATCATATAATATTTAATACCTGACCGCACGCGGTTCAACAAGCATTGACCATACCCTGGAATTTGTTAGACAGAAATTACATTATTATAAAGATAAAATCATATATCATTTAATACATGACCGCACGCGGTTCAACAAACATTGACCATACCCTGGGATTTGTTAGACAGAACTTCTGCAACAAAGTCTGATTAAACCTTTCAAGTTTCACCGCATGGTACCCTGGGGAAAATATACACATATATATGTCTTGAGAAAAGTTGCAATTGGACAATAGTAATATAATCTGAGAGATAATTGAAAACTATTGATGGCACGTTCCAAACAATCAATGTTACCATTAAAGGGTCATTAGGCACCGAATGCAGATTCTACTAATTATAGGCATTTTATTATAACTACGTTCAACGTGATTGATGAACCGTTAGCGGAACTCGGCAGCAGCGAATATGTCAACTTATATTTAGTGATTGATGAACCGTTAGCGGAACTCGGCAGCAGCGAGTATGTCAACTTATATTTAGTGATTGATGAACCGTTAGCGGAACTCGGCAGCAGCGAGTATGTCAACTTATATTTAGTGATTGATGAACCGTTAGCGGAACTCGGCAGCAGCGAGTATGTCAACTTATATTTAGTGATTGATGAACCGTTAGCGGAACTCGGCAGCAGCGAGTATGTCAACTTATATTTAGTGATTGATGAACCGTTAGCGGAACTCGGCAGCAGCGAATATGTCAACTTATATTTCTTACAAGATTGTATTAGACGGGTTTTATGGCCCAGCAGAATTGTTCGTATACGAAAAGAAGCATATATGTTATTTGGTTTGTTGATAGGGTATATGAGTACATAGTGCCGGCCAGGAGCATACCCCCTGAGCGGCAGGCGAAAGCGGATCTATATAACATTCACATACACTGTCAATAAACCAAATCATTTTATTATCAGCTTAAAAACAATGTTTTCGGTTACTTTTTTTTCACCGATTTGTTTGATCGTTTTTATTTCGTCGACTGCCCTAATATAATAATTTCACAGATATGTGATTTGTACAGTTACACCGGTACGTTCTGGTGTATCGTGTATAGTTTCATTATATTGTATTTGCTATAAAAAGAAGCAGAGGATACTCTGGAATTGGTCTCTCTCTCTCTGTATCATTGCACTATCATCCAAAAATCTAAAATAACTAATCTCTTCAGGAGGCGTCGCTCATATGGGCAACCGGTAGCGACGATAAATAAACGTGAAAACACACGTATTTGCTATTTGACATTTACGTTACATACATAATCATGACAGAGTAAAGTAAAAGCAAAATGGGTTGGGCAACAAGTTCTAACAACATTAGTGAAGAAGAATCGTTGAAAAATGGGCAAACATGTTATATGGTAAATAAGCAAAATAATTTTTACTGAGAACGAAAATTTATCACGAGTACATCCAGATAATTAGCATGGCGATGGATTCCATCAGGAATGAGGTCTCGAGAGTGATTAATATAAGTTGTAAGAACTTGTTTCGCAATCGAGCTAAAATAAATTTGCATAGACCAAAAATTAATAATTAGCAAGGAGAACTGAATGAATATACAGAGTACTGTTATAAGAGTAAGAAAAGTAGAAGTTTCTGCCAGATCCATGCATCATGTCTATGCAAAAGATGCTCTCTTGTATTACCTATATAACATGTATCGTGTTTATACAAAACATGCAATACTCGTTAGTATGGTCAAGTAGCCATGTCATAGAACAATCACACCAATTCTAAAACCAGGAGAGGGTGTGTGTGTATTTTACGTTTATTTATCGTCGCTACCGGTTGCCCATATGAGCGACGCCTCCTGAAGAGATTAGTCATTTTAGATTGTGGAGGATAGTGCAATGATAAAGACAGAGACCCATTCCAGAGTCTCCTCTGGTTCTTTTACGTGCACGGTGTAAATCACTGACACGAGACCTCGGTTTAAAGCCCAATCTGAAAGACTGTCAATTTTATTAGGGTCAGACGGGGGATCGAACCTGCTACCACTGGACTACATATCCGTATGTCTAAACCAGGAGAGTGATCTACATAAGTATGTTATACTTTCTTCTCAATCATATGTTATACATGATAACATTTGTATACATTTTGAAATACTATATTCCTTAAACTAAGCTAATTATAAACCCCGTATCTGGGCCTCCTATTAGTTCGCCATTAGAATTATAAACCCCGTATCTGGGCCTCCTATTAGTTCGCCATTAGAATTATAAACCCCGTATCTGGGCCTCTTATTAGAATTATTAACCCCGTATCTGGGCCTCCTATTAGTTCGCCATTAGAATTATAAACCCCGTATCTGGCCTCCTATTAGTTCGCCATTAGAATTATAAACCCCGTATCTGGGCCTCTTATTAGTTCGCCATTAGAATTTTAAAAAACCCGTATCTGGGCCTCTTATTAGTTCGCCATTAGAATTATTAACCCCGTATCTGGGCCTCCTATTAGTTCGCCATTAGAATTATAAACCCCGTATCTGGGCCTCCTATTAGTTCGCCATTAGAATTATAAACCCCGTATCTGGGCCTCTTATTAGTTCGCCATTAGAATTATAAACCCCGTATCTGGGCTTCTTATTAGTTCGCCATTAGAATTATAAACCCCGTATCTGGGCCTCCTATTAGTTCGCCATTAGAATTATTAACCCCGTATATGGTCCTCCTATTAGTTCGCCATTAGAATTATAAACCCCGTATCTGGGCCTCCTATTAGTTCGCCATTAGAATTATAAACCCCGTATCTGGGCCTCCTATTAGTTCGCCAATAGTGATCAGTATACTGTGAATATTTATTAATTTATTTATTCATTTATTTATTTAACACCCAGACCGTTATTTGAGCCGTATTTGGTTTCTGATAATATCAATGTTTTACCAGAAGTAAGACAGACTGAACCCCAGACTATTGTATTGATACCAGACAGACACGTATCTCAATGCGCAAAAACAGTATGTCTCTCAAGCAGTTCAGGCCATTCAGTGCTTCTTGCTGAACATATAGAATGACAGACATTTGTCTAGGCGATCAGGTGGGGGTAATTTGACACTTCGGCTTTCCGGCAGCTACATTTATTTTGTTATTTACAATGGCAATTAAGTAACAATTTTGCAAGCATACAATGTGTGTCTTGCCTACTGAATTGGAGAAAAAATATAGGAAACATTGGTGAAGAGCAACTCAAAAATTAATGTATACCAACCTATGGTATGTCAAGAACCGTATCCTCTTCGTCTAATTTTCCATTTCTATTGACTTGAACACATATTTAGCAGCACATTTGTTACATTGCATCAATGTTGGACTGGTAATCCAGGGGTCGAAGGTTCGATCCCCCGTCTAACCCTATTAAATATTTGACATTATCTGTTGGCGTGGCTTTAAACCCACATCCCTCAAAACAAACAAAACACAAACAAAACATAAAATAGTACATATCCACTAATTAGGTTCGATTCCTCGTCTGACCCTAATAAAATATTTCAGATGGGACTTTAAACCGAGGTTTCGTGTCGGTGTTGTACACAGTGTACGTAAAAGAACCAGAGGAGACTCTGGTATGGGTCTCTGTCTGTATCATTGCACTATCCTCCAACAATCTAAAATGACTAATCTCTTCTGGAGGCGTCGTTCATATGGGCAACCGGTAGCGACGATAAATGCCGATTGCCTATATTACCACATGTCGTCTGCTTGTATTACCACATGTCGTCTGCTTGTATTACCACATGTCGTCTGCTTGTATTACCACATGTCGTCTGCTTGTATTACCACATGTCGTCTGCTTGTATTACTACATGTCGTCTGCTTGTATTACTACATGTCGTCAGCTTGTATTACTACATGTCGTCTGCTTGTATTACCACATGTCGTCTGCTTGTATTACTACATGTCGTCTGCTTGTATTACTACATGTCGTCTGCTTGTATTACTACATGTCGTCTGCTTGTATTACCACATGTCGTCTGCTTGTATTACTACATGTCGTCTGCTTGTATTACCACATGTCGTCTGCTTGTATTACCACATGTCGTATGCTTGTATTACTACATGTCGTCTGCTTGTATTACCACATGTCGTCTGCTTGTATTACTACATGTCGTCTGCTTGTATTACCACATGTCGTCTGCTTGTATTACCACATATCGTCTGCTTGTATTACTACATGTCGTCTGCTTGTATTACTACATGTAGTCTGCTTGTATTACCATATGTCGTCTGCTTGTATTACCACATGTCGTCTGCTTGTATTACCACATATCGTCTGCTTGTATTACTACATGTCGTCTGCTTGTATTACTACATGGCGTCTGCTTGTATTACTACATGTCGTCTGCTTGTATTACCACATATCTTCTGCTTGTACTACCACATATCGTCTGCTTATATTACCACATGTCGTCTGCTTGTATTACCACATGTCGTCTGCTTGTATTACCACACGCCGTCTGCTTGTATTACCACATGTCGTCTGCTTGTATTACCACATGTCGTCTGCTTGTATTACCACATATCTTCTGCTTGTACTACCACACATCGTCTGCTTGTATTACTACATGTCGTCTGCTTGTATTACAACATATCGTATGCTTGTATTACCACACGTCGTCTGCTTGTATTACCACATATCGTCTGCTTGTACTACCACATGTCGTCTGCTTGTATTACCACATGTCGTCTGCTTGTATTACCACATGTCGTCTGCTTGTATTATCACATGTAGTCTGCTTGTATTACCATATGCCGTCTGCTTGTACTACCACATGTCGTCTGTTTGTATTACCACATGCCGTCTGCTTGTATTACAACATGTCGTCTGCTTGTATTACTACATGTCGTCTGCTTGTATTACCATATGCCGTCTGCTTGTACTACCACATGTCGTCTGCTTGTATTACCACATGTCGTCTGCTTGTATTACTACATGTCGTCTGCTTGTATTACTACATGTCGTCTGCTTATATTACCACATGTCGTCTGCTTGTATTACCACATGTCGTCTGCTTGTATTACCACATGTCGTCTGCTTGTATTACTACATGCCGTCTGCTTGTATTACTACATGTCGTCTGCTTGTATTACCATATGCCGTCTGCTTGTATTACCATATGTCGTCTGCTTGTATTACTACATGCCGTCTGCTTGTACTACCACATATCGTCTGCTTGTATTACCACATGTCGTCTGCTTGTATTACTACATGTCGTCTGCTTGTATTACCACATGTCGTCTGCTTGTATTACCAGATGTCGTCTGCTTGTATTACCACATGTCGTCTGCTTGTATTACTACATGTCGTCTGCTTGTATTACCACATGTCGTCTGCTTGTATTACCATATGTGGTCTGCTTATATTACCACATGTCGTCTGCTTGTATTACCACATGTCGTCTGCTTGTATTACAACATGTCGTCTGCTTATATTACCACATGTCGTCTGCTTGTATTAGCACATGTCGTCTTCTTGGATTACCACATGTCGTCTGCTTGTATAGCAACATGTCTGCTTGTATTACAACATGTCGTCTGCTTGTATTACAACATGTCGTCTGCTTGTATTACCATATGCCGTCTGCTTGTATTACCATATGCCGTCTGCTTGTATTACAACATGTCGTCTGCTTGTATTACTACATGTCGTCTGCTTGTATTACCATATGTCGTCTGCTTGTATTACCACATGTCGTCTGCTTGTATTACAACATGTCGTCTGCTTGTATTACCACATGTCGTCTGCTTGTATTACCATATGTCGTCTGCTTGTATTACCATATGTCGTCTGCTTGTATTACTACATGCCGTCTGCTTGTATTACCACATGTCGTCTGCTTGTATTACCACATGCCGTCTGCTTGTATTACCACATGTCGTCTGCTTGTATTACAACATGTCTGCTTGTATTACTACATGTCGTCTGCTTGTATTACCACATGTCGTCTGCTTATATTACCACATGTCGTCTGCTTGTATTACCACATGTCGTCTGCTTGTATTACTACATGACGTCTGCTTGTATTACTACATGTCGTCTGCTTGTATTACCATATGCCGTCTGCTTGTATTACCATATGTCGTCTGCTTGTATTACCATATGTCGTCTGCTTGTACTACCACATATCGTCTGCTTGTATTACCACATGTCGTCTGCTTGTATTACTACATGTCGTCTGCTTGTATTACCACATGTCGTCTGCTTGTATTACCATATGCCGTCTGCTTGTATTACCATATGTCGTCTGCTTGTATTACTACATGCCGTCTGCTTGTATTACTACATGTCGTCTGCTTGTATTACCATATGCCGTCTGCTTGTATTACCACATATCGTCTGCTTGTATTACCACATGTCGTCTGCTTGTATTACCATATGCCGTCTGCTTGTACTACCACATGTCGTCTGCTTGTATTACCACATGTCGTCTGCTTGTATTACAACATGTCGTCTGCTTGTATTACCACATGTCGTCTGCTTGTATTACTACATGTCGTCTGCTTGTATTACCACATATCGTCTGCTTGTATTACCACATGACGTCTGCTTGTATTACCATATGTCGTCTGCTTGTATTACCACATGTCGTCTGCTTGTATTACCATATGCCGTCTGCTTGTACTACCACATGTCGTCTGTTTGTATTACCACATGCCGTCTGCTTGTATTACAAAATGTCGTCTGCTTGTATTACAACATGTCGTCTGCTTGTATTACCATATGTCGTCTGCTTGTATTACCATATGCCGCCTGCTTGTATTACCATATGCCGTCTGCTTGTACTACCACATGTCGTCTGCTTGTATTACCACATGTCGTCTGCTTGTATTACTACATGTCGTCTGCTTGTATTACTACATGTCGTCTGCTTGTATTACCACATGTCGTCTACTTATATTACCACATGTCGTCTGCTTGTATTACCACATGTCATCTGCTTGTATTACCACATGTCGTCTGCTTGTATTACAACATGTCGTCTGCTTATATTACCGCATGTCGTCTGCTTGTATTACCACATGTCGTCTGCTTGTATTACCACATGTCGTCTGCTTGTATTACTACATGCGGTCTGCTTGTATTACTACATGTCGTCTGCTTGTATTACCATATGCCGTCTGCTTGTATTACCATATGTCGTCTGCTTGTATTACTACATGCCGTCTGGTTGTATTACTACATGCCGTCTGCTTGTACTACCACATATCGTCTCCTTGTATTACCACATGTCGTCTGCTTGTATTACTACATGTCGTCTGCTTGTATTACCACATGTCGTCTGCTTGTATTACCACATGTCGTCTGCTTGTATTACCACATGTCGTCTGCTTGTATTACTACATGTCGTCTGCTTGTATTACCACATGTCGTCTGCTTGTATTACCATATGTCGTCTGCTTATATTACCACATGTCGTCTGCTTGTATTACCACATGTCGTCTGCTTGTATTACAACATGTCGTCTGCTTGTATTACCACATGTCGTCTGCTTGTATTACCACATGTCGTCTGCTTGTATTACAACATGTCTGCTTGTATTACAACATGTCGTCTGCTTGTATTACAACATGTCGTCTGCTTGTATTACCATATGCCGTCTGCTTGTATTACCATATGCCGTCTGCTTGTATTACTACATGTCGTCTGCTTGTATTACCATATGTCGTCTGCTTGTATTACAACATGTCGTCTGCTTGTATTACCACATGTCGTCTGCTTGTATTACCATATGTCGTCTGCTTGTATTACCATATGTCGTCTGCTTGTATTACTACATGCCGTCTGCTTGTATTACCACATGTCGTCTGCTTGTATTACTACATGCCGTCTGCTTGTATTACCATATGTCGTCTGCTTGTATTACTACATGCCGTCTGCTTGTATTACCATATGTCGTATGCTTGTATTACAACATGTCGTCTGCTTGTATTACCATATGTCGTCTGCTTGTATTACCACATGTCGTCTGCTTGTATTACCACATGTCGTCTGCTTGTATTACCATATGTCGTCTGCTTGTATTACCATATGTCGTCTGCTTGTATTACTACATGTCGTCTGCTTGTATTACAACATGTCGTCTGCTTGTATTACCACATGTCGTCTGCTTGTATTACCATATGTCGTCTGCTTGTATTACCATATGTCGTCTGCTTGTATTAATACATGCCGTCTGCTTGTATAACCACATGCCGTCTGCTTGTATTACCACATATCGTCTGCTTATATTACTACATGTCGTCTGCTTGTATTACCACATGTCGTCTGCTTGTATTACAACATATCTGCTTGTATTACCACATGTCGTCTGCTTGTATTACTAAATGTCGTCTGCTTGTATTACCACATGTCGTCTGCTTATATTACCACAAGTCGTCTGCTTGTATTACCACATGTCGTCTGCTTGTATTACTATATGCCGTCTGCTTGTATTACTACATGTCGTCTGCTTGTATTACCATATGCCGTCTGCTTGTATTACCATATGTCGTCTGCTTGTATTACTACATGCCGTCTGCTTGTACTACCACATATCGTCTGCTTGTATTACCACATGTCGTCTGCTTGTATTACTACATGTCGTCTGCTTGTATTACCACATGTCGTCGGCTTGTATTACCATATGTCGTCTGCTTGTATTACCATATGTCGTCTGCTTGTATTACCACATGTCGTCTGCTTGTATAACAACATGTCGTCTGCTTGTATTACAACATGTCGTCTGCTTGTATTACCATATGCCGTCTGCTTGTATTACCATATGCCGTCTGCTTGTATTACAACATGTCGTCTGCTTGTATTACTACATGTCGTCTGCTTGTATTACCATATGTCGTCTGCTTGTATTACCACATGTCGTCTGCTTGTATTACAACATGTCTGCTTGTATTACCACATGTCGTCTGCTTATATTACCACATGCCGTCTGCTTGTATTACCACATGTCGTCTGCTTGTATTACAACATGTCTGCTTGTATTACCATATGCCGTCTGCTTGTATTACCACATGTCGTCTGCTTGTATTACCACATGTCGTCTGCTTGTATTACTACATGTCGTCTGCTTGTATTACCACATGTCGTCTGCTTGTACTACCACATATCGTCTGCTTGTATTACCACATGTCGTCTGCTTGTATCACCACATGTCGTCTGCTTGTATTACTACATGTCGTCTGCTTGTATTACCATATGCCGTCTGCTTGTATTACCACATGTCCTCAGCTTGTATTACAACATGTCTGCTTGTATTACCATATGCCGTCTGCTTGTATTACCACATGTCGTCTGCTTGTATGATCACATGTCGTCTGCTTGTATTACCACATGTCGTCTGCTTGTATTACCACATGTCGTCTGCTTGTATTACCACATGTCGTCTGCTTGTATTACCACATGTCATCTGCTTGTATTACCACATGTCGTCTGCTTGTATTACCACATGTCGTCTGATTGTACTACCACATGTCGTCTGCTTGTATTACCACATATCGTCTGCTTGTATTACCACATGCCGTCTGCTTGTATTACCACATGTCGTCTGCTTGTATTACCACATGTAGTTGCTTGTATTACAACATATCGTCTGCTTGTATTACTATATGTCGTCTGCTTGTATTACCACCTGTCGTCTGCTTGTATTACCACATGTCGTCTGCTTGTATTACCACATATCGTCTGCTTGTATTACTACATGTCGTCTGCTTGTATTACCATATGCCGTCTGCTTGTATTACCATATGCCGTCTGCTTGTATTACCATATGCCGTCTGCTTGTATTACCACATATCGTCTGCTTGTATTACCACATGTTTTCTGCTTGTATTACCATATGTCGTCTGCTTGTATTACCACATATCGTCTGCTTGTATTACCACATGTCGTCTGCTTGTATTACCATATGTCTTCTGCTTGTACTACCACATATCGTCTGCTTGTATTACCACATGTCGTCTGCTTGTGTTACCACATATCGTCTGCTTGTATTACTACATATCGTCTGCTTGTATTACCACATGTCGTCTGCTTGTATTACCACATGTCGTCTGCTTGTATTACTACATATCGTCTGCTTGTATTACCCCATGTCGTCTGCTTGTATTACCACATGTCGTCTGCTTGTATTACCACATGTCGTCTGCTTGTATTACCATATGCCGTCTGCTTGTATTACCACATGTCGTCTGCTTGTATTACCACATGTCGTCTGCTTGTATTACCATATGCCGTCTGCTTGTACTACCACATGTCGTCTGCTTGTATTACCATATGCCGTCTGCTTGTACTACCACATGTCGTCTGCTTGTATTACCATATGCCGTCTGCTTGTATTACTACATGTCGTCTGCTTGTATTACCATATGTCGTCTGCTTGTACTACCATATATCGTCTGCTTGTATTACCACATGTCGTCTGCTTGTGTTACCACATATCGTCTGCTTGTATTACTACATATCGTCTGCTTGTATTACCACATGTCGTCTGCTTGTATTACCACATGTCGTCTGCTTGTATTACTAAATATCGTCTGCTTGTATTACCACATGTCGTCTGCTTGTATTACCACATGTCGTCTGCTTGTATTACCATATGTCGTCTGCTTGTATTACCATATGCGTCTGCTTGTATACCACATGTCGTCTGCTTGTATTACCATATGCCGTCTGCTTGTATTACTACATGTCGTCTGCTTGTATTACCACATGTCGTCTGCTTGTATTACCACATGTCGTCTGCTTGTATTACTACATGTCGTATGCTTGTATTACCATATGCCGTCTGCTTGTATTACCACATGTCGTTTGCTTGTATTACAACATGTCTGCTTGTATTAACATATGCCGTCTGCTTGTATTACAACATGTCGTCTGCTTGTATTATCACATGTCGTCTGCTTGTATTACCACATGTCGTCTGCTTGTATTACCACATGTCGTCTGCTTGTACTACCACATGTCGTCTGCTTGTATTACCACATGTCGTCTGCTTGTATTACCACATGCCGTCTGCTTGTATTACCACATGTCGTCTGCTTGTATTACCACATGTGTTGCTTGTATTACACATGTCGTCTGCTTGTATTACCACATGTCGTCTGCTTGTATTATCACATGTCGTCTGCTTGTATTACCACATGTCGTCTGCTTGTATTACCACTTGTCGTCTGCTTGTACTACCACATGTCGTCTGCTTGTATTACCACATGTCGTCTGCTTGTATTACCACATGCCGTCTGCTTGTATTACCACATGTCGTCTGCTTGTATTACCACATGTCGTCTGCTTGTATTACCACATGTCGTCTGCTTGTATTACCACATGTCGTCTGCTTGTATTACCACATGTCGTCTGCTTGTACTACCACATGTCGTCTGCTTGTATTACCACATGTCGTCTGCTTGTATTACCACATGCCGTCTGCTTGTATTACCACATGTCGTCTGCTTGTATTACCACATGTAGTTGCTTGTATTACAACATGTCGTCTGCTTGTATTACCACATGTCGTCTGCTTGTATTACCACATGTCGTCTGCTTGTATTACCACATGTCGTCTGCTTGTATTACCACATATCGTCTGCTTGTATTACTACATGTCGTCTGCTTGTATTACCACATGTCGTCTGCTTGTATTACCACATGTCGTCTGCTTGTATTACCACATATCGTCTGCTTGTATTACTACATGTCGTCTGCTTGTATTACCATATGCCGTCTGCTTGTATTACCATATGCCGTCTGCTTGTATTACCATATGCCGTCTGCTTGTATTACCATATGCCGTCTGCTTGTATTACCACATATCGTCTGCTTGTATTACCACATGTTTTCTGCTTGTATTACCATATGTCGTCTGCTTGTATTACCACATATCGTCTGCTTGTATTACCACATGTCGTCTGCTTGTATTACCATATGTCTTCTGCTTGTACTACCACATATCGTCTGCTTGTATTACCACATGTCGTCTGCTTGTGTTACCACATATCGTCTGCTTGTATTACTACATATCGTTTGCTTGTATTACCACATGTCGTCTGCTTGTATTACCACATGACGTCTGCTTGTATTACTACATATCGTCTGCTTGTATTACCACATGTCGTCTGCTTGTATTACCACATGTCGTCTGCTTGTATTACCACATGCCGTCTGCTTGTATTACCACATGCCGTCTGCTTGTATTACCACATGTCGTCTGCTTGTATTACCATATGCCGTCTGCTTGTACTACCACATGTCGTCTGCTTGTATTACCATATGCCGTCTGCTTGTATTACTACATGTCGTCTGCTTGTATTACCATATGCCGTCTGCTTGTACTACCACATGTCGTCTGCTTGTATTACCATATGCCGTCTGCTTGTATTACTACATGTCGTCTGCTTGTATTACCATATGTCGTCTGCTTGTACTACCACATATCGTCTGCTTGTATTACCACATGTCGTCTGCTTGTGTTACCACATATCGTCTGCTTGTATTACTACATATCGTCTGCTTGTATTACCACATGTCGTCTGCTTGTATTACCACATGTCGTCTGCTTGTATTACCACATGTCGTCTGCTTGTACTACCACATGTCGTCTGCTTGTATTACCACATGTCGTCTGCTTGTATTACCACATGCCGTCTGCTTGTATTACCACACACATGTCGTCTGCTTGTATTACCACATGTAGTTGCTTGTATTACAACATGTCGTCTGCTTGTATTACCACATGTCTTCTGCTTGTATTATCACATGTCGTCTGCTTGTATTACCACATGTCGTCTGCTTGTATTACCACATGTCGTCTGCTTGTACTACCACATGTCGTCTGCTTGTATTACCACATGTCGTCTGCTTGTATTACCACATGCCGTCTGCTTGTATTACCACATGTCGTCTGCTTGTATTACCACATGTCGTCTGCTTGTATTACCACATGTCGTCTGCTTGTATTACCACATGTCGTCTGCTTGTATTACCACATGTCGTCTGCTTGTACTACCACATGTCGTCTGCTTGTATTACCACATGTCGTCTGCTTGTATTACCACATGCCGTCTGCTTGTATTACCACATGTCGTCTGCTTGTATTACCACATGTAGTTGCTTGTATTACAACATGTCGTCTGCTTGTATTACCACATGTCGTCTGCTTGTATTACCACATGTCGTCTGCTTGTATTACCACATGTCGTCTGCTTGTATTACCACATATCGTCTGCTTGTATTACTACATGTCGTCTGCTTGTATTACCACATGTCGTCTGCTTGTATTACCACATGTCGTCTGCTTGTATTACCACATATCGTCTGCTTGTATTACTACATGTCGTCTGCTTGTATTACCATATGCCGTCTGCTTGTATTACCATATGCCGTCTGCTTGTATTACCATATGCCGTCTGCTTGTATTACCATATGCCGTCTGCTTGTATTACCACATATCGTCTGCTTGTATTACCACATGTTTTCTGCTTGTATTACCATATGTCGTCTGCTTGTATTACCACATATCGTCTGCTTGTATTACCACATGTCGTCTGCTTGTATTACCATATGTCTTCTGCTTGTACTACCACATATCGTCTGCTTGTATTACCACATGTCGTCTGCTTGTGTTACCACATATCGTCTGCTTGTATTACTACATATCGTTTGCTTGTATTACCACATGTCGTCTGCTTGTATTACCACATGACGTCTGCTTGTATTACTACATATCGTCTGCTTGTATTACCACATGTCGTCTGCTTGTATTACCACATGTCGTCTGCTTGTATTACCACATGCCGTCTGCTTGTATTACCACATGCCGTCTGCTTGTATTACCACATGTCGTCTGCTTGTATTACCATATGCCGTCTGCTTGTACTACCACATGTCGTCTGCTTGTATTACCATATGCCGTCTGCTTGTATTACTACATGTCGTCTGCTTGTATTACCATATGCCGTCTGCTTGTACTACCACATGTCGTCTGCTTGTATTACCATATGCCGTCTGCTTGTATTACTACATGTCGTCTGCTTGTATTACCATATGTCGTCTGCTTGTACTACCATATATCGTCTGCTTGTATTACCACATGTCGTCTGCTTGTGTTACCACATATCGTCTGCTTGTATTACTACATATCGTCTGCTTGTATTACCACATGTCGTCTGCTTGTATTACCACATGTCGTCTGCTTGTATTACTACATATCGTCTGCTTGTATTACCACATGTCGTCTGCTTGTATTACCACATGTCGTCTGCTTGTATTACCATATGTCGTCTGCTTGTATTACCATATGCCGTCTGCTTGTATTACCATATGCCGTCTGCTTGTATTACTACATGTCGTCTGCTTGTATTACCACATGTCGTCTGCTGTATGTCGTCTGCTTGTATTACGTCGTGTGGCCTCTGCTTGATATACCTTCGATTACTGGAGCCTCATTACAAGTAGCCAAATTATCGATATAACGCCACATTTACATCTGCAGAGAGTCATTACAAGATTTATCCTCGCAAAGGCTTCATATACCGGGACAATCTATTAACGATCTGTCCGGAGGCCAATTATTAAGAACGTTCTATAGTTCTTTCTAATATTGTTTTTTTGTTATTTCTATCTCTTGTATTTTGCATAGTAGAATTGTGTGCTTTAACCTGCTTGCGCTTTTGTGTTATATTTTATCTTTCCGGTATTTAAGTAGTGAGGTGGTTCTGCAGTGAGATACAGACGGATCTGTTGTCAAGTGGTAACACGCTGGACTGGTAATCCAGAGATCGCAGGTTCGATCCCCCGTCTGACCCTAATACAATTAACAGTCTTTCACATGGTCTCGTGTCGGTGCTGTACACCGTGTACGTAAAAGAATCAAAGGAGATTCTGGAATGGATCTCTGTCTGTATCATTGCACTATCCTCAAAAAATCGAAAATGACTAATCTCTTCAGGAGGCGTCGCTCATACGGGCAACCGGTAGCGACGATAAATAAACGTAAAACACAAAATGCAGCGATATACATATATATGATCGATTTAGAGTGATTTATGACTCTAGTCATTAATTGTGCTGAGTCAGATAATTAATCATATACACTTAAACCATAGAAAGACAGCACGTTTAATATTGATCGTTACTTTTTCGTTACAAATTTTAGAATTATGGATTTTACTATCATAAGTGAAGAATATAATTATAATCATTCACACATTGAACTAATTTAGTTTATACACGTTTATTAGCTCGATTGCGAAATAAGTTCTTACAACCTATATTAATCACTCTCGAGACCTCATTCCTGATGGAATCCATCGCCAAGAGGGAGAGAGAAGAGACAACGTGGAATGTATATGCCTTACCTAAGGGCACAATCGTAACGGCTCCCGCGGGGCTCGAACTCCGGACCTTTCGCACCTGAAGCGAACGCCCTACCAATGCGCTATCACGACTTCCACTCAATATGTAAGCGCATAGACGTCCATATTTGCCTCTATTTCTTTCTAAAAGGAACATAATTGTCATACCACTACGCTATCACGACTTCCACTCAATATGTAAGCGCATAGACGTCCATATTTGCCTCTATTTCTTTCTAAAAGGAACATAATTGTCATACCACTACGCTATCACGACTTCCACTCAATATGTAAGCGCATAGACGTCCATATTTGCCTCTATTTCTTTCTAAAAGGAACATAATTGTCATACCACTACGCTATCACGACTTCCACTCAATATGTAAGCGCATAGACGTCCATATTTGCCTCTATTTCTTTCTAAAAGGAACATAATTGTCATACCACTACGCTATCACGACTTCCACTCAATATGTAAGCGCATAGACGTCCATATTTGCCTCTATTTCTTTCTAAAAGGAACATAATTGTCATACCACTACGCTATCACGACTTCCACTCAATATGTAAGCGCATAGACGTCCATATTTGCCTCTATTTCTTTCTAAAAGGAACATAATTGTCATACCACTACGCTATCACGACTTCCACTCAATATGTAAGCGCATAGACGTCCATATTTGCCTCTATTTCTTTCTAAAAGGAACATAATTGTCATACCACTACGCTATCACGACTTCCACTCAATATGTAAGCGCATAGACGTCCATATTTGCCTCTATTTCTTTCTAAAAGGAACATAATTGTCATACCACTACGCTATCACGACTTCCACTCAATATGTAAGCGCATAGACGTCCATATTTGCCTCTATTTCTTTCTAAAAGGAACATAATTGTCATACCACTACGCTATCACGACTTCCACTCAATATGTAAGCGCATAGACGTCCATATTTGCCTCTATTTCTTTCTAAAAGGAACATAATTGTCATACCACTACGCTATCACGACTTCCACTCAATATGTA
>CM026402.1:51617132-51628290 GCA_014843695.1 Archivesica marissinica | reverse complement strand
ATACAACATATACAAATATACAGTTTACACAAATCATACAACATATACAAATATACAGTTTACACAAATCATACAACATATACAAATATACAGTTTACACAAATCATACAACATATACAAATATACAGTTTACACAAATCATACAACATATACAAATATACAGTTTACACAAATCATACAACATATACAAATATACAGTTTACACAAATCATACAACATATACAAATATACAGTTTACACAAATCATACAACATATACAAATATACAGTTTACACAAATCATACAACATATACAAATATACAATTTACACAAATCATACAACATATACAAATATACAGTTTACACAAATCATACAACATATACAAATATACAGTTTACACAAATCATACAACATATACAAATATACAGTTTACACAAATCATACTTTAGATACATGAATGAAAAGGGATTAGAACCGAAAGCTATTATAGCGTATATAGGTCTTCTCCTATAGCAAGGTACTTAATGCAGCTGTGATAAATTTGTATAAACTACCATTCTTGAATACAATATTGTAAACTAAACAATACCCACCGTTGCTATGACAGGGGATAATTATGCCACGCATATATTCTATATTCTATATTTGACCGTTATTTCAAACTCATACGTTCCCCATGCATGCTGTTTTTCATGTATATCATAGCGTAATTATATACGTAAACATTCATATATAGAATTACAGGAGACTATTTCAGGGCTATCACAGCTTCTTTGGCATTACAATTACACATACAAAGGTAAAACTACGGAGCAAAACCTAATTGAAATCTGGGAAAGTACGAACACGTTAAGAATCTGTAAAACGATAGAGGGAAATGCGTTGCTAAGATATGCTTGAACAGAGCAACTATCAACCTTGATCAGATTGAAAGTGCCCTAATTATTAACTTCTTCTCAAGTTAAAACAAATTGCACAGTAAAATTCCATCTTTCATTGACAATATTTACACATAAAACAATGAAGTTCACAGTCGAATATTGCAACAGGTTTTGGCAATGTACGAATCAAAGCGTTCGCTTCAGGTGCGAACGGTCCGGAGTTCGAGCCCCGCTGGAGCCGTTACGAGTGTGCCCTTAGGCAAGGCATTTAAATTCCATATGCCTCTTCTCTCTCTCTCTCCCTCGTGGCGATGGATTCCATCAGGAATGGGGTCTCGAGAGTGATTAATATAAATTGAAAGAACTTGTTTCGCAATCGAGCTAAAATAAATTTGTATACATTTTTTTTTTAAAGATTGGTTTGTAAATAGTGCATCCTGTTGGGCATAATAACTTAATATTCGCTCCCAAAATAGATATTGAATGTTTGGTATACATTGCAGGCTTGTTTAAAGAGATTTGTTCGCAATTCATCATATAAGCAACAATCTAAAATGGAATGCATTTCATCTTTAAGAACATTACACGAATGACAATTTAGATAGTCTAAAGCTTAGTCATCATATCGCTCAATCTCACGATATATCTAAAGTCAAGTCAAAACACATTTATTCTCTCATTTCACATGCATACATGAACGAATGAGGCTTACGATAACAAATATTTACGAGGCTTGAATAACATGATATGTTGCAAATAATAAACATTATAGTACTATTATTGTTGAGATAGAGAATTATTCGATTGTCAGGTGCAGTATAGTAGAGGAGATCGTGAAATGAACAATTGTCTTTCTTTTCATTGGTACCAACCATAATGAATTGGGGATCCACGGAGAGCCAAGCATTTTTATTTTGTCAATGGCATCAATTAGAAATATTTAGTATGTAAATACTAAATGAGAAACCATCTCATGGAGCATTTACTTAGAAACCATCTCCTGGAGCATTTACTTAGAAACCATCTCCTGTAGCATTTACTTAGAAACCATCTCATGGAGCATTTACTTAGAAACCATCTCCTGTAGCATTTACTTAGAAACCATCTCATGGAGCATTTACTTAGAAACCATCTCCTGTAGCATTTACTTAGAAACCATCTCATGTAGCATTTACTTAGAAACCATCTCCTGGAGCATTTACTTAGAAACCATCTCCTGTAGCATTTACTTAGAAACCATCTCCTGGAGCATTTACTTAGAAACCATCTCCTGTAGCATTTACTTAGAAACCATCTCCTGGAGCATTTACTTAGAAACCATCTCCTGTAGCATTTACTTAGAAACCATCTCATGGAGCATTTACTTAGAAACCATCTCCTGTAGCATTTACTTAGAAACCATCTCCTGTAGCATTTACTTAGAAACCATCTCCTGTAGCATTTACTTAGAAACCATCTCCTGGAGCATTTACTTAGAAACCATCTCCTGTAGCATTTACTTAGAAACCATCTCCTGGAGCATTTACTTAGAAACCATCTCCTGGAGCATTTACTTAGAAACCATCTCCTGTAGCATTTACTTAGAAACCATCTCCTGTAGCATTTACTTAGAAACCATCTCCTGTAGCATTTACTTAGAAACCATCTCATGGAGCATTTACTTAGAAACCATCTCCTGTAGCATTTACTTAGAAACCATCTCATGGAGCATTTACTTAGAAACCATCTCCTGGAGCATTTACTTAGAAACCATCTCCTGGAGCATTTACTTAGAAACCATCTCCTGTAGCATTTACTTAGAAACCATCTCCTGGAGCATTTACTTAGAAACCATCTCCTGTAGCATTTACTTAGAAACCATCTCCTGGAGCATTTACTTAGAAACCATCTCCTGTAGCATTTACTTAGAAACCATCTCCTGGAGCATTTACTTAGAAACCATCTCATGGAGCATTTACTTAGAAACCATCTCCTGTAGCATTTACTTAGAAACCATCTCCTGTAGCATTTACTTAGAAACCATCTCCTGGAGCATTTACTTAGAAACCATCTCCTGTAGCATTTACTTAGAAACCATCTCCTGTAGCATTTACTTAGAAACCATCTCTGGAGCATTTACTTAGAAACCATCTCCTGTAGCATTTACTTAGAAACCATCTCCTGTAGCATTTACTTAGAAACCATCTCCTGGAGCATTTACTTAGAAACCATCTCATGGAGCATTTACTTAGAAACCATCTCATGGAGCATTTACTTAGAAACCATCTCATGTAGCATTTACTTAGAAACCATCTCCTGTAGCATTTACTTAGAAACCATCTCCTGTGGAGCATTTACTTAGAAACCATCTCATGGAGCATTTACTTAGAAACTACCTCCTGGAGCATTTACTTAGAAACCATCTCCTGGAGCATTTACGTAGAAACCATCTCCTGGAGCATTTACTTAGAAACCATCTCATGTAGCATTTACTTAGAAACCATCTCCTGGAGCATTTACTTAGAAACCATCTCCTGGAGCATTTACTTAGAAACCATCTCCTGGAGCATTTACTTAGAAACCATCTCCTGGAGCATTTACTTAGAAACCATCTCCTGGAGCATTTACTTAGAAACCATCTCCTGTAGCATTTACTTAGAAACCATCTCATGGAGCATTTACTTAGAAACCATCTCATGGAGCATTTACTTAGAAACCATCTCCTGTAGCATTTACTTAGAAACCATCTCCTGGAGCATTTACTTAGAAACCATCTCCTGG
This sequence comes from Archivesica marissinica, assembly GCA_014843695.1. Lineage (NCBI taxonomy): Eukaryota > Metazoa > Mollusca > Bivalvia > Venerida > Vesicomyidae > Archivesica > Archivesica marissinica. Next base: position 51,624,669 of record CM026402.1, on the reverse strand, counting down.
AGCATTTACTTAGAAACCATCTCATGGAGCATTTACTTAGAAACCATCTCCTGTAGCATTTACTTAGAAACCATCTCATGGAGCATTTACTTAGAAACCATCTCCTGTAGCATTTACTTAGAAACTATCTCATGTAGCATTTACTTAGAAACCATCTCCTGTAGCATTTACTTAGAAACCATCTCCTGGAACATTTACTTAGAAACCATCTCCTGTAGCATTTACTTAGAAACCATCTCCTGTAGCATTTACTTAGAAACCATCTCCTGTAGCATTTACTTAGAAACCATCTCCTGTAGCATTTACTTAGAAACCATCTCATGGAGCATTTACTTAGAAACCATCTCCTGGAGCATTTACTTAGAAACCATCTCATGGAGCATTTACTTAGAAACCATCTCATGGAGCATTTACTTAGAAACCATCTCCTGGAACATTTACTTAGAAACCATCTCCTGTAGCATTTACTTAGAAACCATCTCATGGAACATTTACTTAGAAACCATCTCCTGTAGCATTTACTTAGAAACCATCTCCTGGAGCATTTACTTAGAAACCATCTCCTGTAGCATTTACTTAGAAACCATCTCATGGAGCATTTACTTAGAAACCATCTCATGGAGCATTTACTTAGAAACCATCTCCTGTAGCATTTACTTAGAAACCATCTCCTGGAGCATTTACTTAGAAACCATCTCCTGGAGCATTTACTTAGAAACCATCTCATGGAGCATTTACTTAGAAACCATCTCCTGTAGCATTTACTTAGAAACCATCTCATGGAGCATTTACTTAGAAACCATCTCCTGTAGCATTTACTTAGAAACCATCTCATGTAGCATTTACTTAGAAACCATCTCCTGTAGCATTTACTTAGAAACCATCTCCTGGAGCATTTACTTAGAAACCATCTCCTGTAGCATTTACTTAGAAACCATCTCCTGTAGCATTTACTTAGAAACCATCTCCTGTAGCATTTACTTAGAAACCATCTCCTGTAGCATTTACTTAGAAACCATCTCCTGGAGCATTTACTTAGAAACCATCTCCTGTAGCATTTACTTAGAAACCATCTCCTGGAGCATTTACTTAGAAACCATCTCTGGAGCATTTACTTAGAAACCATCTCATGGAGCATTTACTTAGAAACCATCTCATGGAGCATTTACTTAGAAACCATCTCATGGAGCATTTACTTAGAAACCATCTCCTGTAGCATTTACTTAGAAACAATCTCCTGTAGCATTTACTTAGAAACCATCTCCTGGAGCATTTACTTAGAAACCATCTCATGGAGGATTTACTTAGAAACTACCTCCTGGAGCATTTACTTAGAAACCATCTCCTGGAGCATTTACGTAGAAACCATCTCCTGGAGCATTTACTTAGAAACCATCTCATGTAGCATTTGCTTAGAAACCATCTCCTGGAGCATTTACTTAGAAACCATCTCCTAGCATTTACTAGAACCACCGGAGCATTTACTTAGAAACCATCTCCTGGAGCATTTACTTAGAAACCATCTCCTGGAGCATTTACTTAGAAACCATCTCCTGTAGCATTTACTTAGAAACCATCTCATGGAGCATTTACTTAGAAACCATCTCCTGTAGCATTTACTTAGAAACCATCTCATGTAGCATTTACTTAGAAACCATCTCCTGTAGCATTTACTTAGAAACCATCTCCTGGAGCATTTACTTAGAAACCATCTCCTGTAGCATTTACTTAGAAACCATCTCCTGTAGCATTTACTTAGAAACCATCTCCTGTAGCATTTACTTAGAAACCATCTCCTGTAGCATTTACTTAGAAACCATCTCCTGTAGCATTTACTTAGAAACCATCTCCTGGAGCATTTACTTAGAAACCATCTCATGGAGCATTTACTTAGACCACAAAACCATCTCCTGTAGCATTTACTTAGAAACCATCTCCTGTAGCATTTACTTAGAAACCATCTCCTGGAGCATTTACTTAGAAACCATCTCATGGAGCATTTACTTAGAAACCATCTCCTGTAGCATTTACTTAGAAACCATCTCCTGTAGCATTTACTTAGAAACCATCTCCTGGAGCATTTACTTAGAAACCATCTCATGGAGCATTTACTTAGAAACCATCTCCTGTAGCATTTACTTAGAAACCATCTCCTGGAGCATTTACTTAGAAACCATCTCCTGTAGCATTTACTTAGAAACCATCTCCTGGAGCATTTACTTAGAAACCATCTCATGGAGCATTTACTTAGAAACCATCTCCTGGAGCATTTACTTAGAAACCATCTCATGGAGCATTTACTTAGAAACCATCTCCTGTAGCATTTACTTAGAAACCATCTCCTGTAGCATTTACTTAGAAACCATCTCCTGTAGCATTTACTTAGAAACCATCTCCTGGAGCATTTACTTAGAAACCATCTCCTGTAGCATTTACTTAGAAACCATCTCCTGGAGCATTTACTTAGAAACCATCTCCTGTAGCATTTACTTAGAAACCATCTCCTGTAGCATTTACTTAGAAACCATCTCCTGGAGCATTTACTTAGAAACCATCTCCTGTAGCATTTACTTAGAAACCATCTCCTGGAGCATTTACTTAGAAACCATCTCATGGAGCATTTACTTAGAAACCATCTCATGGAGCATTTACTTAGAAACCATCTCATGGAGCATTTACTTAGAAACCATCTCCTGTAGCATTTACTTAGAAACAATCTCCTGTAGCATTTACTTAGAAACCATCTCCTGGAGCATTTACTTAGAAACCATCTCATGGAGGATTTACTTAGAAACTACCTCCTGGAGCATTTACTTAGAAACCATCTCCTGGAGCATTTACGTAGAAACCATCTCCTGGAGCATTTACTTAGAAACCATCTCATGTAGCATTTGCTTAGAAACCATCTCCTGGAGCATTTACTTAGAAACCATCTCCTGGAGCATTTACTTAGAAACCATCTCCTGGAGCATTTACTTAGAAACCATCTCCTGGAGCATTTACTTAGAAACCATCTCCTGTAGCATTTACTTAGAAACCATCTCCTGTAGCATTTACTTAGAAACCATCTCATGGAGCATTTGCTTAGAAACCATCTCCTGTAGCATTTACTTAGAAACCATCTAATGGAGCATTTACTTAGAAACCATCTCCTGTAGCATTTACTTAGAAACTATCTCATGTAGCATTTACTTAGAAACCATCTCCTGTAGCATTTACTTAGAAACCATCTCCTGGAACATTTACTTAGAAACCATCTCCTGTAGCATTTACTTAGAAACCATCTCCTGTAGCATTTACTTAGAAACCATCTCCTGTAGCATTTACTTAGAAACCATCTCATGGAGCATTTACTTAGAAACCATCTCATGGAGCATTTACTTAGAAACCATCTCCTGTAGCATTTACTTAGAAACCATCTCCTGTAGCATTTACTTAGAAACCATCTCCTGTAGCATTTACTTAGAAACCATCTCATGGAGCATTTACTTAGAAACCATCTCATGGAGCATTTACTTAGAAACCATCTCCTGTAGCATTTACTTAGAAACCATCTCCTGTAGCATTTACTTAGAAACCATCTCCTGGAACATTTACTTAGAAACCATCTCATGGAGCATTTACTTAGAAACCATCTCCTGTAGCATTTACTTAGAAACCATCTCCTGGAACATTTACTTAGAAACCATCTCCTGTAGCATTTACTTAGAAACCATCTCCTGGAGCATTTACTTAGAAACCATCTCATGGAGCATTTACTTAGAAACCATCTCCTGGAGAATTTACTTAGAAACCATCTCATGGAGCATTTACTTAGAAACCATCTCCTGTAGCATTTACTTAGAAACCATCGCCTGTAGCATTTACTTAGAAATCATCTCCGGGAACATTTACTCAGAAACCATCTCCTGGAGCATTTACTTAGAAACCATCGCCTGTAGCATTTACTTAGAAACCATCTCCTGGAACATTTACTTAGAAACCATCTCCTATAGCATTTACTTAGAAACCATCTCCTGTAGCATTTACTTAGAAACCATCTCCTGGAGCATTTACTTAGAAACCATCTCCTGGAGCATTTACTTAGAAACGATCTCCTGTAGCATTTACTTAGAAACCATCTCCTGGAGCATTTACTTAGAAACCATCTCATGGAGCATTTACTTAGAAACCATCTCATGGAGCATTTACTTAGAAACCATCTCCTGTAGCATTTACTTAGAAACCATCTCCTGTAGCATTTACTTAGAAACCATCTCCGGGAACATTTACTTAGAAACAATCTCCTGGAGCATTTACTTAGAAACCATCTCCTGTAGCATTTACTTAGAAACCATCTCCTGGAGCATTTACTTAGAAACCATCTCCTATAGCATTTACTTAGAAACCATCTCCTGTAGCATTTACTTAGAAACCATCTCCTGGAGCATTTACTTAGAAACCATCTCCTGGAGCATTTACTTAGAAACCATCTCCTGTAGCATTTACTTAGAAACCATCTCCTGGAGCATTTACTTAGAAACCATCTCCTGGAGCATTTACTTAGAAACCATCTCCTGGAGCATTTACTTAGAAACCATCTCATGGAGCATTTACTTAGAAACCATCTCCTGTAGCATTTACTTAGAAACCATCTCCTGGAGCATTTACTTAGAAACCATCTCCTGTAGCATTTACTTAGAAACCATCTCATGGAGCATTTACTTAGAAACCATCTCCTGTAGCATTTACTTAGAAACCATCTCCTGTAGCATTTACTTAGAAACCATCTCCTGTAGCATTTACTTAGAAACCATCTCCTGGAGCATTTACTTAGAAACCATCTCCTGGAGCATTTACTTAGAAACCATCTCATGGAGCATTACTTAGAAACCATCTCCTGTAGCATTTACTTAGAAACCATCTCCTGTAGCATTTACTTAGAAACCATCTCCTGGAGCATTTACTTAGAAACCATCTCCTGGAGCATTTACTTAGAAACCATCTCCTGTAGCATTTACTTAGAAACCATCTCCTGGAGCATTTACTTAAACCATCTCATGGAGCATTACTTAGAAACCATCTCCTGTAGCATTTACTTAGAAACCATCTCCTGTAGCATTTACTTAGAAACCATCTCCTGGAGCATTTACTTAGAAACCATCTCTGTAGCATTTACTTAGAAACCATCTCCTGTAGCATTTACTTAGAAACCATCTCCTGTAGCATTTACTTAGAAACCATCTCCTGTAGCATTTACTTAGAAACCATCTCCTGGAGCATTTACTTAGAAACTACCTCCTGGAGCATTTACTTAGAAACCATCTCCTGGAGCATTTACTTAGAAACCATCTCCTGGAGCATTTACTTAGAAACCATCTCCTGTAGCATTTACTTAGAAACCATCTCCTGGAGCATTTACTTAGAAACCATCTCCTGTAGCATTTACTTAGAAACCATCTCCTGTAGCATTTACTTAGAAACCATCTCATGGAGCATTTACTTAGAAACCATCTCCTGTAGCATTTACTTAGAAACCATCTCATGTAGCATTTACTTAGAAACCATCTCCTGTAGCATTTACTTAGAAACCATCTCCTGTAGCATTTACTTAGAAACCATCTCATGTAGCATTTACTTAGAAACCATCTCCTGTAGCATTTACTTAGAAACCATCTCCTGGCATTTACTTAGAAACCATCGCCTGTAGCATTTACTTAGAAACCATCTCCTGGAACATTTACTTAGAAACCATCTCATGGAGCATTTACTTAGAAACCATCTCCTGTAGCATTTACTTAGAAACCATCGCCTGTAGCATTTACTTAGAAACCATCTCCTGTAGCATTTACTTAGAAACCATCTCCTGTAGCATTTACTTAGAAACCATCTCCTGTAGCATTTACTTAGAAACCATCACCTGGAGCATTTACTTAGAAACCATCTCCTGTAGCATTTACTTAGAAACCATCTCATGGATCATTTACTTAGAAACCATCTCCTGTAGCATTTACTTAGAAACCATCTCCTGTAGCATTTACTTAGAAACCATCTCCTGTAGCATTTACTTAGAAACCATCTCCTGTAACATTTACTTAGAAACCATCGCCTGTAGCATTTACTTAGAAACCATCGCCTGTAGCATTTACTTAGAAACCATCTCCTGTAGCATTTACTTAGAAACCATCTCCTGTAGCATTTACTTAGAAACCATCTCCTGTACCATTTACTTAGAAACCGTCGCCTGTAGCATTTACTTAGAAACCATCTCCTGGAGCATTTACTTAGAAACCGTCTCCTGTAACATTTACTTAGAAACCATCTCCTGGAGCATTTACTTAGAAACCATCTCCTGTAGCATTTACTTAGAAACCATCGCCTGTAGCATTTACTTAGAAACCTTCGCCTGTAGCATTTACTTAGAAACCATCTCCTGTAGCATTTACTTAGAAACCATCTCCTGTAGCATTTACTTAGAAACCATCTCCTGTAGCATTTACTTAGAAACCATATCCTGTAGCATTTACTTAGAAACCATCTACTGGAGCATTTACTTAGAAACCATCTCATGGAGCATTTACTTAGAAACCATCTCCTGGAGCATTTACTTAGAAACCATCTCCTGTAGCATTTACTTAGAAACCATCGCCTGTAGCATTTACTTAGAAACCATCTCCTGGAGCATTTACTTAGAAACCATCTCATGGAGCATTTACTTAGAAACCATCTCCTGGAACATTTACTTATAAACCATCTCCTGTAGCATTTAATTTGAAACTACCTCATGGAGAATTTACTTAGAAACCATCTCATGTAGCATTTAATTAGAAACTACCTCATGGAGTATTTACTTAGAAACCATCTCATGGAGCATTTAATTAGAAACTACCTCATGGAGCATTTACTTAGAAACCATCTCATGGAGCATTTACTTAGAAACCATCTCATGGAGCATTTAATTAGAACGTGCTGCACGCTGAGATATTCTTGGGGGCTGATATATAAAATAAATGAATTACTGTTTGCATGTTTTAATAAATTTGCTGGAGTAAAACGAATCATCGCACATAATGCAATTTCACCTTTCTGCAGTTTCTGAAACATTACATCAAGTGTCATTTACGGAATGGCTATGTTCATTGGTTGAGCTATTGCGCTGTGTCGTGTTGCTTGCAACAAGCTAGATCTTCTATCTATCGGGCAGTCGTTCATAATTTAATAGAAATGTAATCCATGCTTATATGACGTCATAAGATTCAAAATAACTGCCTGCAGGATATGTCACTTTGTCATATTTTAAATTAGAAGTCAGAGTTTGTGAATGGAATCAATATTTAGCCAGGAAAAGCTTTAATACGGATGTTACTGTCACTACTTGTAGCGAGGAATTCGTTCTCTTTCAAAGCAGATTCCAGTTGAAATTCGTTATAATGATTTATCCTTAAGCAAATACTGCGTTTCTATTTCGCGCATATCCCCAACTTAAAGCTTCAATCTGTTCGGAAGGGTAATTTAATACATTCTGGTTCCGTGCCTGACCTAACATATCGGTATGGTA
>CM026402.1:51587093-51616132 GCA_014843695.1 Archivesica marissinica | reverse complement strand
GTAAGCGCATAGACGTCCATATTTGCCTCTATTTCTTTCTAAAAGGAACATAATTGTCATACCACTACGCTATCACGACTTCCACTCAATATGTAAGCGCATAGACGTCCATATTTGCCTCTATTTCTTTCTAAAAGGAACATAATTGTCATACCACTACGCTATCACGACTTCCACTCAATATGTAAGCGCATAGACGTCCATATTTGCCTCTATTTCTTTCTAAAAGGAACATAATTGTCATACCACTACGCTATCACGACTTCCACTCAATATGTAAGCGCATAGACGTCCATATTTGCCTCTATTTCTTTCTAAAAGGAACATAATTGTCATACCACTACGCTATCACGACTTCCACTCAATATGTAAGCGCATAGACGTCCATATTTGCCTCTATTTATTTCTAAAAGGAACATAATTTTCATACCACTACGCTATCACGACTTCCACTCAATATGTAAGCGCATAGACGTCCATATTTGCCTCTATTTCTTTCTAAAAGGAACATAATTGTCATACCACTACGCTATCACGACTTCCACTCAATATGTAAGCGCATAGACGTCCATATTTGCCTCTATTTCTTTCTAAAAGGAACATAATTGTCATACCACTACGCTATCACGACTTCCACTCAATATGTAAGCGCATAGACGTCCATATTTGCCTCTATTTCTTTCTAAAAGGAACATAATTGTCATACCACTACGCTATCACGACTTCCACTCAATATGTAAGCGCATAGACGTCCATATTTGCCTCTATTTCTTTCTAAAAGGAACATAATTGTCATACCACTACGCTATCACGACTTCCACTCAATATGTAAGCGCATAGACGTCCATATTTGCCTCTATTTCTTTCTAAAAGGAACATAATTGTCATACCACTACGCTATCACGACTTCCACTCAATATGTAAGCGCATAGACGTCCATATTTGCCTCTATTTCTTTCTAAAAGGAACATAATTGTCATACCACTACGCTATCACGACTTCCACTCAATATGTAAGCGCATAGACGTCCATATTTGCCTCTATTTCTTTCTAAAAGGAACATAATTGTCATACCACTACGCTATCACGACTTCCACTCAATATGTAAGCGCATAGACGTCCATATTTGCCTCTATTTCTTTCTAAAAGGAACATAATTGTCATACCACTACGCTATCACGACTTCCACTCAATATGTAAGCGCATAGACGTCCATATTTGCCTCTATTTCTTTCTAAAAGGAACATAATTGTCATACCACTACGCTATCACGACTTCCACTCAATATGTAAGCGCATAGACGTCCATATAATTGTCATACCACTACGCTATCACGACTTCCACTCAATATGTAAGCGCATAGACGTCCATATAATTGTCATACCACTACGCTATCACGACTTCCACTCAATATGTAAGCGCATAGACGTCCATATAATTGTCATACCACTACGCTATCACGACTTCCACTCAATATGTAAGCGCATAGACGTCCATATAATTGTCATACCACTACGCTATCACGACTTCCACTCAATATGTAAGCGCATAGACGTCCATATAATTGTCATACCACTACGCTATCACGACTTCCACTCAATATGTAAGCGCATAGACGTCCATATAATTGTCATACCACTACGCTATCACGACTTTCACTCAATATGTAAGCGCATATACGTCCATATAATTGTCATACCACTACGCTATCACGACTTCCACTCAATATGTAAGCGCATAGACGTCCATATAATTGTCATACCACTACGCTATCACGACTTCCACTCAATATGTAAGCGCATAGACGTCCATATAATTGTCATACCACTACGCTATCACGACTTCCACTCAATATGTAAGCGCATAGACGTCCATATTTGCCTCTATTTCTTTCTAAAAGGAACATAATTGTCATACCACTACGCTATCACGACTTCCACTCAATATGTAAGCGCATAGACGTCCATATTTGCCTCTATTTCTTTCTAAAAGGAACATAATTGTCATACCACTACGCTATCACGACTTCCACTCAATATGTAAGCGCATAGACGTCCATATTTGCCTCTATTTCTTTCTAAAAGGAACATAATTGTCATACCACTACGCTATCACGACTTCCACTCAATATGTAAGCGCATAGACGTCCATATTTGCCTCTATTTCTTTCTAAAAGGAACATAATTGTCATACCACTACGCTATCACGACTTCCACTCAATATGTAAGCGCATAGACGTCCATATTTGCCTCTATTTCTTTCTAAAAGGAACATAATTGTCATACCACTACGCTATCACGACTTCCACTCAATATGTAAGCGCATAGACGTCCATATTTGCCTCTATTTATATCTAAAAGGAACATAATTGTCATACCACTACGCTATCACTACTTCCACTCAATATGTAAGCGCATAGACGTCCATATAATTGTCATACCACTACGCTATCACGACTTCCACTCAATATGTAAGCGCATAGACGTCCATATAATTGTCATACCACTACGCTATCACGACTTCCACTCAATATGTAAGCGCATAGACGTCCATATAATTGTCATACCACTACGCTATCACGACTTCCACTCAATATGTAAGCGCATAGACGTCCATATAATTGTCATACCACTACGCTATCACGACTTCCACTCAATATGTAAGCGCATAGACGTCCATATAATTGTCCTACCACTACGCTATCACGACTTCCACTCAATATGTAAGCGCATAGACGTCCATATAATTGTCCTACCACTACGCTATCACGACTTCCACTCAATATGTAAGCGCATAGACGTCCATATAATTGTCCTACCACTACGCTATCACGACTTCCACTCAATATGTAAGCGCATAGACGTCCATATAATTGTCCTACCACTACGCTATCACGACTTCCACTCAATATGTAAGCGCATAGACGTCCATATAATTGTCCTACCACTACGCTATCACGACTTCCACTCAATATGTAAGCGCATAGACGTCCATATAATTGTCCTACCACTACGCTATCACGACTTCCACTCAATATGTAAGCGCATAGACGTCCATATAATTGTCCTACCACTACGCTATCACGACTTCCACTCAATATGTAAGCGCATAGACGTCCATATAATTGTCCTACCACTACGCTATCACGACTTCCACTCAATATGTAAGCGCATAGACGTCCATATAATTGTCCTACCACTACGCTATCACGACTTCCACTCAATATGTAAGCGCATAGACGTCCATATAATTGTCCTACCACTACGCTATCACGACTTCCACTCAATATGTAAGCGCATAGACGTCCATATAATTGTCATACCACTACCCTATCACGACTTTCACTCAATATGTAAGCGCATATACGTCCATATAATTGTCATACCACTACGCTATCACGACTTCCACTCAATATGTAAGCGCATAGACGTCCATATAATTGTCATACCACTACGCTATCACGACTTCCACTCAATATGTAAGCGCATAGACGTCCATATAATTGTCATACCACTACGCTATCACGACTTCCACTCAATATGTAAGCGCATAGACGTCCATATTTGCCTCTATTTCTTTCTAAAAGGAACATAATTGTCATACCACTACGCTATCACGACTTCCACTCAATATGTAAGCGCATAGACGTCCATATTTGCCTCTATTTCTTTCTAAAAGGAACATAATTGTCATACCACTACGCTATCACGACTTCCACTCAATATGTAAGCGCATAGACGTCCATATTTGCCTCTATTTCTTTCTAAAAGGAACATAATTGTCATACCACTACGCTATCACGACTTCCACTCAATATGTAAGCGCATAGACGTCCATATTTGCCTCTATTTATATCTAAAAGGAACATAATTGTCATACCACTACGCTATCACGACTTCCACTCAATATGTAAGCGCATAGACGTCCATATAATTGTCATACCACTACGCTATCACGACTTCCACTCAATATGTAAGCGCATAGACGTCCATATAATTGTCATACCACTACGCTATCACGACTTCCACTCAATATGTAAGCGCATAGACGTCCATATAATTGTCATACCACTACGCTATCACGACTTCCACTCAATATGTAAGCGCATAGACGTCCATATAATTGTCCTACCACTACGCTATCACGACTTCCACTCAATATGTAAGCGCATAGACGTCCATATAATTGTCCTACCACTACGCTATCACGACTTCCACTCAATATGTAAGCGCATAGACGTCCATATAATTGTCCTACCACTACGCTATCACGACTTCCACTCAATATGTAAGCGCATAGACGTCCATATAATTGTCCTACCACTACGCTATCACGACTTCCACTCAATATGTAAGCGCATAGACGTCCATATAATTGTCCTACCACTACGCTATCACGACTTCCACTCAATATGTAAGCGCATAGACGTCCATATAATTGTCCTACCACTACGCTATCACGACTTCCACTCAATATGTAAGCGCATAGACGTCCATATAATTGTCCTACCACTACGCTATCACGATTAAAAGGTCATATAATTGTCCTACCACTACGCTATCACGACTTCCACTCAATATGTAAGCGCATAGACGTCCATATAATTGTCCTACCACTACGCTATCACGACTTCCACTCAATATGTAAGCGCATAGACGTCCATATAATTGTCCTACCACTACGCTATCACGACTTCCACATAGACGTCCATATAATTGTCATACCACTACGCTATCACGACTTCCACTCAATATGTAAGCGCATAGACGTCCATATAATTGTCCTTCCACTACGCTATCACGACTTCCACATAGACGTCCATATAATTGTCATACCACTACGCTATCACGACTTCCACATAGACGTCCATATAATTGTCCTACCACTACGCTATCACGACTTCCAGATTTATATATCATATTATCATTACTGTCAAAATTCTAAAATCACGACACTCTTCAAATACATATGCATATACCGTATCCGTCGCCTAGTGGTTAAGGCCTCCGCATACGGAACGGGAGGTCGAAGGCTCGAACGTCGTTAGCGGTTCGTTCTGATATGGTCGGTTGATGACCCGCCAGTTTGTTAAATAATGGTTACAGATTGCCTACCAGTCTGGCGCCTGGCATACAAGCATAGGATTCGGGAAGTACTGATGTTCATAAAAAGAGGTGTCTCATAAGTCAGAAATGGCTGGCCCTTTAAATAGGGGTGTCACTATAATAAACAAACACCAGGGATCGCAGGTTCGATCCCCCGTCTGACCCTAATCAAAGTGTCTCGTGTCGGTGCTTTACACAGTGCACGTAAAAGAACCAGAGGAGACTCTGGAATGGGTCTCTCTCTCTCTCTCTCTCTCTCTCTCTGTATCACTGCACTATCCTCCAAAATCTAAAATGACTAATATCTTCAGGAGGCGTCGCTCATATGGGCAACCGGTAGCGACGATAAATAAACGTAAAAACAACAACATAAACAAACACTTTACTTTTACTTTTATACATTATATGACATTTTCATAGTTATAAATAATTGGGTTACAAGTTTTGACAACATCATCAACAGCCCTTTCCAAAACGTCAATGTTGCTATCAATGTTTTCCGATGTATGTAGTTCTAATATATAAACAAATTCCAAGATAAAATTGTTGTTAAGATTGAATAAGAAAATGGCGGGGAATATTTAATAGAATATTAAAAATTAACAAAAAGAATTAAAAAATACATCTACTTGACATTTTCAAAGTTCAAAATAATTGGGTTACAAGTTTTGACAACATCATCAACAGCCCTTTCCAAAATGTCAATTTTGCTATCAATGTTTTCTGATGTAGCAGTACTAACATAAAGATGAGGTCCACTATTGAAAATGAAGAGATAAGTTTAATAAAATACTAGAAATGAACAAAAACAATTTAACACACACAGGCGGATCTGTAGTCCAGAAGAAGAGTTAAAATCTATGCCCTAATAAGCTGATTCTGCCTCACTCCGAAGCCCGGATGTAATGCTGCAGCATTCAATTGCACGAAGTGCTTTATTTTAATTTTATTTATTTAAGTTTATTTAACATCACTACCGAGAGGACAACCATAAGCTGTATAGCTTTCTGTCCAATTCCGTATTTCAATTGTTGTAAATAACCATGTACATGATAGAAAATAAATATGTTTAAACCGACGTCACTACCGGTTGCCGATTTGAGAGGCGGGCAGTTTACCTAACAACACCGTTCATGGGCAGGCTCCAGCGGTTAACCAGTACTTGGGTGCACCGACCTCCGTAAGAAACTGCCAACTTTTTCATATAAATGAGACACGGCCTGAGCGGGGCTCGAACCCGTGACCATTAGTGATGCTAGGTTACAGTGGTATACAAGTCAGCGACCGTAACCACTCAACCACGGAGTGCCTTCACTAATTGATAAACAATTACTATACATTATTATACGTGTGGGAAAGAGGTTGTAAAACAAATCGGTTTTACTTTGAATAACAAGAGTCACGTGACTAGTAATAATGTAATAATAACGTATACTTTGATTCGGAGAACAGATTGTATACATTGTGAATTTCTTCTTGTTTGATAGTATGTCACTATATCACGTGCAGGATCTAGCAAGGATCTATGATAAATGGTAAATTTGTTTCTGGAGTACGGGTAAAGCAGGTCATTATCTGATGGAGAATATGTCTGAAGAGGGGTCTTGTGCGTCCTTGAGACAGAAGCGGAAGGTGTTTGCTATACTTGCCGGTTACAATAACAGTTAATTACAGAACACTGTTTGTGTCTGTGTGTCTTTTCTATTAGTTCATCTTAAATAAAATACGATCACGACTACGATATGACGTGGATAATGGTACAACGACTACGATACGACGTGGATAATGGTACAACGACTACGATATAACATGGACAATGATACAACGATTACGATATAACGTGGACAATGGTACAACGACTGCGATATAACGTGGACAATGGTACAACGACTACGATATAACGTGGACAATGGTACAACGACTACGATATGACGTGGATAATGATACATCGACTAAAATATAACATGTACAATGGTACAACGACTACGATATAACGTGGACAATGGTACAACGACTACGATATAACATGGACAATGGTACAACGACTGCGATATGACATGGACAATGGTATAACGACTGCGATATAACATGGACAATGGTACAACGACTGCGATATAACGTGGAAAATGGTACAACGACTACGATATAACGTGGACAATGGTACAACGACTACGATATAACGTGGACAATGGTACAACGACTGCGATATAACGTGGACAATGGTCAACGACTACGATATAACGTGGACAATGGTACAACGACTGCGATATAACATGGACAATGGTACAACGACTGCGATATGACATGGACAATGGTATAACGACTGCGATATAACATGGACAATGGTACAACGACTGCGATATAACATGGACAATGGTACAACGACTGCGATATAACATGGACAATGGTACAACGACTGCGATATAACATGGACAATGGTACAATGACTAAGATATAATGTGGACAATGGTACGACTGCGATATAACGTGGACAATGGTACGACTGCGATATGAGATGGACACTGGTACATCGACTACTTTAGTACATTTGGGTGTTTCCAATAATATTTCTGCATACAAATTAGACGTATTTCTTACTAATAGTAAGTGAAATTCATCTTCTACCACGTTGCATAACCCACACTTTCGGTGGTATTTTATGTGGGTTGAAACAAAATGTAACTGAGTCGAGATATTTGAAAATGTTCGCGCTGATCTCAATATTAATCAGGAACGCGAAATTATACTGTAAATGTTGCACAGATTTCAATACACGGAGGAAGTGGCTTATTTAAAATTGCTTCTAACAGGAGTGTTTTATATATGCTGTTGATGCTGCATTTTGTCATTAGAGTAATTTGTAATTTTGGAATGCAAGATACATAGATAGTTTGAATCAAGATATTAGATGTAGCCTGAAAGCTATGTTCCGGATAGGGAATATTCGGCATCCTTTGTACTATTATTTGTATATAACTAAATAGAAATTAAAAGATAGCAGTTAATTCAGTTTGATTAAATTCAAGATAGATTCTTGGATTAATCATAAGGGGCAGAACCCAGAGTAGTATACGTTTACTGTTTATTATATTCCTGTGTTGTAAAACAACAAATAAATTGCCTATTAAATACATAGTAAAAAGTAAAAACATACAGTATGTTCATTTATATTTCCAATATTTCATTTCTTCTGATACCACATCCACTGTGAAGAGGTATTCAAATGAAACTGCAAAAGAGCAAAACTCTTCCAATTATAATGTTTTACATATCCGGTGCGCACCTGTGAATAACGTCACTGTGTTTACACTGTATTCCTCCGCCAAATAATACAGTATACCAACCTTCAGTTTGCAATGGCCTGAATTCTTGTACCACATATTTTCTACACATCAACTAGTCTGAAGTATTCTGAAGTCTAAATGTGAATACATTACATTATGTGGGCGAATGCATCTGAATACATTACATTATGTGGGCGAATACATCTTAATATATTACATTATGTGGGCGAATACATCTGAATACATTACATTATGTGGGCGAATACATCTGAATACATTACATTATGTGGGCGAATACATCTGAATACATTACATTATGTGGGCGAATGCATCTGAATACATTACATTATGTGGGCGAATACATCTTAATATATTACATTATGTGGGCGAATACATCTGAATACATTATATTATGTGGGCGAATACATCTTAATATAGTTTATACAAATTTATTTTAGCTCGATTGCGAAACAAGTTATTTCAACTTATATAAATCACTCTCGAGACCTCATTCCTGATGGAATCCATCGCCACGAGGGAGAGAGAAGAGGCAATGTGGAATTTAAATGCCTTGCCTAAGGGCACAATCGTAACGGCTCCAGTGGGTCTTAATATATTACATTATGTGGGCGAATACATCTGAATACATTACATTATGTGGGCGAATACGCATTATGTGGGCGAATGCATCTGAATACATTACATTATGTGGGCGAATGCATCTGAATACATTACATTATGTGGGCGATAGCATCTGAATACATTACATTATGTGTGCAATAGCATCTGTATTATAGTGAAATAAGCATTAATTTACCCTATGGCATGTTACGTTTAAATCGACAAATTCACAGTCAATAGAAATTGGTTCATGAAGCAAAAATCAAGCCCTTCAATTTTGTTCTGGGGAAATGCCTACCTAACGCTGCCGGCGCACGCTACAGTTCGATATCTAACCAGATTATGTGTATACAGATTAGCAATGGTCTGTAAACATTCACTACATATCTACTTGCAACAATGGAAGCGATTATAAACATCACAAACCCACAACAAAAACACAACAAAACCAACAAACACACAAACCCACAACAAACACAACAAAACCAACAAACACACAAACCCACAACAAACACAACAAACCACCAACACACAAACCCACAACAAAACCAAACAAACCACCAACACACAAACCCACAACAAACAAACAAACCACAACACACAAACCCACAACAAAACAAACAAACCACAACACACTAAACGTCCATCTTTAACAATAAATGCGGTTGTGGATATACGAATACTTTCATGATCTGTAAGCAGTCACTAAACGTCCATCTTTAACAATGGATGCGGTTGTGGACATACAAATACTTTCATATCTGTAAACATTCAATAAACGTCCATCTTTAACAATGCATCGGTTGTGGATATACGAATACGTTCATGCTCTGTAAGCAGTCACTTAACGTCCACCTTTAATAATGAATTCCGTTGTGGACACACGAATACTTTCATGATCTGTAAACATTCACTAAACGTCCATCTTTAACAATAAATGCGGTTGTGGACATACAAATACTTTCTTTATTAATTTATAGTAAGCGTTACTTTTTCGTTACAAATTTTAGAATAATGGATTTTACCTACATGAGTGCAGAAAATGATCCTTCACACATTGCACTAATTTACCCAATACTTCGCACATTTTGATACCAAATGTGCCTATATATTTGTCTAATAGGATATCAATTTAACCTCTAAGGCAAGTGCACCGCTTCGTTTTGGTGTCAGCATATATATATATAACATAACATAGTTTATAAAAATTTATTTTAGTTCGAGTGCGCATCAAGTTTTTACAACACTATATTAATCTCGAGAGAAAGAGAGACCTCATTCCTGGTGGAATCCATCGTCACGATGGAGAGAGAAGATGCAATGTGTAATTTAAATGCCTTGCCTAAGGGCACACTTGTAATGGCTACAGCTGGGCGCGAGCTCCGGGCCTCTCACACCTGAAGCGAACTCGCTACCACGACTTCCTGTATATACCGCATGCTACGTGTACACACAGATTGCTTACATTTCAGTACATAGATAGATAGATTGTATTGAACTAAAGGTCATAAACCCATGAGTCCATGGTACATGTATACATTTATACATACAACCGTGTTTTAATACTAAACAATACAATACAATACAATAAGTTTATTGCATAAAACAGACACATGTTTATAGCAATTAAACAGTAGAAACAGGCAGTGACAACATGGAATTTTACAAAAGAGCATAATTATAGGTTATTAGTATTCAAATACATGTATATGATATAAAAAGGTGTTAGGTTCGTTGTTTATTTCCAAAATATATAAATTTGGAAAGATCGATAGTGATTTTTTGGGATTTGCATGACAAGAGATTAATAAATTTCTGTATAGTCGATATAAACACTTATATTAATAGTTGTTGTTCATTATAAATACATCTCATTTACCTGTATGTCAAATAGTATCACTCTTAATCAGCACCAAAGGAAATGCATGTACACATTCTTACAACATCTTCAACTGTGCAGTATTCCAAATTGTGATAAACATGAAGCTATCTCATCAAGGTTTAAACAAGTTATGAACAGTTCAGGAATACATAGTATTACATGAAAATCATTACGAGGAGAAAAGTGATGATTAAATATAAACGTGATTTCTTATTTCAAAAGTTTTAAAGCGACAGTACATCGCAACAAGCAAATAAAATGCATTACACATTCTTCTGAATACATCGAACACTAACATTTTATCAATTTAACAGTGTTTTTGTAATATACAAACTTTCAAATGTGTTTCATATAACGGTCATACATGCTCCTGAAGTCATTGAAGTCAATACTAAACACGCGATACTTTCGTTTAGAGATACGTTAATTAAGATTAGTCTACAAATAAATATGCGTAGGCACACATGTGAGATACCACGGTAAATATGTAGCATAACTCGTGTTATTCATGATAAACGCTTTGTATTACGCATGAATGGCGACCATATTTACATTGTTTTGTTATGTCAACATACCGCGTAAACGAGGTTTGTTTATTTGTTGAAATATTCAATTTTGAGGCAAATAAATGGGGAAAAATTATACCATATAATAGGAAATTACATTCTGCAGACATTTGCGTTTTCACAGATGTAGTGTCGCTTTAAAGACAATAGTAGATAACTTATTATGTATATACATGTCTGTTTCTAGAAGTTCAATATATTTCGGAATGTTTGGATTCTACCAAAAGTGTTTGTTGATATATTTCCAGGAACTATGTTTATGCTGGTAACGTTTCCTCACAGAATTAATTAGTTAGCCTGACAGCGATATATTTCCGTTAGTTTGTTTGTTTGTTTGTTTGTTTGTTTGTTTGTTTGTTTGTTTGTTTGTTTGTTTGTTTGTTTGTTTGTTTGTTTGTTTGTTTGTTTGTTTGTTTGTTTGTTTGTTTGTTTGTTTGTTTGTTTGTTTGTTTGTTGTTTGTTTGTTTGTTTGTTTGTTTGTTTGTTTGTTTGTTTGTTTGTTTGTTTGTTTGTTTGTTGTTTGTTTGTTTGTTTGTTTGTTGTTGTTTGTTTGTTTGTTTGTTTGTTTGTTTGTTTGTTTTTTGTTGTTTGTTTGTTTGTTTGTTTGTTTGTTGTTTGTTTGTTTGTTTGTTTGTTTGTTTGTTTGTTTGTTTGTTTGTTTGTTTGTTTGTTTGTTTGTTTGGAGGAGGAGGAGGAGGAGGAGGAGGAGGAGGAGGAGGAGGAGGAGGAGGAGGAGGAGGAGGAGGAGGAGGAGGAGGAGGAGGAGGAGGAGGAGGAGGAGGAGGAGGAGGATTAGTTTATGCGAATTTATTTGAGCTCGATTGCGAAACAAGTTCTTACAACTTATATTAATCACTCTCGAGACCCATTTGCTTTTTTTCCCTCGACAAAACAAATGTATCGTATACTGCACTCATATAATTACATATTAATCTCTGATTTGTTCTTAGTATTGTATGTATATATGTAATGTATTGTATGAAAAAATGCAATAATATATTATTTAAAAAAAGAAGAAAAAAGACCTCATTCCTGGTGGAATACAACGCCACGAGGGAGAGAGAAGAGGAAACGCGGAATTTAAATGCCTTGCCTAACGGCACAATCGTAACGGTTCCAGCTGGGCTCCAACTCCGGGTCTTTCGCACCTGAAACAAGCGCTCTACCGCTGCGCTATCACGACTTCAGTTGGGGGTTTGAAGTGGCACCTAGGTCATATAGCGACACTCCATGTAGTATTGGTGGAGGACATGTTCGAGCAGTATTTCATGCATGTACCCGCGTAGAACCACTGACCGTCCATAAACCAACCGGATACCTTCCTCACATGACATAATTCGACACCGACAATGGGGTTCGAACCTACAGTTATGAGAAACAAGTGATTAGGGGTCAGCGACTTTAACCCCTCAGCCACGGAGGCCTCTTGCAACCATAAAAGCGGACACTATCGGTTTGATATATCTCCACTGCAGTCAACAACGTACACAGAAAGTAGACATTGGTTTATTACAAAACCAATTTGAAATGGTCTTTGTAGACAACATGAAAGCGACAACATAATAGAAAATGTTATCTGACAGGTGCAGGTTGAAACGTCTCTGTTGCAAACATGAACGCGAACTGGTAGTACACATTGATTTATGAAAAGTCCCGTGTACAAACATGAAAGCGATCAGCTAGCATACAGACCGTGATTCATTGGTCTCGTTTGGATACAGCACTATATTTGTATGAATTATGAACCAATTCGGCAGAAGTTAACCTATGTGTAAAGTGATTTTGCGTACAGGGAAACGAATCTCTGATTTATATCATTGACCAATCAGTAAAGAGCTTTTTGAACAAAAAAGAGAATGCTTATGTCCACCACTGACCAATCAGTGAAGAGCTTTGAATACAGAGAAGATAATAACTTATGTCCATCATTGACCAATCAGTAACGAGCTTTTTGAACAGAGAAGAGAATCCTTATTTCCATCTCTGACCAATCAGTGAAGAGCTTTGAATACAGAGAAGATAATAACTTATGTCCATCATTGACCAATCAGTAACGAGCTTTTTGAACAGAGAAGAGAATCCTTATTTCCATCTCTGACCAATCAGTGAAGAGCTTTGAATACAGAGAAGATAATAACTTATGTCCATCATGACCAATCAGTAACGAGCTTTTGAACAGAAAGAGAATCCTATTTCCATCTCTGACCAATCAGTGAAGAGCTTTGAATACAGAGAAGATAATAACTTATGTCCATCATTGACCAATCAGTAACGAGCTTTTTGAACAGAGAAGAGAATCCTTATTTCCATCTCTGACCAATCAGTGAAGAGCTTTGAATACAGAGAAGATAATAACTTATGTCCATCAGTGACCAATCAGTAACGAGCTGTTTGAACAGAGAAGAGAATCCTTATTTCCATCTCTGACCAATCAGTGAAGAGCTTTGAATACAGAGAAGATAATAACTTATGTCCATCATTCACCAATCAGTAACGAGCTTTTTGAACAGAGAAGAGAATCCTTATTTTCATCTCTGACCAATCAGTGAAGAGCTTTGAATACAGTGAAGAGAATCCTTATTTTCATCCCTGACCAATCAGAGAAGAGAGCCGATTATCACCATTTCCAAAACCTTTAGTCAATAGTGTTTGAATTAATTGATAGAATATTATGTTATATACATATGTTTATATATAAAATAATTCAAACAACATTGACTAAAGTTTATATTGAATTCTCTTCTCTGCAGCTGGCGTAAATATTTATTTCGACGTTTGTTAGTTCTATAGTATATAATTATTGCATAAATGCATGTCCAGGTGACCTTAATTAATATGTGTTTTACGTTTATTTATCGTCGCTACCGGTTGCCCATATGAGCTGTGCATAGAATATAACTTTAAACCAACGTCATACCATGTTTCTGAGACATTTCCCACCTTTATAACAATAAATATTACCGCATGATGCTGGTGTAAATATTTCCAATGAGAGATATCTCTAATTTTCTATTACCTCCCTTGGCAGATAAAGTCTGATTTATTCCAATAAGCAAATAGGTCCTTTTAGCTAGAAACCTTTGTTTTTACTGTTGTTCCCTAACCAGATGTTGCGGTATGATAAATGTCATTTTATCTAAATCGTGTTCATTAACTGATAACATTCTTTTACAAATAAGTACCCATTGCATATACTGTATGTGATATGTCGATATATAGTAATATAATAATCACAAGAAGCGATAGTAGAATAAAATTGTTAGCATGTTGTGCAAAGGAAACAACGATAAAAACAGAACAAAACACTTAATAGGACCTATCTACTTTTAGGGATTATTCAGAGGCAGTAACTGACCGATGTCCCTCATTAATCCCCACCAACACATTCCCTTTCAATTCTAGCAAATCTGCGTAAAACACGTATTCACGACACTAGTGTGTGTTTACGTTTATTTATCGTCGCTACCGGTTGCCCATATGATCGCCGCCTCCTGAAGAGATAGTCATTTTAGATGTTTGGAGGATAGTGCAATGATACAGACAGAGAGAGACCCGTTGCAGAGTCTAATCTGGTACTGTTACGCACACGCTATGCTCGCCCATATGGTTCACCGGAGGCGAGGATAAATAAGCTCAATCATCATCATCTACGCACACGGTGTAAAGCACCGACACGAGACCTCGGTTTAAAGTCTCATCTGAAAGACTGTACATTCTATTAGGGTCATATTAATTAGTGGATATGTACTATTTTAGGTTTTGTTTGTTTTGGGGGATGGGGCTTAAAGTTACGCCAACAGATAATGTCATAATAGTGGAAGTCGTGATAGCGCAGTGGATGCGCGTTCGCTTCAGGTGCGACAGGTCCGGAGTTCGAGCCCCACTGGAGCCGTTACGATTGTGCCCTTAGGCAAGGCATTTAAATTCCACATTGCCCCTTCTTTCTCCCTCGTGGCGATGGATTCCATCAGGAATGAGGTCTCGAGAGTGATTTATATAAGTTGAAATAACTTGTTTCGCAATCGAGCTAAACTAAATTTGTATAAACTAATGTCATATTGAGACTCTCCAGCTATCCCGTGTGCCCATCATGCACGAACTGACACCCGAGTAGAACCACCAACCGTCCACAAACCGCCTGGATATCTTCCTCACATGAAGACATTTTTATTTCTTTTAAAAATGTTGAAACGATGTGTACATTAATCAAACATTAATAAAGTGTTCCTATGGTTCATTTATGTATGTCCGAAAGAAATGCTTACAACTTTAAGCTAATCGCTATCGAGACCTCGTTCCTGAGGGAATCCATCGCTATGTGGGAGAGAGAATCCATCGATATGTGGGAGAGAGAATTCATCGATATGTGGGAGAGAGAATACATCACTATGTGGGAGAGAGAATACATCTCTATGTGGGAGAGAGAATACATCACTATGTGGGAGAGAGAATCCATCGATATGTGGGAGAGAGAATCCATCGATATGTGGGAGAGAGAATCCATCGATATGTGGGAGAGAGAATACATCACTATGTGGGAGAGAGAATACATCACTATGTGGGAGAGAGAATCCATCGATATGTGGAAGAGAGAATCCATCGATATGTGGAAGAGAGAATCCATCGATATGTGGAAGAGAGAATCCATCGATATGTGGAAGAGAGAATCCATCGATATGTGGAAGAGAGAATCCATCGCTATGTGGGAGAGAGAATCCATCGATATGTGGAAGAGAGAATCCATCGATATGTGGGAGAGAGAATCCATCGATATGTGGGAGAGAGAATACATCTCTATGTGGGAGAGAGAATACTTCGCTATGTGGGAGAGAGAATACATCGCTATGAGGGAGAGAGAATCCATCGCTATGTGGGAGAGAGAAGATATCTCATTCCTGATGGAATCTGTCGCCATGAGGGAGAGAGGGTACATAATTCCTGGCGGAATCCATCGCTATGAGGGAGAGAGAGGATATACATCATTCCTGAGGGTGAGCTATTAGACTTTGTGAATTTATGTGTCTTGTCTACGAATACTACGACCGGTGGCTGGTCTTACGGTGCTCGTACTCACCACTCCTGGATTGCGAGGTAGACATCATATACGTTACCTCACAGAGCCTCCACGAAGAACAGGCCTCTGAAATACTGTCGCATTGACAGCTTACAATTCCAAACTAAGCAATTAATTCATCACCCTTTTCTTACTTCAACGTTATGTTATCACTAATTGCCTTCCTCGTTTTGCAAACTGACTAACGAAGCAGCGTGCAAACATACCGTGCATTTCGATTCTGAGAAAGCTTTGTGTTTTTTATACGATCAATTTCCATGTTCACAATCATCTAATTCTTCAAATTTCAGATAATCCACATTTTGCCACGATGATCTATTTGCAAAGAACGTCTAACGCTTCACATAGAATTGACGAGCTATCAAAAGAATGAAACACAGGATTAAAGAGGCGAAGTGAAGAAACAGAACTAGAGTAAGCAGAAACAGTAGCCGTAATCAACACGGAGGAGATGCACAGTGCTGAAGTAGATACACTTGCACTAGATACACACATAGAAACATCAACCATTAAAGCAGTGCGCAATTTAAAAAACAAATATGCAAAAGAACATACGGTTCAACGAGAGCCAGTTGATCTACCTGGTGAGTAAGGCGAGGAGAGAGAACTCGAATGCAGGATTTCTATACAAGAAGAGTTCGGATACAGGAAAGTGGCAGCAACGATACTTTCTTCTGTACCAGAACTTGATGTTCTATTTTGAGAATGAGACTTCCTCTAGACCGCTTGGTGTTGTCCTCTTGGAGGGAAGCTACTGCGAGAGAATCATCACTCCGCTTAAAGGGAAGGAATCGGAAAAACAGGTAAGTCACCTACTTTTGGAGGGAATTTGTATTTCATGATTTGCTCAATAATAGTTTATTGGGTGCACAATTCATATATAACAAGGTACTCACATATAAAAAACATATTTATAAATATTAACAGCACATAAATACCCGGATGTGAGTCCAACCAGGGGAGGTAATTGAGTGACAAATGGGGAATAATATATGTCGGTTGTTCCTAGAAGGGAACAAGTAATATATACATATATATAGTCGTCTCTATTTCCGAATTATAGTCAAGTCAAATAAATAGGGAAGAACTAGATGAATATTTAGTACATGCTATATTTCTTGGATTTTCTTATTACTTTACACAAGACAATTTACAACATCTATATTAATGTTGGTTAGTTCATTTCATTCTAAACTGTGTAGTCATGCAAGCATAGCGCACACCTTTCAGCTTGCCCAGACGTCAACTGTGACGTCATGTGTATATAAACTACAATTCGGAACATTTGGGAACGGCAGGAACCCAGTGATTCATATTAATATAGGGGACCTTCGTCCATGGCTGAGTCCTAGGTTATTTATATATGACGTGCACGTGGACCAAACCATTTCTTCAACCAAATAAAGTAGCAGCTATTTTTCTTGCTAAAATGCAAGTCTGCAATATAGCATTTAATGTTGGAAAGCCATATTTGAGAGATGGCATTGTATACTGTACAATCATATTGTCGTAATAAAGGTGACAGGTAAATACACATGTATATATGATATGTTTTAAACTGGTGTGTATGTTGTCAGTTCGTCCAGCGATATATATCAGTAGTTGGTATGGTGACAACAGTGTGGTCAATTACAAACTCCTTAAGTGAACTGTTACTTGAAATACCATATACCTGGTTGTTGGCGTATATGGATATACCTGGGTACAATTCCTACATAGCTATTTGACATATAAATATTCTAACCAGCTTTATGGAAAGAACTTGGACAATATACGATGACCTTAAGATGCGTTGGCATTGAAGGTCATGCATTCAGTCTGCCGATCCGTGTCCATCTTGGTCATATCACTGTTCTCTTGAGTGTAGTATTCCACATGTTCAAAATTCAAATATTTGCCAAGAGCAGATTCCATACATAAATATTTACATCGCTATTGCATTTCCTTCGATGCATGTATCTCACCTGATTGTAGATAATTTCGAATGCATTTACTCACTAATAATATGCAGCTGACATGCGCAATGTTAGGCAGCTTTCTTCGCAAGAAAATGCGTGTTTACGCTGTTCCAAGGATGATCTATGTAACCAGGCCAGGCACGTGGTAAGTCGCAAATCTGGACTAGATATGTTTTAAATGCAAAATGTGCTATATATTTCCATAAACGACTTCGCGCGCGTTGCTAGATTTATTTAATTTATTTTAGCTCGATTGCGAAACAAGTTCTTACAACTTATATTATTCACTCATATTTAAATGCATTGCCTAAGGGCACACTCGTAACGGTTCCAGCGGGACTCGCGCTACCACTGCGCCATCACGACTCCCATGATAGGGTCTTTCTCTGAAGCTGCACAAGCACCATGCTCACACAACTGTTAAATTAAACTCCTTCACACACCTAGCAATTAACAATTGAAATGAGATACCAGACTACATAGCACGTGCTAAGCATGTGATACAGCTTAAAACTGAACCAGACACAATTTGGGCACCAGTGAGATTCAACACAAGTCATATATATTAATATATACCGGAAGACCACAACGACGAGATAACGAGTGGAGACAACAAGCCTTCAGAGAATGTCCCTTACTGTGTTTGTCTAGAAGATCTACCTGTATGTCTAGACAAATACAGTGAATATGTGTCCAGTAGATCTACCCGTATCTATCTAACAAACACAGTCAATATGTGTCCAGTAGATCTACCCGTATCTATCTAACAAACACAGCAATATGTGTCCAGTAGATCTACCCGTATCTATCTAACAAACACAGCAATATGTGTCCAGTAGATCTACCCGTATCTATCTAACAAACACAGCAATATGTGTCCAGTAGATCTACCCGTATCTATCTAACAAACATAGTAACTGTAGATCTACCTGTATCTATCTAACAAACACAGCAATATGTGTCCAGTAGATCTACCCGTATCTATCTAACAAACATAGTCACTGTAGATCTACCTGTATCTATCTAACAAACACAGCAATATGTATCCAGTAGATCTACCCGTATCTATCTAACAAACACAGTCAATATGTGTCCAGTAGATCTACCCGTATCTATCTAACAAACACAGCAATATGTGTCCAGTATATCTACCCGTATCTATCCAACAAACACAGTCAATATGTGTCCAGTAGATCTACCCGTATCTATCTAACAAACACAGTCAATATGTGTCCAGTATATCTACCCGTATCTATCCAACAAACACAGTCAATATGTGTCCAGTATATCTACCCGTATCTATCTAACAAACACAGCAATATGTGTCCAGTAGATCTACCCGTATATATCTAACAAACACAGCAATATGTGTCCAGTAGATCTACCCGTATCTATCTAACAAACAGTCAATATGTGTCCAGTAGATCTACCCGTATCTATCTAACAAACATAGTCACTGTAGATCTACCCGTATCTATCTAACAAACATAGTCACTGTAGATCTACCCGTATCTATCCAACAAACACAGTCAATATGTGTCCAGTAGATCTACCCGTATCTATCTAAAACACACAGTCAATATATGTCCAGTAGATCTACCCGTATCTATCTAAAACACACAGTCATTATGTGTCCAGTAGATCTACCCGTATCTGTCTAACAAACACAGCAATATGTGTCCAGTAGATCTACCCGTATCTATCTAAAACACACAGTCAATATATGTCCAGTAGATCTACCCGTATATATCTAAAACACACAGTCATTATGTGTCCAGTAGATCTACCCGTATCTATCCAACAAACACAGTCAATATGTGTCCAGTAGATCTACCCGTATCTATCTAACAAACACAGCAATATGTGTCCAGTATATCTACCCGTATCTATCCAACAAACACAGTCAATATGTGTCCAGTAGATCTACCCGTATCTATCTAACAAACACAGTCAATATGTGTCCAGTAGATCTACCCGTATCTATCTAACAAACACAGCAATATGTGTCCAGTAGATCTACCCGTATCTATCTAAAACACACAGTCATTATGTGTCCAGTAGATCTACCCGTATATATCTAACAAACATAGTCACTGTAGATCTACCCGTATCTATCTAACAAACACAGCAACATGTGTCCAGTAGATCTACCCGTATCTATCTAACAAACATAGTCACTGTAGATCTACCCGTATCTATCTAACAATCATAGTCAATATGTGTCCAGTAGATCTACCCGTATCTATCTAACACACACAGTCAATATGTGTCCAGTAGATCTACCCGTATCTATCTAACAAACACATCAATATGTGTCCAGTAGATCTACCCGTATATATCTAACACACATAGTCAATATGTGTCCAGTAGATCTACCCGTATATATCTAACAAACACAGCAATATGTGTCCAGTATATCTACCCGTATCTATCTAACAAACACAGCAATATGTATCCAGTATATCTACCCGTATCTATCTAACAAACACAGCAATATGTGTCCAGTAGATCTATCCGTATATATCTAACAAACATAGTCAATATGTGTCCAGTAGATCTACCCGTATCTATCTAACAAACACAGCAATATGTGTCCAGTAGATCTACCCGTATCTATCTAACAAACATAGTCAATATGTGTCCAGTACATCTACCCGTATCTATCTAACAAACACAGCAATATGTGTCCAGTAGATCTACCCGTATCTATCTAACAAACACAGCAATATGTGTCCAGTAGATCTACCAGTATATATCTAACACACATAGTCAATATGTGTCCAGTAGATCTACCCGTATCTATCTAACAAACACAGCAATATGTGTCCAGTAAATCTACCCGTATATATCTAACAAACACAGCAATATGTGTCCAGTAGATCTACCCGTATATATCTAACACACACAGCAATATGTGTCCAGTAGATATACCCGTATCTATCCACCAAACACAGCAATATGTGTCCAGTAGATCTACCCGTATATATCTAACAAACACAGCAATATGTGTCCAGTAGATCTACCCGTATATATCTAACACACACAGCAATATGTATCCAGTAGATCTACCCGTATCTATCTAACACACACAGCAATATGTGTCCAGTATATCTACCCGTATCTATCTAACAAACATAGTCAATATGTGTCCAGTAGATCTACCCGTATATATCTAACAAACACAGCAATATGTGTCCAGTAGATCTACCCGTATATATCTAACACACACAGCAATATGTGTCCAGTATATCTACCCGTATCTATCTAACAAACACAGTCAATATGTGTCCAGTAGATCTACCCGTATATATCTAACACACACAGCAATATGTGTCCAGTAGATATACCCGTATCTATCCAACAAACACAGCAATATGTGTCCAGTAGATCTACCCGTATATATCTAACACACACAGCAATATGTGTCCAGTAGATATACCCGTATCTATCCAACAAACACAGCAATATGTGTCCAGTAGATCTACCCGTATATATCTAACAAACACAGCAATATGTGTCCAGTAGATCTACCCGTATATATCTAACACACACAGCAATATGTATCCAGTAGATCTACCCGTATCTATCTAACACACACAGCAATATGTGTCCAGTAGATCTACCCGTATCTATCTAACAAACATAGTCAATATGTGTCCAGTAGATCTACCCGTATCTATCTAACAAACACAGCAATATGTGTCCAGTAGATCTACCCGTATCTATCTAACAAACACAGCAATATGTGTCCAGTAGATCTACCCGTATATATCTAACAAACATAGTCACTGTAGATCTACCCGTTTCTATCTAACAAACACAGCAATATGTGTCCAGTAGATCTACCCGTATCTATCTAACAAACACAGCAATATGTGTCCAGTAGATCTACCCGTATCTATCTAACAAACATAGTCACTGTAGATCTACCCGTATCTATCTAACAAACATAGTCAATATGTGTCCAGTAGATCTACCCGTATCTATCTAACAGACACATCAATATGTGTCCAGTAGATCTACCCGTATATATCTAACACTCATAGTCAATATGTGTCCAGTAGATCTACCCGTATATATCTAACAAACACAGCAATATGTGTCTAGTATATCTACCCATATATATCTAACAAACACAGCAATATGTGTCCAGTATATCTACCCGTATCTATCTAACAAACAGAGCAATATGTATCCAGTATATCTACCCGTATCTATCTAACTAACACAGCAATATGTATCCAGTATATCTACCCGTATCTATCTAACAAACACAGTCAATATGTGTCCAGTAGATCTACCCGTATCTATCTAACAAACACAGCAATATGTGTCCAGTAGATCTACCCGTATCTATCTAACAAACACAGTCAATATGTGTCCAGTAGATATACCCGTATCTATCTAACAAACACAGTCACTGTAGATCTACCCGTATCTATCTAACAAACACAGCAATATGTATCCAGTATATCTACCCGTATCTATCTAACAAACATAGTCAATATGTGTCTAGTATATCTACCCGTATCTATCTAACAAACACAGCAACATGTGTCCAGTATATCTACCCGTATCTATCTAACAAACACAGTGAATATGTGTCCAGTAGATCTACCCGTATATATCTAACAAACACAGCAATATGTGTCTAGTATATCTATCTACCCGTATCTATCTAACAAACACAGCAATATGTGTCCAGTATATCTACCCGTATCTATCTAACAAACACAGCAATATGTATCCAGTATATCTACCCGTATCTATCTAACAAACACAGCAATATGTATCCAGTATATCTACCCGTATCTATCTAACAAACACAGTCAATATGTGTCCAGTAGATCTACCCGTATCTATCTAACAAACACAGCAATATGTGTCCAGTAGATCTACCCGTATCTATCTAACAAACACAGCAATATGTGTCCAGTAGATCTACCCGTATCTATCTAACAAACACAGTCACTGTAGATCTACCCGTATCTATCTAACAAACACAGCAATATGTATCCAGTATATCTACCCGTATCTATCTAACAAACATAGTCAATATGTGTCTAGTATATCTACCCGTATCTATCTAACAAACACAGCAACATGTGTCCAGTATATCTACCCGTATATATCTAACAAACACAGTCAATATGTGTCCAGTAGATCTACCCTTATCTATCTAACAAACACAGTCAATATGTGTCCAGTAGATCTACCCGTATCTATCTAACAAACACAGTCAATATGTGTCCAGTAGATCTACCCGTATCTATCTAACAAACACAGTGATATGTGTCTATTCAAACCTGTATTTGGCTAGCAACCAGTATTATACAGGCGATAAAAACAAGAGTTCATTACTTGATATGGTAACAGTTTGGTGTAATCCGTTAATAATGCTTCATAAAAGGTTTCGTTTCTTGTAGTACCAGCATAACGGAAGCTCATACTGTGTGATACATGCGTTCGTTACTGGGGAGTGATATTTAGCTAGATAGAAAGGTTCATTACATGCAAGGAAACTGCTAGTGCAATTTGTAATGTGGAATTATTTGGTGTTCAGTCGGATATGGAGACAGTAGTTATTGTAGTTGTTTGCGGTAGTTGGGTGATGTTCGCGGTAGTTATATAATGTTTGCAGTACAATGTAGTTAGATGATGTTTGCGGTAGTTATATAATGTGTGCAGTACAATGTAGTTAGGTGATGTTTGCGGTAGTTATATAATGTTTGCAGTACAATGTAGTTAGATGATGTTTGCGGTAGTTATATAATGTTTGCAGTACAATGTAGTTAGATGATGTTTGCGGTAGTTATATAATGTTTGCAGTACAATGTAGTTAGATGATGTTTGCGGTAGTTATATAATGTGTGCAGTACAATGTAGTTAGATGATGTTTGCGGTAGTTATATAATGTGTGCAGTACAATGTAATTAGATGATGTTTGCGGTAGTTATATAATGTTTGCAGTACAATGTAGTTAGTTGATGTTTGCGGTAGTTATATAATGTTTGCAGTAGCTATACGAAAAGAGCTTATATAATTTCTACGTTGACGTTGGCTTAACGTTGTGTCCTATTCATAGCACAGAAAAACAGACCTAACTAATAAAATGTCTTCAGGTGCGAATTGTCCGGAGTTCGAGCCCAGCTGAAGCCATTACAAGTATGCCTTTATGCAAGGCATTTAAATTCCACGTTGCTACTTCTCTTTTCCTCGTGGCGATGGATTCCATCAGGAACGAGGTATCCATACTGTATAATTAAGTTGTAAGAACTTGTTTCGCAATCGAACTGAACTAGATTTGTATGAATTAATAAACCCTTGGAATTAAGAGAAAGTGAAATGCCAAGTTCTATGTCTTTCCAATGTATAGGCATTTTTCACGAACTACGACGATGATATATGTTGCAGCCAACGACTTGTAGGACACAGGGTCACAGATATGAACCAGTCACATTCACTTCCGTACTCCTAACACACTAGTATATTCATGTATTCAACGCAACACACTGCTTCGGTACTTCCCGAATTGACTTGTCTATAAACACCCAGCCAGCCAATGTATTACCATATAGCGACTTGTCTATAAACACCCAGCCAGCCAATGTATTACCATATAGAGACTTGTCTATAAACACCCAGCCAACCAATGTATTACCATATATAGACTTGTCTATAAACACCCAGCCAACCAATGTATTGCCATATAGCGACTTGTCTATAAACACACAGCCAGCCAATGTATTACCATATAGAGACTTGTCTATAAACACCCAGCCAGCCAATGTATTACCATATAGCGACTTGTCTATAAACACCCAGCCAGCCAATGTATTACCATATAGCGACTTATCTATAAACACCCAGCCAGCCAATGTATTACCATATAGAGACTTGTCTATAAACACCCAGCCAACCAATGTATTACCATATAGAGACTTGTCTATAAACACCCAGCCAACCAATGTATTACCATATATAGACTTGTCTATAAACACCCAGCCAACCAATGTATTGCCATATAGCGACTTGTCTATAAACACACAGCCAGCCAATGTATTACCATATAGCGACTTGTCTATAAACACCCAGCCAACCAATGTATTACCATATAGCGACTTGTCTATAAACACCCAGCCAACCAATGTATTACCATATATAGACTTGTCTATAAACACCCAGCCAACCAATGTATTGCCATATAGCGACTTGTCTATAAACACACAGCCAGCCAATGTATTACCATATAGCGACTTGTCTATAAACACCCAGCCAACCAATGTATTACCATATAGCGACTTGTCTATAAACACCCAGCCAACCAATGTATTACCATATATAGACTTGTCTATAAACACCCAGCCAACCAATGTATTGCCATATAGCGACTTGTCTATAAACACACAGCCAGCCAATGTATTACCACATAGCTACTTGTCTATAAACACCCAGCCAACCAATGTATTACCATATAGCGACTTGTCTATAAACACCCAGCCAGCCAATGTATTACCATATAGCGACTTGTCTATAAACACCCAGCCAGCCAATGTATTACCATATAGCGACTTGTCTATAAACACCCAGCCAGCCAATGTATTACCATATAGAGACTTGTCTATAGACACCCAGCCAGCCAATGTATTGCCATATAGCGACTTGTCTATAAACACCCAGCCAGCCAATGTATTGCCATATAGCGACTTGTCTAAAAACACCCAGCCAGCCAATGTATTGCCATATAGCGACTTGTCTATAGACACCCAGCCAGCCAATGTATTGCCATGCTTACAATACCGAAATAGTTTGACAACTTGCAATGCGCAGATAGTTTTGCAACATCGAGTCAAATCATTCCAGAACTTGCAATACGGAGATAGTCTTCCAACATCGAGTCAAACCCTTCTGGAACTTGCAATATGGAGATAGTCTTGCAACATGGAGTCAAACGGTTCCGGAACTTGCAATACGGAGATAGTCTTGCAACATCGAGTCAAACCCTTCCGGAACTTGCATTACGGAGATAGTCATGCAACATGGAGTCAAACCCTTCCGGAACTTGCAATACGGAGATAGTCTTGCAACATGGAGTTAAACCCTTCTGGAACTTGCAATACGGAGATAGTGTTGCAACATCGAGTCAGCCTATTTCCGGAACTTGCAATACGGAGATAGTCTTGCAACATCGAGTCAAACCCTTCCGGAACTTGCAATATGGAGATAGTCTTGCAACATCGAGTCAAACCCTTCCAGAACTTACAATATGGAGATAGTCTTGCAACATCGAGTCAAACCCTTCCAGAACTTGCAATACGGAGATAGTCTTGCAACATCGAGTCAAACCCTTCCTGAACTTGCAATATGGAGATAGTCTTGCAACATCGAGTCAAACCCTTCTGGAACTTGCAATACGGAGATAGTCTTGCAACATCGGGTCAGCCTATTTCCGGAACTTGCAATACGGAGATAGTCTTGCAACATCGAGTCAAACCCTTCTGGAACTTGCAATACGGAGATAGTCTTGCAACATCGAGTCAAACCCTTCCGGAACTTGCAATACGGAGATAGTCTTGCAACATCGAGTCAAACCCTTCTGGAACTTGCAATACGGAGATAGTCTTGCAACATCGAGTCAGCCTATTTCCGGAACTTGCAATACGGAGATAGTCTTGCAACATCGAGTCAAACCCTTCTGGAACTTGCAATACCGGGAGATATTGTCAAGTTCCAGCCTTCTAACGTGGCAGTTGGCGTTATCTTGCTCAATTGTCGGATCAAATTGTTCACACAGTTGTCCTCATTTGTGGGCAACCGAGTGGAATGCTTCACTGTCTATTGCCGCCTTAACTGTTTGATTAGATTTTCTCGGAATTAAGTGAAGTTAAAATCCATCGCAGTAAATTAGCATGACGAGTTGTAATGGGTCTGTCTCTTGTAATAAGCATTGTAAAATGATGCAGTGTCACAGTCTATCGGTAATGCAGTGTCACAGTCTATCGGCGATGCAGTGTCATAGTCTATCGGTAGTGCAGTGTCACAGTCTATCGGTAATGCAGTGTCACAGTATATCGGTAATGCAGTGTCACAGTCTATCGGTAATGCAGTGTCACAGTCTATCGGTAATGCAGTGTCACAGTCTATCGGTAATGCAGTGTCACAGTCTATCGGTAATGCAGTGTCACAGTATATCGGTAATGCAGTGTCACATTCTATCGGTAATGCAGTGTCACAGTCTATCGGTAATGCAGTGTCACAGTCTATCGATGATGCAGTGTCATAGTCTATCGGTAATGCAGTGTCACAGTCTATCGGTAATGCAGTGTCACAGTCTATCGGTAATGCAGTGTCACAGTCTATCGGTAATGCAGTGTCACAGTCTATCGGTAATGCAGTGTCACAGTCTATCGGTAATGCAGTGTCACAGTCTATCGGCGATGCAGTGTCATAGTCTATCGGTGAGGAAGTTTGGTCTGCATCTTATCGCCTCCTTCATCTTGCTCATTGAGCTCGCTTGCTTTGTGTTTATGGTTTAATGTCGCACCAACAGATCGCTTGCTTTGTGTTTATGGTTTAAAGCCGCACCAACAGATCGCTTGCTTTGTGTTTATGGTTTAATGTCGCACCAACAGATCGCTTGCTTTGTGTTTATGGTTTAAAGCCGCACCAACAGATCGCTTGCTTTGTGTTTATGGTTTAATGTCGCACCAACAGATCGCTTGCTTTGTGTTTATGGTTTAAAGCCGCACCAACAGCTCGCTTGCTTTGTGTTTATAGTTTAATGTCGCACCAACAGCTCGCTTGCTTTGTGTTTATGGTTTAAAGCCGCACCAACAACCAGCTTGCTTTGTGCTTAGGGTTTAAAATCGCACCAACAGATCGCTTGCTTTGTGTTTAGGGTTTAATGTCGCACCAACAACCAGCTTGCTTTGTGTTTAGGGTTTAAAGTCGCACCAACAACCCGCTTGCTTTGTGTTTAGGGTTTAAAGTCGCACCAACAACCAGCTTGCTTTGTGTTTAGGGTTTAAAGTCGCACCAATAACCCGCTTCCTTTGTGTTTATGATTTAAAGTCCATGTGTAGGGTTGCGGGTGTGTAAACCTTGTTATAAACTTTATTTATTTTACAACGATTGCAAAGCAAGTTTTAACAACTTATATTAATCACTCTCTTTGGCTCGGATGAAAGCGTATATGTGGTCATTCATGTGGGAGGAAACCGGAGTACCCGGAGAAAACCCACATGTCCGATCTGGCGACCACCGTACCATCTCACAGGCTTCCCTGTCCGAGGATCGAACCCGAGTCTCATTGGTTATAAGCGAGCGCGCTAACCACTACGCTAATCGGACAGCCAATAATCTCGATAGATTCATGTTTGCATATCTGACATTCCTTTCATCCTGGAGATTCGTGCTTACATATACACAAACCATCCAACATGGAGATTCGTACTTTCATTATACACAAGCCTTCCAACCTGGATATTCAGGCAGGAAAATATAGCACACCATATTTGCAACTTACCCTGTCTCGGAACGGGTAACTCGA
>CM026402.1:51539593-51584593 GCA_014843695.1 Archivesica marissinica | reverse complement strand
TATTTTATGGAGCACCCGTGGTGTAATGGATAAAGTGTGCACCTCGTAGTCGAGAGGTTGTGAATTCGAGCCCACCAGAACCACTGCGGCGGGAACCTTAAGCAAGCCACTTAAATCCACATTGTTCTTTCTATCTTCATCGTGGCGACGGTTCCATCAGCACTGAGATATCGAGGAATATATTTCTCAATTTTGTATGAAACTAACTGACGACCGACCCCACGTGGCCTGATGCTGTCTAGATCGATATTTTAGCAAAAACATACTCAAAACCTTTCACGATTGAACACACCTAACGTTGTTCTTGTTACTATAGTGCCCGTACTATTCACGTTTTGTAGCTCCCAATGGCGTTGCTTATTGTTGCCAATGCCATTTGTCGTGACAATACTTGCGGTATAGGCGTGCGTCACAATTGTCTTTCAGCGATTCCAGAAATGTATTAGCCCAGTCAACACTGACATGGA
Source organism: Archivesica marissinica (assembly GCA_014843695.1). NCBI lineage: Eukaryota > Metazoa > Mollusca > Bivalvia > Venerida > Vesicomyidae > Archivesica > Archivesica marissinica. The sequence continues at coordinate 51,584,126 of CM026402.1, read as the reverse complement.
CTGGTCCAGGATATTCTTAGACCAATACATTTATAAGAAAATTACATTTGGACCAGTTCATGTATGGGTAAATGGGTAATTTTGTCTAAAAATAGTAATATTACTGGCAAAAAGTGCAGATCCTGATGAGACGGATCATCTGTATCTACACTTTTTGTAAGCCAATCTAGTATGTCAATATTGCTTTGATGTTTGATTAAGACCCAACATTTCAACATTTCTTTAATTACGGTTAATAGATACAGTTCATTAACACGTTCTGAAATGGTTTGTGTCTGTACAAAACATCAAAGCAAAATATAATTATTTGATATAAATAAAACTACTTACACGCAGGAAGATATATACAACAATCAATTGTCTTAAACAACTGCCCTCTGAATCACTTCAGTCTTGTTCATAATTCTTAGAATGTTTTATATCAACTCTATATGTGCATGTTTCAATTTATAATATTTCCGACTTACATCAACCAATCTACGGTGGAAACAAGCATGTACGCCGAGGACCACCGCTACTAAACTTACATTGTACCAGAAACTTATATATTAGCGAACATACACGCAACGGCCAAACGCTACCAGACATAAATTGTACCAGAGACCTCGCGAATGGCATGACCGTCACGGCCCGCAGCTACTAGACTTAGATTATCTTAAAAACATAGCGAACGACAAGCACGCTGCGGCACGCAGCTACTAAACTTAAATTGTACCAGAAACTTAGCGAGTGGCAAGCACGCCGCGGCCTGCCGCTACTAGTCTTATATTGTACAAGAAACACAGCGAACGACAAGCACGCCGCCGCGGTCCGCCGCTACTAGACTTAGATTATACTAGAAACACAGCGAACGACAAGCACGCCGCCACAGTCCGCCGCTACTAGACTTAGATTATACTAGAAACACAGCGAGTGGCAAGCACGCCGCGGCCCGCCGCTACTAGTCTTATATTGTACAAGAAACACAGCGAACGACAAGTACGCCGCCGCGGTCCGCCGCTACTAGACTTAGATTATACTAGAAACACAGCGAGTGGCAAGCACGCCGCGGCCCGCCGCTACTAGTCTTATATTGTACAAGAAACACAGCGAACGACAAGTACGCCGCCGCGGTCCGCCGCTACTAGACTTAGATTATACTAGAAACACAGCGAGTGGCAAGCACGCCGCGGCCCGCCGCTACTAGTCTTATATTGTACAAGAAACACAGCGAACGACAAGTACGCCGCCGCGGTCCGCCGCTACTAGACTTAGATTATACTAGAAACACAGCGAACGACAAGCACGCCGCAGCCCTTCGCTAGTAGACCGCTCTTCTTTATCATAGCTATCTACAAAATTAATTACTATTTTGCTCTTGGAAATTGGAATACTATTATTTCTTAGTATAGCAATATTATATACTAGTACTTGATTGACGCGCGCGTCGTGAGAGCATGCTGGGTAAAGTAGTCCATAAACGGACTAATTGTTTCGCGGACTAATTTCCATGACTTGATATTTCAGAGAAATTCGTCCCAAAATTCCTGCAATCTATTTCGTCTACTGGCAAGTAATTATCTCTATAGAAGATGATCACCAAATACTTGCTGGATGCTTTCACATAATAGTAGAATAGTAGTTACTGCCGTTTAAATCGATTTTCGTTTTTGTGCTCTCTTTGAACATCATTGTGTCGTGTTCAAATGGCGAATCTCAGATTCCCAACGACTGTGGCGTGCGATTAGCGAAGAGATAAATTGTCATTATATTGATTTTTACCTGGAATCTAGAATTTCTCCCATCTAGATTGTTCACCGGATTCCATATAGACTATCTTAGCTGTTAACCTTAATCAAATAACTAAGTAAATGTCGGTGAGAAATATACATTACTCAAGATTACCATAGAGACATAATTTAATGAAATAATATATAAATAGTTCATATTGGCGAGTATAACAGTGACAATATCCACCGTCACACTCACCGTGATGAAATATTTATTTTGTTATACCGAACAATCGGCGAAAGGTCCGGAGTTCGAGTCCCGCTGGAGCCGTTACGAGTGTGCCCTTAGGCACGGCATTTAAATTCCACATTGCCTCTTCTCTCTCCTTCATGGCGATGGATTCCATCAGGAATGAGGTCTCGAGCGTGATTAATATAAGTTGAAAGAACTTGTTTCGCAATCGAGCTAAGATAAATGTGTATAGACTAACAATTGGCTGTTCTGGCTTTATGTTGTTTGGCAATCCTGAGATTTTTCAACAAAACATTCTTCGAATCTACATGAAAACAAGATGGCGGCATAATAATAAAATCACATTGAAATTAAACGATAAGATCCGAGTAGCGTGATTTTGTTCCGAATGAGGCTATTCAGAGGTGATACATTGCCATGAGACATTGAAAAATGTCACCCGCTCGGGTATGGCAAATTCTGCATGGGGTAGTCACGTGAGCTATAACAATAGTATATATCGGTTACACTTGAATTACTATTTCTCGGCGGATATGTAGTCCAGTGGTAACACGCTGGACTAGTAATCCAGGGTTCGATCCCCCGTCTGACCCTAATAAAATTAACAGTCTTTCAGATGGGACGTTAAACCGAGGTCTCGTGTCGGTGCTTTACACCGTGCACATAAAGGAACCAGAGGAGATTCTGGAATGGGTCTCTGTCTGTATCATGCACTATCCTCCAAAATCTAAAATTACTAATATCTTCAGGAGGCGTCACTCATATGAGCAACCGGTAGCGACGACAAATAAACGTAAAAACACACTATTTCTCGACAGATCTCCTACAGTATATACATTGGGTACTTATTTGTTAAACAATATTGTCAGTTAATTAACACGATGTTGATAAAATGACATTTATCATACCGCAACATATAATTAGGGAACAACGGTAAAAACAAAGGATTCCAATAAAAGGACATATTTACATTTTGGGATAAACCAGACTTTATCTGCAAAGGGAGGTAAATTAATAGAAAATTAGAGACGTCTCTCATTGGAAATGAACAAATATGAAAATCGCTCTTCAAATAAAACAGGTGATGTGAACTTTGAAAACTTGAAATATTATTTAGTTTAAACAATATTTTATCCAACAACAACAACAACAACAACAACAACAACAACAACAAAACCAACAACAACAACAACAATAACAACATGTATTGCATTAGGACATCAGCTGATGCTTATAGCTTATACAGATAAAATACATATACATGTATTGTGAAAAAGTGAAAACATGGTTTATAATGGAGTAGTTTCGGAGAAGCTTGTACGTATGAACTTTGAAACGGATAATTTGAAAGCAAATAAATAAATGATATATAAGTATTTCTCATGCTAGCTCATTCATATGTCTGAAAAATCAAACTTTATGAAAAATGTCGTGTGTAGGTCGTTGTGTAATTTCATTCATGAGCCTCAATGATTAAAGTATTTTTTGCACGAAATTTTAGAGGAAAGTAGTAGTATTTTATATCTTTATATATTTTATATAGTAAATATGTTATCCAAGAATGGTACATAACATAGGAATAGTTGCACCTGCACAGTTACGATTGGGGAAAGAAGATACATGGTAACTTAATCGAATCCCTTTCTTTCAATACAATTAAATTACACACATAGTCTGTTATGACAAAATAGTATGACATATTTTATAATGCTATAAAGCGAGTTTAAGCACAAGAAATAAATAAATGCATCAATTATTATTATTTAAAATGGCTGCCATAACAATTGACTTCCTGTTAGCCAAACTATACAATTATTATAGTTCGGGTTTTACGCCTGCATCAGCACCATTTTGGGCTATATCGCCGGCTGGCAGTTTACCTAACAACACCTTTCCTGGGCAGGCTCCATCAGTTAACCAGTACTTGGGTGCACCAACCTCCGTAATATACTGCCAACTTTTTCATATAAATGAGACACGGTCTGAGCGGGGCTTGAACTCGTGACCACCAGTGATATAGGTTACAGTGGTATACAAGTCAGCGACCTTAACCACTCGACCACGGAGGCGGACCCAAACTATACAAGTGACACAACAATAATTAAGCTTGTTAAACAATATGCGTTGCTACACAGGCAGCATTTAATTGACAACATGAGTATAATTTCATTTTTCTAACGCCTTGTGACTTGGTTAATCGAAGATGGCCGTCTCCTTAAATGTCCATTTGAGATCAACTTGTCATAACTTCTTGATTTGCAGCGCGATTTTCAAACTTATTTTAGTCAGCTTTATTTCCTTGTTCGCGGATTTCCTTTAATACATCCGCTAAATGTCAGATATCTAGATCAGATAAAGGTCATATCTACCGCAGAACATACACAGCTTTACAGTCTGAAATAATGTGAACTTGCCGTACAAGCTTTAGAGCATTTTGTATAAAGTGTTCAACGTTGTAGTCTGGATAAAAAAAAATTAAATATATTTTACAACGATTGCGAAGCAAGTTCTAACAACTTATATTAATCACTCTCGTTGGCGCGGATGAAAGCGTATACTATTATGTGGTCATTCGTGTGGGAGGAAAGCGGAGTACCCGGAGAAAACCCACATGTCCGATCTGGCGACCACCGTATCATCTCACATACTTACCGGTCCGAGGATCGAACCCGGGTTGCATTGGTGAGAAGCAAGCGCGCTAACCACTGCGCTAATCGGACAGCCTATTTAGATACTATAATGATGATGATAATAATAATAAAGACTTTATTTTACGAGAGAACAATGAGGCCCGCAACATAATTATATACGAATCAAATGCAATCAAAAGACTGCACATGTAATATAGTAATGTTAAAGCCGAAAAGACTGTCCGCTTAGCGCAGTGGTTAGCGCGCGCTCACTTCTCACCAATGCAATCCGGTTCGATCCTCGGACCGGGAATTATGTAAGATGGTACGGTGGTCACCAGATCGGACAGGTGGGCTTTCTCCGGGTACTCCGGTTTCCTCCCACACGAATAACCACATATAGGTTTTATCCGCGCCAACGAGAGTGATTAATATAAGTTGTTAGAACTTGCTTCGCAATCGTTGTAAAAATAAATAACGTTTAAACTAAAGCTGAAAAGTAGATAAACTACATATTTATAATATGTTATGGAATATGATGATATATGGAATTGACTAGTAGAGTAGAAATTGGGAATGAGACAATTAATGACAATAAATCTATATACCAATGTACATAAAATAAATGTATGTATGTATGTATGTATGTATGTATGTTCCTTTAATGTCAAACCCCTCGCGGGGACTTAGACATGTTTTCCTGTGCAGGCTTAGCCGACCTAAGCGATTAACCAGTACTAAGCAATGTGTGTGAAGTGACACTCAATGACACTACATACGTGGCCTGACCGAGTATCGAACCCGGGACCGTTCGATTCCAAATCCGACGCTCTACCACTGGACCACGGACGCCACACATAAATGACTTATAGGGATATCTTGAAAATAAGTATGGAATCAGCTTAATGACAGCCATTCTCAGATTCGAGTAATGATAGCAATGGTAATGCACAAATGTGAGAAAGACTGTGTACAATACCATCTGAAGTAATACTAGTAGAAACATGTGATTAGTTTGTGTTGTTATTGACCCACCTTAATATGCATCGTTGACCTCAGATAACAGATATACCTGATAATTTCGAATACTGTAGCAGTTCCACAAATCTATGCAAACTTGGGCGAATATAGTGACGTTTTATATACTGTGTACGTATTTCTTTGTACATGATACAATTTAGAACAAAATAGAACAAAATGATATTCGTTCTCTATATCGTGGTCGTCGCATAACTGACATACACGCTGTAGTAATAATAGTAGAACTAGGTGATTAGTTTGTATTGTTATTGTACCACCTTAATATACATCGCTGGCCTATGATAACAGATATACCTGATAATTGCAAATACCAATTAAAAGATGCAACATTTGTGCGAGATATTTGTTTGCAATTAGCATTAAATATACATTGATGTCTCATTCTATAATTATCTTGGACCACAGTTCTAAGAAATGTTCTCGTTTCCTACAGCAATATATAATTTCCCTACATCAATTCTAAGCCAGTGTATTTGCTGAATCACACGTTCTTCTTGAAACGCATGTACAGCAATGTAACGTGCGTGTTCTAGTTTCACAGATGCTATCTCGCCCATCAACCACACACAGGCAACACACTGTCCTTCCGAGGCAACAAGTATTCAAATTAGTTCAACAAATCTCGCGAACTAATTAAGATTTCTTCTTGAAATCTTCAGGATATGCTTTTAAAGTAATGAGCTCTCAGAAAATGCTAAAACAATAATGTCATATGTCCTCATCTGGCCCGATTTCTGCAGCCTGTGTCAACTGTTGGCGCAGTGGTTAGCAAGCTCGCTTCTCACCACTGCAACCCGGGTTTGATCCTCGGACCGGGAATTATGTGAGATGGTTGGGTACTTATCAGATCGGACACAGGTGGGTTTCCTCCGGGTACTCCGGTTTCCTCCCACACATACGCGTTCATTCGCGCCAACGAGAGTGATTAACATAAGTTGTTGCAACTTGTTTCGCAATCGTTGTAAAAATAAATAAAGTTTGTAAGAAATGTTACAGGGTTTATTTGTTTGTATGTTCCCCTAGATGTCAGGACATTGACAACTGCTGCATCTTAGTGATGGAATTTAATATTCACGGACATTTTTGTTTTTTAATTTAATAATATTTTATTGCAACTATTTCCACAATGATGAATACACTTTACAAACCACAATAACATTACTGTCACATTCATAACATACTTAAATCCTGATAATATCCGTATACATATACATGACATTTTCAAAGTGCAAAATGATTGGGCTACGAGTTTTGAAAACATTAGCAACTGCTCTTTCCAAAAGGTCAAATTTGCTATCAATTTGTTCCGATGTATGTAGTACTAATATAAGTAAGTCTTTCAAGAAAATTATTGTTTTGATTGAATAAGAAAATGACGGAATACTAAAAATGAACAATAATAATTGAATTTTTTTAATAGCTTCCCTAATAAGCTGTTTGACTGCATCTCCGCCGAAACCCAACACCACAGAGTGGCGTCCGTGGTCCAGTGGTAGAGCGTCGGATTTGGAATCAAACGGTCCTGGGTTCGATACTCGGTCAGGCCACGTATGTAGTGTCATTGAGCAAGGCACCTCACACACATTGCTTAGTACTGGTTAACCACTTAGGTCGGCTAAGCCTGCCCAGGAAAACATGTCTAAGTCCCCGCAAGGGGTTGGACATTAATGTCACATACACATACATACCACGACATACATACACCTCAGAACAATATCGGTCAAGTTAAATATTTGGATTGTTCGTATAATTATATAATTAATTATATTTCGGGTTTTACGCCTGCATCAGCACCATTTTGGGCTATATCGCCGGCGGGCAGTTTACCGAACAACACCTTTCCTGGGCAGGCTCCAGCGGTTAACCAGTACTTGGGTGCACCAACCTCCGTAAGAAACTGCCAACTTTTTCATATAAATGAGCGGGGCTCGAACCCGTGACCATCAGTGATGATAGGCTACAGTGGTATACAAGTCAGCGACCTTAACCACTCGACCACGAAGTATAATTATAAATAGGCATCGTGCATATCAGTATACGATATAATAGTACAATGGTGACAGTGTGTGCATACAGTCTACATCCGTTATGTCAAAGTCGGTTATGTCGAAGTATCCGGTTATCTCGAAGTCGGATCAAAATCCTGTTTCAGACACTATCATTATACATATAACTGGTTCCGTTTATATCAAGCTTCGTTTAGTCAAACGTCGGTTATGTCTAAGTATTTTGCTCGGTCCGACGGAATTCGACATAGAGGATGTAGACTATATATATACTTGACGGCATTGAAAACACAACTTGGGATTGAATAGCATTAGTTGTTGTATTGTTTGGGATTCATTAAAACAAGGCAATGTAATACTTTACAGTAATCATTCTCAAACAAGTTTATCCCACAATAATAAAGAATGTTACAATAAATTGGATTAGATTCCAACATTATGCATTGACTAAGGGCTAGAGTCATGTGTAATTGTAACAATTATAAATTTGGTAAAATAATGGATTAATATAAAAGTGGCGTTTTTAATGTCGTCAAGTATACATTGTAAATGATAAACGCAATGAAATATTAATAAACTAGATCAAGTTGTGGGAAGTTATTGCTGTAGTTTATCAATCAATGATAGACCTGCAAAATGTGTGTCAATCAATGATAGACCTGCAAACTGTGTGTCAATGATAGACCTGCAAAATGTGTGTCAATCAATGATAGACCTGCAAACTGTGTGTCAATGATAGACCTGCAAAATGTGTGTCAACTTAATGGAGACTGTTTATATTTCACATCTTGCGGTTCTGTATTCCAATCAATTCCTCAGAATATCAGGCAGGATCTAATTCACTGTAATTTTGCACCATAATGCATTTTATTACGGTCAGCAGATATAATGAAGCGATTCACTTGATACGACCTCATAAATAATTAATGTATGCTAGTTGTCTCATGGCAGTTTATAGCTGCATGTAGTAAATAAGAAACTTTCACATAAAAACACCTGATCTTGTGAACACCTATATTTAAAGCGACACTACGTCGGCGAAAACGCAAATATCTGCAGAATGTAATTTCCTATTATATGGTATACATTCTTTTCCAATATTTGCATCAAAAACTGAGTATTTCAACAAATAAACAAGCGTCGTATACGCGGTTTGTTGAGATAACAAAATAATGTAAATAGGATCGACATTCATGTGTAATACAATGCGTGTATCCTGAATGACACGATTTATCGTACATATTTACCGGTATATCTCACATGTGTGCCTATGCATATTTGTCTGTAGACAAATCTTAGTTAAATCATCTATATGCGAAAGTATCGCGCGCTTATATATTCGCACTCCAATAACAAACAAACGTCATTACAGGAGCGTGGATGACCGCTATATGAAATCCTACTTTCACTTTTGAAAGTTTGTAGACCACAAAAACACTGTTTATTGATTCAATATTAGTGTTCGAATGTATTCAGAAGAATGTGTAGTAGCAATGCATTTATACGTGAAAACATGCATTTTATTTGCCTTTTTGCGATGTAATGTCGCTTTAATACAATCCACAAGTGTTCCAGATAAAACAATAATTTGAATCATGTTGTAACAGATCTGATGTGAGATGATGAAACATAGAAACTGTTTTTTTATTATTTTACAATGGTTGCGAAATAAGCTTTAACAACTTATGTTAATCACTCTCGTTACTAGGTAAAAAGGTTTAACTTGTAGCCCAACCCATTTGTGAGAGTCGTGATAGCGCAGTGGAAAGCCCGGAATTCGAGCCCCGCTGGAGCCATTACGAGAGTGCCCTTAGGCAAGACATTTAAATTCCACATTGCCTCTTCTCTCGCCTTCAAGGCGATGGATTCCATCAGGAATGATGTCTCGAGAGTGATTAGTATAAATTGAAAGAGCTTGTTTCGCAATCGAGCTAAAATAAATGTGTATAAACTAATACAATCCACGAGAATTTCTTATAAAGACAGACGGATCTGTAGTCCAGTGATAAACAGCTCGTTAACAACATTTATATACAACACTATTTCTTCGTTGCAGTAAGTACTTCACTAGTATGTATGTGTTATGTATTAGTTTGGCTTGACTTGTGTGCGTGTTTACGTTTATTTATCGTCGCTACCGGTTGACCATATGAGCGACGCCTCCTGAAGAGATTAGTTATTTTAGATTTTGGAGGATAATGCATGATACAGACAGAGACCCATTCCAGAATCTCATCTGGTTCTTTTACGTGCACGGTATAAAGCACCGACACGAGACCTCGGTTTAAGGTCCCATCTGAAAGACTGTTAATTTTATTAGGGTCAGACGGGGGATCGAACCTAGCTTGACTTAATACTATTTTATTGCTTTATATATACATTAGCCTGGTGCTAGCCTGGTGCTAGCCTGGTGCCAGTCTGTCGACTTTTCACTTTTTAACCTCGGGCAAAATGACAGGTTGATATGATTAGAAACTCAATACGGCCCAATTAATTGTCTCGGTGTTATATCTTTATTTGACTGACCAGGCAAAATATATCGGCGCCTGTTCCCAGGCTACATACACATATACAACAATACAAAGGTTGACAAACAAATGAAAGCAAATGGGTTGGGCCACAAGTTCTATCAACATTAGTAATTGACCTCCCCTCCAGTGAAATTAAGCACACACAAAACAAAACTGAATTGACGTAATTATATTTCATGTATATTATTTCATGCCGCTAGAGTTGTCCTTAATGCCTCGCTTGAACAACCAAGTGCGGAACTTCTGAAAGAACTCCACTGGCTTCCAGTTAAAGCCAGAATCATTTTCAAAGTTCTAGTGATGTTATTCCGTGTCAATAATGGAACAGCTCCAGTATATCTGGGAGAAATGTTTGTACCCATTCGAGGAAGGTACAGACGACACTAACTTTAGCATCACAACACGACGAACAAAATTAGCCGATAGATCTATGGCCGTCGTTCTACCTAGTTATCTGAAAAACATTGAGTCGGAGGCCAGTTTCCGATCAAAACTGAAAACCCATCTGTTTAGGCAATTTTATGAAGGATAAGTGTTGTGCTCTTTGTACAAAAATAACATATGTGATGATATAAAGCAGTTTAAATACAATATTTGTGTTCAATAAGATCAAAGATCGACTTTATAAGTATTGGATTGACGAGTGAAGTGTTGTATGGGCATTCTCATGGGTTCGAGCTCTGTCGTGTGGTGATGGGCGGATCACTGTACCGGCCCATTCACTGTACTGGCCACATCACGGTTGTCATTCTTACGGCGGTGTTTCGATCTATGGTTCATAATGCCACATTTATCGTTAATCCAATCACTCACTTATATACTGTAATGGTGTAGATATCATGATAAAATATGTTCTTATCCAATTACTAGAATCCTAGTTATATCTATATATGTATACATTTTTATTTATATTTCCATATATTATTGTCATGGGTAAATGTTTAAAATTGCATCTGTAATTGTGAAGTGCAATAGAATAATATTTAATTGTTGCGCTATATAAATGCTATGTATTTGTATATAATAACAAGCTTAGAGTCAATAAATAAAGAATAGTTCGTAGAAACTGAATAACCCCTCGTGTCGATGCGCCCCCCCCCCCCCATCGGACAATTACCGCCGAAACTACACGATAGGTATAATCATATATTCAATTGTGTGACACACAGTGAGACAAATAAGTTATTTATGGAAGTATTAACCGTTTGTGGAAACTACTACGTTACATCTTTTCCAATAATACCCGCGACTCTAATTTCGTGATACAGAAGGCATTCTAGCAAAAAGTGAAATTCATCTTCTAAACTATTACATAATTGACATTCATTTTCTGGTGTGTGCCATTTACCTAATTCAATTTCTAATATGCGGGCTGATACGCTCAGTCTAGTAATATACTACCATGAAGTTACGAACATTAATAATATCTAAATAAGGTTGGACACACAGTTCAGAAAATATTCTATATAAGTACGAGTTAGTGTTTAATTTTCTAACTGCCTATTCCAGTCTTGTAAATAATTACAGTTGTTCAAAAGTTGCTAAACATATATATATATTTTTAATCAACTATGGATTTTTCAAGAAGTAGGATGCATATATACAATGGAAATAAGAGTTCTCTCCCTTTGCCATGCCACCAGCACAGAGGACGCAATGGAAATAAGAGTTATCTCCCTTTGTCTGTCATGCTACCAGCACAGAGGACAGCAATGGAAATAAGAGTTCTCTCCCTGTGCCATGCCACCAGCACAGAGGTCAGCAATGCAAATAAGAGTTCTCTCCCTGTGCCATGCCACCAGCACAGAGGACCGCAATGCAAATAAGAGTTCTCTCCCTGTGCCATGCCACCAGCACAGAGGTCAGCAATGGAAATAAGAGTTATCTCCCTTTGCCATGCCACCAGCACAGAGGACCGCAATGGAAATAAGAGTTCTCTCCCTGTGTCTGTCATGCCACCAACACAGAGGACAGCAATGGAAATAAGAGTTCTCTCCCTGTGTCATGCCACCAGCACAGAGGACAGCAATGGAAATAAGAGTTATCTCCCTGTGCATGCCACCAGCACAGAGGACAGCAATGGAAATAAGAGTCTCTCCCTGTCCATGCCACCAGCACAGAGGACAGCAATGGAAATAAGAGTTCTCTCCCTGTGTCTGCCACCAGCACAGAGGACAGCAATGGAAATAAGAGTTCTCTCCCTGTGCCATGCCACCAGCACAGAGGACAGCAATGGAAATAAGAGTTCTCTCCCTGTGTCATGCCACCAGCACAGAGGACAGCAATGGAAATAAGAGTTCTCTCCCTGTGCCATGCCACCAGCACAGAGGACAGCAATGGAAATAAGAGTTCTCTCCCTGTGTCATGCCACCAGCACAGAGGACAGCAATGGAAATAAGAGTTCTCTCCCTGTGTCTGTCATGCCACCAGCACAGAGGACAGCAATGGAAATAAGAGTTCTCTCCCTGTGCCATGCCACCAGCACAGAGGACCGCAATGGAAATAAGAGTTATCTCCCTGTGCCATGCCACCAGCACAGAGGACCGCAATGGAAATAAGAGTTATCTCCCTGTGCCATGCCACCAGCACAGAGGACAGCAATGGAAATAAGAGTTCTCTCCCTGTGTCATGCCACCAGACAGAGGACAGCAATGGAAATAAGAGTTCTCTCCCTGTGTCATGCCACCAGCACAGAGGACAGCAATGGAAATAAGAGTTTCTCCCTGTGCCATGCCACCAGCACAGAGGACAGCAATGGAAATAAGAGTTCTCTCCCTGTGTTGCATGCCACCAGCACAGAGGACCGCAATGGAAATAAGATTATCTCCCTGTGCCATGCCACCAGCACAGAGGACCGCAATGGAAATAAGAGTTATCTCCCTGTGTCCATGCCACCAGCACAGAGGACAGCAATGGAAATAAGAGTTCTCTCCCTGTGCCATGCCACCAGCACAGAGGACAACAATGGAAATAAGAGTTCTCTCCCTGTGTCCATGCCACCAGCACAGAGGACAGCAATGGAAATAAGAGTTCTCTCCCTGTGTCTGTCATGCCACCAGCACAGAGGACAGCAATGGAAATAAGAGTTCTCTCCCTGTGTCCATGCCACCAGCACAGAGGACCGCAATGGAAATAAGAGTCTCTCCCTGTGCCATGCCACCAGCACAGAGGACAGCAATGGAAATAAGAGTTCTCTCCCTGTGTCATGCCACCAGCACAGAGGACCGCAATGGAAATAAGAGTTCTCTCCCTGTGCCATGCCACCAGCACAGAGGACAGCAATGGAAATAAGAGTTCTCTCCCTGTGTCATGCCACCAGCACAGAGGACAGCAATGGAAATAAGAGTTCTCTCCCTGTGTCTGTCATGCCACCAGCACAGAGGACAGCAATGGAAATAAGAGTTCTCTCCCTGTGTCTGTCATGCCACCAGCACAGAGGACAGCAATGGAAATAAGAGTTCTCTCCCTGTGCCATGCCACCAGCACAGAGGACAGCAATGGAAATAAGAGTTATCTCCCTGTGCCATGCCACCAGCACAGAGGACAGCAATGGAAATAAGAGTTCTCTCCCTGTGTCATGCCACCAGCACAGAGGACCGCAATGGAAATAAGAGTTCTCTCCCTGTGCCATGCCACCAGCACAGAGGACAGCAATGGAAATAAGAGTTCTCTCCCTGTGTCATGCCACCAGCACAGAGGACAGCAATGGAAATAAGAGTTCTCTCCCTGTGTCTGTCATGCCACCAGCACAGAGGACAGCAATGGAAATAAGAGTTCTCTCCCTGTGTCTGTCATGCCACCAGCACAGAGGACAGCAATGGAAATAAGAGTTCTCTCCCTGTGCCATGCCACCAGCACAGAGGACAGCAATGGAAATAAGAGTTCTCTCCCTGTGCCATGCCACCAGCACAGAGGACAGCAATGGAAATAAGAGTTCTCTCCCTGTGTCCATGCCACCAGCACAGAGGACAGCAATGGAAATAAGAGTTCTCTCCCTGTGCCATGCCACCAGCACAGAGGACAGCAATGGAAATAAGAGTTCTCTCCCTGTGTCATGCCACCAGCACAGAGGACCGCAATGGAAATAAGAGTTATCTCCCTGTGCCATGCCACCAGCACAGAGGACCGCAATGGAAATAAGAGTTCTCTCCCTGTGTCCCATGCCACCAGCACAGAGGACAGCAATGGAAATAAGAGTTCTCTCCCTGTGTCATGCCACCAGCACAGAGGACAGCAATGGAAATAAGAGTTCTCTCCCTGTGCCATGCCACCAGCACAGAGGACAGCAATGGAAATAAGAGTTCTCTCCCTGTGCCATGCCACCAGCACAGAGGGCAGCAATGGAAATAAGAGTTCTCTCCCTGTGTCATGCCACCAGCACAGAGGACCGCAATGGAAATAAGAGTTCTCTCCCTGTGCCATGCCACCAGCACAGAGGACAGCAATGGAAATAAGAGTTCTCTCCCTGTGCCATGCCACCAGCACAGAGGACAGCAATGGAAATAAGAGTTCTCTCCCTGTGTCTCATGCCACCAGCACAGAGGACAGCAATGGAAATAAGAGTTCTCTCCCTGTGCCATGCCACCAGCACAGAGGACAGCAATGGAAATAAGAGTTATCTCCCTGTGCCATGCCACCAGCACAGAGGACAGCAATGGAAATAAGAGTTCTCTCCCTGTGTCATGCCACCAGCACAGAGGACAGCAATGGAAATAAGAGTTCTCTCCCTGTGCCATGCCACCAGCACAGAGGACAGCAATGGAAATAAGAGTTATCTCCCTGTGCCATGCCACCAGCACAGAGGACAGCAATGGAAATAAGAGTTCTCTCCCTGTGTCATGCCACCAGCACAGAGGACCGCAATGGAAATAAGAGTTCTCTCCCTGTGCCATGCCACCAGCACAGAGGACAGCAATGGAAATAAGAGTTCTCTCCCTGTGTCATGCCACCAGCACAGAGGACAGCAATGGAAATAAGAGTTCTCTCCCTGTGTCTGTCATGCCACCAGCACAGAGGACAGCAATGGAAATAAGAGTTCTCTCCCTGTGTCATGCCACCAGCACAGAGGACAGCAATGGAAATAAGAGTTCTCTCCCTGTGCCATGCCACCAGCACAGAGGACCGCAATGGAAATAAGAGTTCTCTCCCTGTGTCATGCCACCAGCACAGAGGACAGCAATGGAAATAAGAGTTCTCTCCCTGTGCCATGCCACCAGCACAGAGGACAGCAATGGAAATAAGAGTTCTCTCCCTGTGCCATGCCACCAGCACAGAGGACCGCAATGGAAATAAGAGTTCTCTCCCTGTGCCATGCCACCAGCACAGAGGACAGCAATGGAAATAAGAGTTCTCTCCCTGTGCCATGCCACCAGCACAGAGGACCGCAATGGAAATAAGAGTTCTCTCCCTGTGTCCATGCCACCAGCACAGAGGACAGCAATGGAAATAAGAGTTCTCTCCCTGTGTCATGCCACCAGCACAGAGGACAGCAATGGAAATAAGAGTTCTCTCCCTGTGCCATGCCACCAGCACAGAGGGCAGCAATGGAAATAAGAGTTATCTCCCTGTGCCATGCAACCAGCACAGAGGGCAGCAATGGAAATAAGAGTTCTCTCCCTGTGTCATGCCACCAGCACAGAGGACCGCAATGGAAATAAGAGTTCTCTCCCTGTGCCATGCCACCATCACAGAGGACAGCAATGGAAATAAGAGTTCTCTCCCTGTGTCATGCCACCAGCACATAGGACAGCAATGGAAATAAGAGTTCTCTCCCTGTGTCTGTCATGCCACCAGCACAGAGGACAGCAATGGAAATAAGAGTTCTCTCCCTGTGTCTGTCATGCCACCAGCACAGAGGACAGCAATGGAAATAAGAGTTCTCTCCCTGTGCCATGCCACCAGCACAGAGGGCAGCAATGGAAATAAGAGTTATCTCCCTGTGCCATGCAACCAGCACAGAGGGCAGCAATGGAAATAAGAGTTCTCTCCCTGTGTCATGCCACCAGCACAGAGGACCGCAATGGAAATAAGAGTTCTCTCCCTGTGCCATGCCACCATCACAGAGGACAGCAATGGAAATAAGAGTTCTCTCCCTGTGTCATGCCACCAGCACATAGGACAGCAATGGAAATAAGAGTTCTCTCCCTGTGTCTGTCATGCCACCAGCACAGAGGACAGCAATGGAAATAAGAGTTCTCTCCCTGTGTCTGTCATGCCACCAGCACAGAGGACAGCAATGGAAATAAGAGTTCTCTCCCTGTGCCATGCCACCAGCACAGAGGACGGCAATGGAAATAAGAGTTCTCTCCCTGTGCCATTCCACCAGCACAGAGGACAGCAATGGAAATAAGAGTTCTCTCCCTGTGCCATGCCACCAGCACAGAGAGCAGCAATGGAAATAAGAGTTCTCTCCCCGTGTCATGCCACCAGCACAGAGGACCGCAATGGAAATAAGAGTTCTCTCCCTGTGTCATGCCACAAGCACAGAGGACAGCAATGGAAATAAGAGTTCTCTCCCTGTGCCATGCCACCAGCACAGAGGACAGCACTGGAAATAAGAGTTATCTCCCTGTGTCATGCCACCAGCACAGAGGACAGCAATGGAAATAAGAGTTCTCTCCCTGTGTCATGCCACCAGAACAGAGGACAGCAATGGAAATAAGAGTTCTCTCCCTGTGCCATGCCACCAGCACAGAGGACCACAATGGAAATACGAGTTCTCTCCCTGTGCCATGCCACCAGCACAGAGGACAGCTATGGAAATAAGAGTTCTCTCCCTGTGTCTGTCATGCCACCAGCACAGAGGACAGCAATGGAAATAATAGTTCTCTCCCTGTGTCTGTCATGCCACCAGCACAGAGGACAGCAATGGAAATAAGAGTTCTCTCCCTGTGTCTGTCATGCCACCAGCACAGAGGGCAGCAATGGAAATAAGAGTTCTCTCCCTGTGCCATGCCACCAGCACAGAGGACCGCAATGGAAATAAGAGTTCTCTCCCTGTGTCTTGCCACCAGCACAGAGGACGGCAATGGAAATAAGAGTTCTCTCCCTGTGTCCATGCCACCAGCACAGAGGACAGCAATGGAAATAAGAGTTCTCTCCCTGTGCCATGCCACCAGCACAGAGGACAGCAATGGAAATAAGAGTTCTCTCCCTGTGCCATGCCACCAGCACAGAGGGCAGCAATGGAAATAAGAGTTCTCTCCCTGTGTCATGCCACCAGCACAGAGGACCGCAATGGAAATAAGAGTTCTCTCCCTGTGCCATGCCACCAGCACAGAGGACAGCAATGGAAATAAGAGTTCTCTCCCTGTGTCATGCCACCAGCACAGAGGACAGCAATGGAAATAAGAGTTCTCTCCCTGTGCCATGCCACCAGCACAGAGGACAGCAATGGAAATAAGAGTTCTCTCCCTGTGTCATGCCACCAGCACAGAGGACAGCAATGGAAATAAGAGTTCTCTCCCTGTGTCATGCCACCAGCACAGAGGACAGCAATGGAAATAAGAGTTCTCTCCCTGTGTCATGCCACCAGCACAGAGGACAGCAATGGAAATAAGAGTTCTCTCCCTGTGCCATGCCACCAGCACAGAGGACCGCAATGGAAATAAGAGTTATCTCCCTGTGCCATGCCACCAGCACAGAGGACAGCAATGGAAATAAGAGTTCTCTCCCTGTGCCATGCCACCAGCACAGAGGACCGCAATGGAAATAAGAGTTCTCTCCCTGTGCCATGCCACCAGCACAGAGGACAGCAATGGAAATAAGAGTTCTCTCCCTGTGTCATGCCACCAGCACAGAGGACAGCAATGGAAATAAGAGTTATCTCCCTGTGTCATGCCACCAGCACAGAGGACAGCAATGGAAATAAGAGTTCTCTCCCTGTGCCATGCCACCAGCACAGAGGACAGCAATGGAAATAAGAGTTCTCTCCCTGTGCCATGCCACCAGCACAGAGGACGCAATGGAAATAAGAGTTCTCTCCCTGTGCCAGCCACCAGCACAGAGGACGCAATGGAAATAAGAGTTCTCTCCCTGTGTCATGCCACCAGCACAGAGGACAGCAATGGAAATAAGAGTTCTCTCCCTGTGCCATGCCACCAGCACAGAGGGCAGCAATGGAAATAAGAGTTCTCTCCCTGTGCCATGCCACCAGCACAGAGGACCGCAATGGAAATAAGAGTTCTCTCCCTGTGTCATGCCACCAGCACAGAGGACAGCAATGGAAATAAGAGTTCTCTCCCTGTGTCATGCCACCAGCACAGAGGACAGCAATGGAAATAAGAGTTCTCTCCCTGTGCCATGCCACCAGCACAGAGGACCGCAATGGAAATAAGAGTTCTCTCCCTGTGCCATGCCACCAGCACAGAGGACAGCAATGGAAATAAGAGTTCTCTCCCTGTGTCATGCCACCAGCACAGAGGACCGCAATGGAAATAAGAGTTCTCTCCCTGTGCCATGCCACCAGCACAGAGGACCGCAATGGAAATAAGAGTTCTCTCCCTGTGCCATGCCACCAGCACAGAGGACAGCAATGGAAATAAGAGTTCTCTCCCTGTGTCATGCCACCAGCACAGAGGACAGCAATGGAAATAAGAGTTCTCTCCCTGTGCCATGCCACCAGCACAGAGGACCTCAATCTGCAGAGGGTCCCGGGCATTGGTGTACAACTCCACATAACAAGATACATATGGCAGGAAACTGGAGTGTCTCTCAGGGATGGCAGGTTCGAGCCCCCGTCTGACCCTAATAAAATTAACAGTCTTTCAGATGGGACATTAAACCGAGGTCTCGTACACGGTGCTTTACACCGTGCACGTAAAAGAACCAGAGGAGACTCTGGAATGAGTCTGTACCATTGCACTATCCTCCAAAAATCTAAAATGACTAATCTCTTCGGTAGGCGTCGCTCATATGGGCAACCGGTAGCGACGATAAATAAACGTAAAACAAACACAATGTCTCTTTATAGAATACAATGACTTAACGTTATTGTTTGTGTATCTGACTTCTGCGCTGGAAAATTTGCTATAAAATGTTAGTTGTCCATAAGACATAGGAAGAATTTCAACATTGTCCGAAATCCAATTCTCATCCGAGTCCACTTTCAAAACATGGGTACTGTTTTCTTCAAAGGAGCGTACCCTTGACACCAGACAAATACACCAGACACCGGACAAACATCCCAGACACCGGACACATACCCCATATACTTGACAAATAGCCAGACTCCGGACAAATACCCCAAACACCGGACAAGTACCACACATACTGGACGAATACCCCAGACACCGGACACATACCCCATATACTTGACAAATAACCAGATTCCGGACAAATACCCCAAACACCGGACAAGTACCACACTTACTGGACGAATACCCAATACACCGGACAAAATCCTCAGATACTGCGCAAATAGCCAAGACACTGGACACATACCCCATATACTGGACAAATACCCCAGACACCGGACAAATACCCCAGATACTGGACAGATACTCCAGACACCGGACAAATACCACATAAAATATACAAATACCCCAGACACCGGACAAATACCCCAGATACTGGACAGATACTCCAGACACCGGACAAATACCACATAAACTATACAAATACCCCATATACTGGATAAATACCCAGACCCAGAAAATATCGGTTTGTCCTTTTCATTATTCGTAATACAGTGAAACATATGTAGTATATTCTACCCCGAGTAGGGTCCTCCTTATAATGCATGGTGGCATCCACGTTGTTGCCTGGACTACCACTACCATACAAACTCTCAGATGCTATGGTAATACAAACTCGGTCAAAACCTTTATATTCAAACACAAATTGGAGAATGGCACTCTGAGAGATGCACACAGGTAAACGTAACCAATGCTTAGTAATAAGTACTGGAAAAAAAATGGAAAAAAAATCTTAAACATTTTTTAAGAAGACATACAGTCTACATCCGCTATGTGAAAGTCGGTTATGTCGAATTCTCCGGTTATCTCGAAGTCGGATCAAAGTCCCGCTTCAGACACCATCATTTTATATATAACTGAATCTGTTTATATAGAATTTCGTTCAGTCAAATTTCGGTTATGTTGAATTATTTTGTTCGGTCCGACGGAATTCGACATAACGGATGTAGACTGTGTTTTATTATGCTTTGAAGAATTGGGCTAAACAAGTTTTAACAAATATATTTAGAAAATTCTATAGGAAAGATAAAAAGCTACATGCTTTATCTTTTTCTATAATTTTATTTTTTTCATTTTTAAATTTTATTTTAAAAATCTTTTAATATCCCAATTCTTTTCTTCTATCAAAGTACTAATAAACAAAGTATTCAATAAAACCAATATTTTCACTCATACTATCAACACATTGCTACGGCTGCCTGTGGAGAGATCAACCGTACTGGAATTTGATAGCGTTGTTGATGAATACTGTGTGGTTATATACAGAGGCTTGACACATGAGGAGCTGTACACAAGCCATTTCTAATTATGAGACACATGCAGACGGATCTGTAGTCCAGTGGTAACACGTTGGACTGGCAATCCATGAACAGAACAGAACATGGATCGCAGGTTCGATCACCCGTCTGACCCTAACAAAATTAACAGTATTTCAGATGGGACTTAAACAGAGGTCTCGTGTCGGTGCTGTACACGGTGCACGTAAACGAACCAGAGGAGACTCTGGAATGGGTCTCTGTCTGTATCATTGCACTATCCTCCAAAATTCTAAAATGACTAATCTCTTCAGGAGGCGTCGCTCATATGGGCAACCGGTAGCGACGATAAATAAACGTAAAGCACAGCATAAAGCAGACAATATGATCTCTTCAATGCAATGAGAGACATCGGTCAGTTACTGCCCCTGAATACTCCCTAAAAGTAGATAGGTCCTAGTAAGTGTTTTCCTCTGTTTTTATCGTTGTTTCATTTGCTCAACATGCTAATATATTTATTCCACTATCGCGTCGTGTGATTATTAAATGACTATATCTCGACAGATCTCATACAGTATATGTAATGGGTAGTTATTTGTAGAAGAATGGTATCTGTTAATTAACACGATTTGGATAAAATCACATGAGGAGCTGATTCTATTCTGGGAGCAATCGGTCAAGGCACGTGGTCAAGGCGTTCAGCAAAATGTCCACTCCCAATAATTTCTATTCTAAAGCTTAGTTACAAATGTATTTATATAAATTTGTATAGTTTAAACATAGTTTATTTCAAACAATACAGAATATACAAATATATAGTTTACACAAATCATGCAACATATACAAATATACAGTTTACACAAATCATACAACATATACAAATATACAGTTTACACAAATCATACAACATATACAAATATACAGTTTACACAAATCATACAACATATACAAATATATAGTTTACACAAATCATACAACATATACAAATATACAGTTTACACAAATCATACAACATATACAAATATACAGTTTACACAAATCATACAACATATACAAATATACAGTTTACACAAATCATACAACATATACAAATATACAATTTACACAAATCATACAACATATACAAATATACAGTTTACACAAATCATACAACATATACAAATATACAGTTTACACAAATCATACAACATATACAAATATACAGTTTACACAAATCATACTTTAGATACATGAATGAAAAGGGATTAGAACCGAAAGCTATTATAGCGTATATAGGTCTTCTCCTATAGCAAGGTACTTAATGCAGCTGTGATAAATTTGTATAAACTACCATTCTTGAATACAATATTGTAAACTAAACAATACCCACCGTTGCTATGACAGGGGATAATTATGCCACGCATATATTCTATATTCTATATTTGACCGTTATTTCAAACTCATACGTTCCCCATGCATGCTGTTTTTCATGTATATCATAGCGTAATTATATACGTAAACATTCATATATAGAATTACAGGAGACTATTTCAGGGCTATCACAGCTTCTTTGGCATTACAATTACACATACAAAGGTAAAACTACGGAGCAAAACCTAATTGAAATCTGGGAAAGTACGAACACGTTAAGAATCTGTAAAACGATAGAGGGAAATGCGTTGCTAAGATATGCTTGAACAGAGCAACTATCAACCTTGATCAGATTGAAAGTGCCCTAATTATTAACTTCTTCTCAAGTTAAAACAAATTGCACAGTAAAATTCCATCTTTCATTGACAATATTTACACATAAAACAATGAAGTTCACAGTCGAATATTGCAACAGGTTTTGGCAATGTACGAATCAAAGCGTTCGCTTCAGGTGCGAACGGTCCGGAGTTCGAGCCCCGCTGGAGCCGTTACGAGTGTGCCCTTAGGCAAGGCATTTAAATTCCATATGCCTCTTCTCTCTCTCTCTCCTCGTGGCGATGGATTCCATCAGGAATGGGGTCTCGAGAGTGATTAATATAAATTGAAAGAACTTGTTTCGCAATCGAGCTAAAATAAATTTGTATACATTTTTTTTTTAAAGATTGGTTTGTAAATAGTGCATCCTGTTGGGCATAATAACTTAATATTCGCTCCCAAAATAGATATTGAATGTTTGGTATACATTGCAGGCTTGTTTAAAGAGATTTGTTCGCAATTCATCATATAAGCAACAATCTAAAATGGAATGCATTTCATCTTTAAGAACATTACACGAATGACAATTTAGATAGTCTAAAGCTTAGTCATCATATCGCTCAATCTCACGATATATCTAAAGTCAAGTCAAAACACATTTATTCTCTCATTTCACATGCATACATGAACGAATGAGGCTTACGATAACAAATATTTACGAGGCTTGAATAACATGATATGTTGCAAATAATAAACATTATAGTACTATTATTGTTGAGATAGAGAATTATTCGATTGTCAGGTGCAGTATAGTAGAGGAGATCGTGAAATGAACAATTGTCTTTCTTTTCATTGGTACCAACCATAATGAATTGGGGATCCACGGAGAGCCAAGCATTTTTATTTTGTCAATGGCATCAATTAGAAATATTTAGTATGTAAATACTAAATGGTAACGTATCAAAGGTGGTAATCCACACTTTTAATTATATTTTGAGAAGATTTGTATGGCTAGATATACCTTTTAAGCTCTTGTTTCTAATGGAAATAATGGTCAGCTACCAGTTACAAAGTAATTATTGATAAATGACTATTCATAAAGGGAGGTAATTAACAGATGTATAGTCCATGTACAAACGGATCATGTCAATGTATACCACCGTGCTCACCCGCAGTAAAAACATACAAATAATTCTGTATATATATACCTTGTGCAAAATACACAAATATTTGCAATCATTATTGTCATATATAAATAGTAACCGTAATAGAAACCGGAGTACCCGGAGAAACCCACTTATCCGATCTGGCGCCATACCATCTCACATACTTTCCGTTCCGAGGATCGAACCGGGTTGGATTGCCGAGAAGCGATCGCGTTAACCACTGCCCTAATCGGACTAATTGTTCTAAGCAAAAGATTAAATTCTAAGGTTAAGCAACACGTACTTAATTACCTGGAACATGTTTAAAGCGCAAGTTACTATGACAATCGTTGAAAACATATTTTAGGAAACATAATAAAAAATTATTTTATCACAAAAATAACAGTCCTATATTAAAGCGACATTACATCGCAAAAAGCAAATACAATGCATTTTTTTCACGTATAAATGCATTGTTACTACAAATTATTCTGAATACATCGAACACTAACATTGAATCAATTTAACAGTGTTTTTAACGTGAAAGTAGGATTTCATAAAAAAGGTCATCCATGCTCCTGAATTGACGTTTGTTGTCATTGAAGTCAATACTAAACATGCTATACTTTTATTTAGAGATAATTTAATTACGACTAGTCTACACATAAATATGCATGAGCACACATGTGAGATATCACGATAAATTTGTAGTATAGCTCGTGTTATTCAGGATACACGCTTAGTATAAGTACGCATGTCGACCATATTTACATTATTTTGTTATGTCAACAATTCGCGTATACGAAATTTGTTCATTTGTTGAAATATTCAAATATTTAGAAAACAAATTATACCATATATAATAGCAAATTACATTCTGCAGACATTTGCGTTTTCACAGATGTAGTGTCGCTTTAAGAAGCGTGTTCTTTATCTAAAAACCAATTTAAGCATGAAATATGAGCAAGATAAAACCTTGAATGTTGAATAAAGAGTTGCTATTTTTAGTGTAAAAAGGAGCAATATCTTATAGTCTTATATAGGTCGTGATAGCGCAGTTCGCTTCAGGTGCGAAAGGTCCGGAGTTCGAGCCCCGCTGGAGCCGTTACGATTGTGTCTTTAAGTAAGGCATTTAAATTCCACGTTGCCTCTTCTCTCTCCCTCGTGGCGATGGATTCCATCAGGAATGAGGTCTCGAGAGTGATTAATATAAGTTGTAAGAACATGTTTCGCAATCGTGCCTCCATTTACAGGCGTTTGTTTGAATGAGATGCATAGTCAGTTACCGCCCTTGAATACTCCTATATGTGTGGGCCGTACGTTTATATATCGTCGCTACCGGTTGCCCATATGAGCGACGCCTACTGATTAGATAGTCATTTTAGGTTTTTGGAGGATAGTGCAATGATACAAACAGAGACCCATTCCAGAGTCTCCTCTGGTTCTTTTAAATGCACGGTGTAAAGCACCGACATGAGACCTCGGTTGAAAGTCCCATCTGAAAAACTGTTAATTGTATTAGGGTCAGACGGGGGATCGGACCTGCACTCACTGGGTTACTAGCACAACGTGTTAACCACTGGACTACAGATCCGCCAGTTACTGCCTCTGAATACTCCTAAGAGTATATTGGTCCTCTTAATTGGTTTCCTCTGTTTTTATCTTTGTTTCCTTTGCATTTAATTCAATTTCATCCGTTTTCTCATCTTATCAGTATTAAATGATAAAAGCTCATCAGATAGCCTACATCATATACAATGGAACCTTTATTGTAACCATTGGTTATCAATTAATAATCACAATTTTGATAAAATTACATTTATTATACCCCAACATCTGGCTAGGGAACAACAGTAAAAACAAAGGATTCCAACTAAAAGAACCTATTCACATTTTGGGATAAATTGAACTTTATCTGACGAATCAGTAAAACGACTGGCGACAATCTCACGACGACACAAGCACATCATCTGTTGATGAGTCGGACTGATGGACGGCAATACGCACACCGAAACCATCATGGGACATGGAGATGAGCCGGTAATACGAAACGCGAGAAGCCCATACCGGCAGCATCATCTCGGAACATGACGGGTCAATAATACGACCGACGACAATCTTACGACGACACAAACACAGTATCATTTGACGAATCTGTAGTACTCGTACAGAAACCATCTCCTGGAGCATTTACTTAGAAACCATCTCATGGAGCATTTACTTAGAAACCATCTCATGTAGCATTTACTTAGAAACCATCTCATGGAGCATTTACTTAGAAACCATCTCCTGGAGCATTTACTTAGAAACCATCTCATGGAGCATTTACTTAGAAACCATCTCCTGTAGCATTTACTTAGAAACCATCTCCTGGAGCATTTACTTAGAAACCATCTCAAGGAGCATTTACTTAGAAACCATCACCTGGAGCATTTACTTAGAAACCATCTCCTGTAGCATTTACTTAGAAACCATCTCCTGGAACATTTACTTAGAAACCATCTCATGTAGCATTTACTTAGAAACCATCTCCTGTAGCATTTACTTAGAAACCATCTCCTGGAGCATTTACTTAGAAACCATCTCATGTAGCATTTACTTAGAAACCATCTCCTGGAGCATTTACTTAGAAACCATCTCATGGAGCATTTACTTAGAAACCATCTCCTGGAGCATTTACTTAGAAACCATCTCCTGTAGAATTTACTTAGAAACCATCTCCTGGAACATTTACTTAGAAACCATCTCATGTAGCATTTACTTAGAAACCATCTCCTGTAGCATTTACTTAGAAACCATCTCCTGGAGCATTTACTTAGAAACCATCTCATGTAGCATTTACTTAGAAACCATCTCATGGAGCATTTACT
Source organism: Archivesica marissinica (assembly GCA_014843695.1). NCBI lineage: Eukaryota > Metazoa > Mollusca > Bivalvia > Venerida > Vesicomyidae > Archivesica > Archivesica marissinica. The sequence goes on along the minus strand of CM026402.1, from coordinate 51,557,826 downwards.
TAGAAACCATCTCATGGAGCATTTACTTAGAAACCATCTCATGGAGCATTTACTTAGAAAACATCTCATGGAGCATTTAGTTAGAAACCATCTCCTGTAGCATTTACTTAGAAACCATCTCCTGTAGGAGCATTTACTTAGAAACCATCTCATGGAGCATTTACTTAGAAACTACCTCCTGGAGCATTTACTTAGAAACCATCTCCTGGAGCATTTACGTAGAAACCATCTCCTGGAGCATTTACTTAGAAACCATCTCATGTAGCATTTACTTAGAAACCATCTCCTGGAGCATTTACTTAGAAACCATCTCCTGGAGCATTTACTTAGAAACCATCTCCTGGAGCATTTACTTAGAAACCATCTCCTGGAGCACTTACTTAGAAACCATCTCCTGTAGCATTTACTTAGAAACCATCTCCTGTAGCATTTACTTAGAAACCATCTCATGGAGCATTTGCTTAGAAACCATCTCCTGTAGCATTTACTTAGAAACCATCTAATGGAGCATTTACTTAGAAACCATCTCCTGTAGCATTTACTTAGAAACTATCTCATGTAGCATTTACTTAGAAACCATCTCCTGTAGCATTTACTTAGAAACCATCTCCTGGAACATTTACTTAGAAACCATCTCCTGTAGCATTTACTTAGAAACCATCTCCTGTAGCATTTACTTAGAAACCATCTCCTGTAGCATTTACTTAGAAACCATCTCATGGAGCATTTACTTAGAAAACATCTCATGGAGCATTTACTTAGAAACCATCTCCTGTAGCATTTACTTAGAAACCATCTCCTGTAGCATTTACTTAGAAACCATCTCCTGGAACATTTACTTAGAAACCATCTCCTGGAGCATTTACTTAGAAACCATCTCATGGAGCATTTACTTAGAAACCATCTCCTGTAGCATTTACTTAGAAACCATCTCATGGAGCATTTACTTAGAAACCATCTCCTGTAGCATTTACTTAGAAACCATCTCATGGAGCATTTACTTAGAAACCATCTCATGGAGCATTTACTTAGAAACCATCTCCTGTAGCATTTACTTAGAAACCATCTCCTGGAGCATTTACTTAGAAACCATCTCCTGGAGCATTTACTTAGAAACCATCTCATGGAGCATTTACTTAGAAACCATCTCCTGTAGCATTTACTTAGAAACCATCTCATGGAGCATTTACTTAGAAACCATCTCCTGTAGCATTTACTTAGAAACTATCTCATGTAGCATTTACTTAGAAACCATCTCCTGTAGCATTTACTTAGAAACCATCTCCTGGAACATTTACTTAGAAACCATCTCCTGTAGCATTTACTTAGAAACCATCTCCTGTAGCATTTACTTAGAAACCATCTCATGGAGCATTTACTTAGAAACCATCTCATGGAGCATTTACTTAGAAACCATCTCCTGGAGCATTTACTTAGAAACCATCTCCTGTAGCATTTACTTAGAAACCATCTCCTGGAACATTTACTTAGAAACCATCTCCTGGAGCATTTACTTAGAAACCATCTCCTGGAGCATTTACTTAGAAACCATCTCATGGAGCATTTACTTAGAAACCATCTCATGGAGCACTTACCTAGAAACCATCTCCTGTAGCATTTACTTAGAAACCATCTCCTGTAGCATTTACTTAGAAACCATCTCCTGGAACATTTACTTAGAAACCATCTCCTGGAGCATTTACTTAGAAACCATCTCCTGTAGCATTTACTTAGAAACCATCTCCTGGAGCATTTACTTAGAAACTACCTCCTGGAGCATTTACTTAGAAACCATCTCCTGGAGCATTTACTTAGAAACCATCTCCTGGAGCATTTACTTAGAAACCATCTCCTGTAGCATTTACTTAGAAACCATCTCCTGGAGCATTTACTTAGAAACCATCTCCTGTAGCATTTACTTAGAAACCATCTCCTGTAGCATTTACTTAGAAACCATCTCATGGAGCATTTACTTAGAAACCATCTCCTGTAGCATTTACTTAGAAACCATCTCATGTAGCATTTACTTAGAAACCATCTCCTGTAGCATTTACTTAGAAACCATCTCTTGTAGCATTTACTTAGAAACCATCTCCTGTAGCATTTACTTAGAAACCATCTCCTGTAGCATTTACTTAGAAACCATCTCCTGGAGCATTTACTTAGAAACCATCTCCTGGAGCATTTACTTAGAAACCATCTCCTGGAGCATTTACTTAGAAACCATCTCCTGTAGCATTTACTTAGAAACCATCTCATGGAGCATTTACTTAGAAACCATCTCCTGTAGCATTTACTTAGAAACCATCTCCTGGAGCATTTACTTAGAAACCATCTCCTGTAGCATTTACTTAGAAACCATCTCCTGGAGCATTTACTTAGAAACCATCTCATGGAGCATTTACTTAGAAACCATCTCATGGAGCATTTACTTAGAAACCATCTCATGGAGCATTTACTTAGAAACCATCTCCTGTAGCATTTACTTAGAAACCATCTCCTGTAGCATTTACTTAGAAACCATCTCCTGGAGCATTTACTTAGAAACCATCTCATGGAGGATTTACTTAGAAACTACCTCCTGGAGCATTTACTTAGAAACCATCTCCTGGAGCATTTACGTAGAAACCATCTCCTGGAGCATTTACTTAGAAACCATCTCATGTAGCATTTACTTAGAAACCATCTCCTGGAGCATTTACTTAGAAACCATCTCCTGGAGCATTTACTTAGAAACCATCTCCTGGAGCATTTACTTAGAAACCATCTCCTGGAGCATTTACTTAGAAACCATCTCCTGTAGCATTTACTTAGAAACCATCTCCTGTAGCATTTACTTAGAAACCATCTCATGGAGCATTTACTTAGAAACCATCTCCTGTAGCATTTACTTAGAAACCATCTCATGGAGCATTTACTTAGAAACCATCTCCTGTAGCATTTACTTAGAAACTATCTCATGTAGCATTTACTTAGAAACCATCTCCTGGAGCATTTACTTAGAAACCATCTCCTGGAGCATTTACTTAGAAACCATCTCCTGTAGCATTTACTTAGAAACCATCTCCTGAGCATTTACTTAGAAACCATCTCCTGGAGCATTTACTTAGAAACCATCTCATGGAGCATTTACTTAGAAACCATCTCCTGGAGCATTTACTTAGAAACCATCTCCTGGAGCATTTACTTAGAAACCATCTCCTGAGTTAGAACATCTCCTGTAGCATTTACTTAGAAACCATCTCCTGTAGCATTTACTTAGAAACCATCTCATGGAGCATTTACTTAGAAACCATCTCCTGTAGCATTTACTTAGAAACCATCTCCTGTAGCATTTACTTAGAAACCATCTCCTGTAGCATTTACTTAGAAACCATCTCCTGGAGCATTTACTTAGAAACCATCTCATGTAGCATTTACTTAGAAACCATCTCCTGGAGCATTTACTTAGAAACCATCTCATGGAGCATTTACTTAGAAACCATCTCCTGGAGCATTTACTTAGAAACCATCTCCTGTAGCATTTACTTAGAAACCATCTCCTGGAGCATTTACTTAGAAACCATCTCATGTAGCATTTACTTAGAAACCATCTCCTGTAGCATTTACTTAGAAACCATCTCCTGGAGCATTTACTTAGAAACCATCTCCTGTAGCATTTACTTAGAAACCATCTCCTGGAGCATTTACTTAGAAACCATCTCCTGGAGCATTTACTTAGAAACCATCTCCTGTAGCATTTACTTAGAAACCATCTCCTGTAGCATTTACTTAGAAACCATCTCCTGGAGCATTTACTTAGAAACCATCTCATGGAGCATTTACTTAGAAACCATCTCCTGTAGCATTTACTTAGAAACCATCTCTGGAGCATTTACTTAGAAACCATCTCATGTAGCATTTACTTAGAAACCATCTCCTGTAGCATTTACTTAGAAACCATCTCCTGGAGCATTTACTTAGAAACCATCTCCTGGAGCATTTACTTAGAAACCATCTCCTGTAGCATTTACTTAGAAACCATCTCCTGTAGCATTTACTTAGAAACCATCTCCTGGACATTTACTAGAAACATCTCCTGGAGCATTTACTTAGAAACCATCTCCTGTAGCATTTACTTAGAAACCATCTCCTGGAGCATTTACTTAGAAACCATCTCCTGTAGCATTTACTTAGAAACCATCTCCTGTAGCATTTACTTAGAAACCATCTCCTGGAGCATTTACTTAGAAACCATCTCCTGGAGCATTTACTTAGAAACCATCTCCTGTAGCATTTACTTAGAAACCATCTCCTGGAGCATTTACTTAGAAACCATCTCATGGAGCATTTACTTAGAAACCATCTCATGGAGCATTTACTTAGAAACCATCTCCTGTAGCATTTACTTAGAAACCATCTCCTGTAGCATTTACTTAGAAACCATCTCCTGGAACATTTACTTAGAAACCATCTCCTGGAGCATTTACTTAGAAACCATCTCCTGTAGCATTTACTTAGAAACCATCTCCTGGAGCATTTACTTAGAAACCATCTCCTGTAGCATTTACTTAGAAACCATCTCCTGTAGCATTTACTTAGAAACCATCTCCTGGAGCATTTACTTAGAAACCATCTCCTGGAGCATTTACTTAGAAACGATCTCCTGTAGCATTTACTTAGAAACCATCTTATGGAGCATTTACTTAGAAACCATCTCATGGAGCATTTACTTAGAAACCATCTCCTGGAGCATTTACTTAGAAACTATCTCATGGAGCATTTACTTAGAAACAATCTCCTGTAGCATTTACTTAGAAACCATCTCCTGGAACATTTACTTAGAAACCATCTCCTGTAGCATTTACTTAGAAACCATCTCATGGAGCACTTACTTAGAAACCATCTCCTGTAGCATTTACTTAGAAACCATCTCCTGGAGCACTTACTTAGAAACCATCTCCTGTAGCATTTACTTAGAAACCATCTCCTGGAGCATTTACTTAGAAACCATCTCCTGGAGCATTTACTTAGAAACCATCTCCTGTAGCATTTACTTAGAAACAATCGCCTGTAGCATTTACTTAGAAACCATCTCCTGGAACATTTACTTAGAAACCATCTCATGGAGCATTTACTTAGAAACCATCTCCTGTAGCATTTACTTAGAAACCATCTCCTGTAGCATTTACTTAGAAACCATCGCCTGGAGCATTTACTTAGAAACCATCTCCTGGAGCATTTACTTAGAAACCATCTCCTGTAGCATTTACTTAGAAACCATCTCCTGGAGCATTTACTTAGAAACCATCTCATGGAGCATTTACTTAGAAACCATCTCCTGTAGCATTTACTTAGAAACCATCTCCTGTAGCATTTACTTAGAAACCATCTCCTGGAGCATTTACTTAGAAACCATCTCCTGGAACATTTACTTAGAAACCATCTCCTGTAGCATTTACTTAGAAACCATCTCCTGTAGCATTTACTTAGAAACCATCTCCTGTAGCATTTACTTAGAAACCATCGCCTGTAGCATTTACTTAGAAACCATCTCCTGGAACATTTACTTAGAAACCATCTCATGGAGCATTTACTTAGAAACCATCTCCTGTAGCATTTACTTAGAAACCATCGCCTGTAGCATTTACTTAGAAACCATCTCCTGTAGCATTTACTTAGAAACCATCTCCTGTAGCATTTACTTAGAAACCATCTCCTGTAGCATTTACTTAGAAACCATCACCTGGAGCATTTACTTAGAAACCATCTCCTGTAGCATTTACTTAGAAACCATCTCATGGATCATTTACTTAGAAACCATCTCCTGTAGCATTTACTTAGAAACCATCTCCTGTAGCATTTACTTAGAAACCATCTCCTGTAGCATTTACTTAGAAACCATCTCCTGTAACATTTACTTAGAAACCATCGCCTGTAGCATTTACTTAGAAACCATCGCCTGTAGCATTTACTTAGAAACCATCTCCTGTAGCATTTACTTAGAAACCATCTCCTGTAACATTTACTTAGAAACCGTCGCCTGTAGCATTTACTTAGAAACCATCTCCTGGAGCATTTACTTAGAAACCGTCTCCTGTAACATTTACTTAGAAACCATCTCCTGGAGCATTTACTTAGAAACCATCTCCTGTAGCATTTACTTAGAAACCATCGCCTGTAGCATTTACTTAGAAACCTTCGCCTGTAGCATTTACTTAGAAACCATCTCCTGTAGCATTTACTTAGAAACCATCTCCTGTAGCATTTACTTAGAAACCATATCCTGTAGCATTTACTTAGAAACCATCTACTGGAGCATTTACTTAGAAACCATCTCATGGAGCATTTACTTAGAAACCATCTCCTGGAGCATTTACTTAGAAACCATCTCCTGTAGCATTTACTTAGAAACCATCGCCTGTAGCATTTACTTAGAAACCATCTCCTGGAGCATTTACTTAGAAACCATCTCATGGAGCATTTACTTAGAAACCATCTCCTGGAACATTTACTTATAAACCATCTCCTGTAGCATTTAATTTGAAACTACCTCATGGAGAATTTACTTAGAAACCATCTCATGTAGCATTTAATTAGAAACTACCTCATGGAATATTTACTTAGAAACCATCTCATGGAGCATTTAATTAGAAACTACCTCATGGAGCATTTACTTAGAAACCATCTCATGGAGCATTTACTTAGAAACCATCTCATGGAGCATTTAATTAGAACGTGCTGCACGCTGAGATATTCTTGGGGGCTGATATATAAAATAAATGAATTACTGTTTGCATGTTTTAATAAATTTGCTGGAGTAAAACGAATCATCGCACATAATGCAATTTCACCTTTCTGCAGTTTCTGAAACATTACATCAAGTGTCATTTACGGAATGGCTATGTTCATTGGTTGAGCTATTGCGCTGTGTCGTGTTGCTTGCAACAAGCTAGATCTTCTATCTATCGGGCAGTCGTTCATAATTTAATAGAAATGTAATCCATGCTTATATGACGTCATAAGATTCAAAATAACTGCCTGCAGGATATGTCACTTTGTCATATTTTAAATTAGAAGTCAGAGTTTGTGAATGGAATCAATATTTAGCCAGGAAAAGCTTTAATACGGATGTTACTGTCACTACTTGTAGCGAGGAATTCGTTCTCTTTCAAAGCAGATTCCAGTTGAAATTCGTTATAATGATTTATCCTTAAGCAAATACTGCGTTTCTATTTCGCGCATATCCCCAACTTAAAGCTTCAATCTGTTCGGAAGGGTAATTTAATACATTCTGGTTCCGTGCCTGACCTAACATATCGGTATGGTAATGCTGGAAATATTGTAAATTATTTGGTGTATTTGGTGATGTACAGAAATCTTACGATCATACCGGAAATGTACGAAACGTAGCGGAAAATTACGATCGTACCGGAAGCTTACGAACATTCCGGGAACGTACGATCATGTATTTGTTACGTAAACATGGGAGCATCCTATTGATGGAGATGAGGCAAATTGTAATACTGAGTATGGATACATGTTCGTTTACTAAGACTACATCAAATTTTTTATACACATTTATTTTAGCTCGATTGCGAAACAAGTTCTTTCAACTTATATTAATCACTCTCGAGACCTCATTCCTGATGGAATCCATCGCCATGAAGGAGAGAGAAGAGGCAATGTGAATTTAAATGCCTTGCCTAAGGGCACAATCGTAACGGCTCCAGCGGGACTCGAACTCCGGACCTTTCGCACCTGAAGCGAACGCGCATCCACTGCGCTATCACGACTTCCACTACATCAAATATCTACTAATTCAGTAGGTTAACAACATATTACAGGGCCCTAGCCACACTGCGGCAAATGAGGCACTCGCCTCGGTTAGAATTTGGCAAGTAACGACAGGTATATAGGAAAACTGATAAAACTGCCTTCAGAATGAACTGACAAGCATACACAAAATAATTCGAGCTGGGGGGGGGGTCGCCACGGTTATTTTCAGACACTGTAGTGTACGACTAATCGCACTTAACGTGTAACATACACACTGTTCCACAGTCTGGAATCCCTGGCAGAAACACCCTAGGCCTACCTACACACTAGAAATTGACAAAAGATCTGCAAACCCAAAACAAAAATCTGCAGCCCGTTATACATATATATTCAATGATTACAACTACACTAGTAGTGTATCACAATTGGTATCCACTCTCACTTAGAAAACTTTAGAACATAAGATGAAATCAAGCCAAGTTTTATAAAATACGAAATGAACAATTTATTGTAGATCATAATCACCTAACACACACAAGAAACCGTAACTATCTAATCTCACAGTCGAAACCCCAATAGCATGCCAACTCATTTTCCCCAAGAATAATCCGGCTATGGAATAGTCTACCAACATATATACAGCCGAGTCCCAGTCTACCAACAGTCTACCGACATATATACAGCCGAGTCCCAGTCTGACGACAGTCTACCGACATATATACAGCCGAGTCCCAGTCTACCGACATATATACAGCCGAGTCCCAGTCTACCGACATATATACAGCCGAGTCCCAGTCTACCGACATATATACAGCCGAGTCCCAGTCTGCAGAGTTATGCTGGCCGTCTAGACTCGAACTCTCTCTAATCTGTATACTGTCTGCTTTTAGCTACATGTATAGCTGTCGAGATCATTTTTGAAAAACAATATCGTGACGTAATACCTTGAACTTGCAGCCATTATTATTAATATTGAACTGGTGTCAAAAGGCCAGAGTATTATATTAAATACTTCGTTTAAATGTACGAAATTAACACCTTTAATTAGTAGTATCGTGTTGTATATGTGCGTGTTATAAGTAAGATATACGCCTCAAACGCACCTCACACAGTCCAATATTTTACATATTGGATTCTTTTCATTTCAGCTATACATCTTTTTGATTTTTGAGCGACCAGGAGTAGCCCGTTTATTTTTTCATAATATAATAATACATGTATATACGTCTTTTTAACTTGCACATAACATTTTAGATTAACTGACTGCCTGCCAATCATAATCGTGACTGATTGTTCGGCAGTAACATGTTGAAGTTGAATTACTCTCGTGAAACAACCCCACACACGGGCATGTGTTCCCTTAGCAACTTAACCCTTTCCCTCATAAAAGCACCTCTTCACGCCATTACCAATACGACATACATTGACAATGTAGTAGCCAAACCAATGTTCATAATAAAGGTCAGGATCTCATGTAGTCCCAGTAATATCTATGGAGGTGGGATAGATATGGCGACTACTTATCCACTGCATGATAGCTAAATGGCTGTCGTTTGTATGGAGATATAATAGTATATTAACCTAAATCTCTATGCAGTCCCAGTACTATCTATGGAGGTGGGATAGATATGGCGATTACTTATCCACTGCAAGATAGCTAAATGGCTGTCGTTTGTATGGATATATAATAGTATATTAACCTAAATCTCTATGAAGTCCCAGTAATATCTATGGATGTAGGATAGATATGGCGACTACTTATCCACAGCATGATAGCTAAATGACTGTCGTTTGTATGGAGATATAATAGTATATTAACTTACTTATCCACTGCATGATAGCTAAATGGCTGTCATTTGTATGGAGATATAATAGTATATTAACTTACTTATCCACTGCATGATAGCTAAATGGCTGTCGTTTGTATGGAGATATAATAGTATATTAACTTACTTATCCACTGCATGATAGCTAAATGGCTGTCATTTGTATGGAGATATAATAGTATATTAACCTGTGACAAACTACCCAACCCCTTTACGTTAATTGCACACGTGTCGTGTTTTTCTTCGGAGCTAGGGCATATAGGCAGCTAGGCGCCTGCTATGTTAAATCAACAATATTTACAGGCTTATCGCGGCATGTGACGTTTTCAGTTTAAAGTACTTACTTTATCTCTGAGACACGTCTATCTTTTAATATATGAATTCTTCCAGTGATCATGTATCGTCTAACATATCTGTTTGTGATACTTCCTGGTACGGTCTAAAATCACAATAATATAGATATCTTCTTTATTATCCTGCAGCATATGAGCATCCGGATCTGTAGTCCTGTGGTAACACGCTGGACTGGTAATCCAGGGATCGCAGGTTCCATTCCCCGTCTGACCCTAATAAAATTAACAGTCTTTCAGATGGGACGTTAAACCGAGGTCTCGTGTAGGTGCTTTACACCGTGCACGTAAAAGAACCAGAGTAGACTCTGGAATGGGTCCCTGTCTGTATCATTGCACTATCCTCCAAAAATCTAAAATGACTAATCTCTTCAGATTGTTGGAGGATAGTGCAATGATACAGACAGAGATCCATTCCAGAGTCTCCTCTGGTTCTTTTACGTGCACGGTGTAAAGCACCGACACGAGACCTCGGTTTAACGTTCCATCTGAAAGACTGTTAATTGTATTAGGGTCAGACGGGGGATCGAACATGCGATCCCTGGATTACCAGTCCAGCGTTTGGTAATTCAGGGTGTTACCACTGGACTACAGATCCGTCTGTAAAAATTTTAAAAATGACAATTAATTTTAATATGTCCGATTAGCGCAGTGGTTAGCGCTCTCGCTTCTCACCAATGCAACCCGGGTTCGATCCTCGGACAGGGAAGTATGTGAGATGGTACGGTGGTCGCCAGATCGGACAGGTGGGTTGTTTTCTCCGGGTACTCCGGTTTCCTCCCACACGAATGACCACATTTACGCTTTCATCCGCGCCAACGAGAGTGATTAATATAAGTTGTTAGAACTTGCTTCGCAATCGTTGTAAAATAAATAAAGCTTAAACTAATTAATTTTAATACCCTTTTATGTGACTACGTCACAGTAAATAATTCATAAAGATAACATATTACGAGATGCAAAAACGTAACTAACCTGCAGACAGCATGTATAATATAAACATCATTGATATGTTATAATAGTATGTCGTGCGTAATATAACTCGACACATAAATGTCCAAATCCCAAGTTGAACAAGCATTTGAGCATCAACAAACACAAGGTACTCGGACATTGTCGATGCAGTTACGGTTGACAGGTTAGTAATAGTTAGTACGGGATATCGTAGATGCGGAGAAGTGAGGAAAACGAAAAATAACGGGATATGATGGTAATTATCAAAAGAGAATCACACGAGCAAGTCACAGACGTTTGGGGTCTGGATAAGTGGTTTCTGGTTCAAAACCAAATTTAAAACACTATCGTGACGCCATACCTTTGTATTTGCTGGCCATTATTATTAAGATAAAAATAAATAATACAGTGCAAAAATTAACACAATTTGCTGATGACACAACAGCTATATTAGATGGTTCCGATGAATAAGACACTTCATGAACTAGATAATTATGCAAAAATATCAGGTTTAAATGTTAATTTTGAAAAAACACACGTTATATGGATTGGGTCCAAAAAATATTCACAAAATGGTATAAAAACGAAATGGAAACTAATATGCGGGTGTAGGAAATTCAAACTGTTAGGGATATGTTTTGATGTAGATCTTGATAGTATGGTATTGGTAAATTATCGAGACAAAATTGATCACATTAAACACAAAATATCCTCTTGGAAACGTAGACACCTAACGCCACTAGGAAAAGTAGTTGTAATAAAAACAATGTTAATGCCAACTTTAAACCATATATTTTCATCTCTACCCAACCCTGGGCCGAATATATTGCGTTAATTAGAAGATATATTTTATTCGTTTTTATGGAATTCAAAAAATGCTAAAATAAAGAAGAAGGTAGTGCCCAAAGACTATGAATATGGTGGTATTAAGATGGTTAATGTCCCTGCCTTTTTAATGGCAATGAAAGCTTCATGGCTAAAGAGAATAATGAACACATGTACTTCAAGCAACCAATTGTTTTTCAACCTATACATTGATACTAGTCGCTTTTATAAATGTGGTGTGCACTACATAATAAATAAGCTCCCAGAAATCCAAAATAAATTCTGGAGAGATGTACTACAAGCTCATATTGAAATTAATAAAAAGAATAAGTACATTGACAATGCGCTATTCCTAAGCTCACCAATTTTTTTAATCAAAATATAAAGATTGGAAACCAACCTTTCTTTTACAAGAATTGTTTGACAGAGGGGTCGGTTATATAAAAGACATTGTTAATAGTAATGGTCAGTTCCTTACACTTGAAGAATTCTCGCAATATTTTGATATCAAGATCAATTTTCTACAATACCAGAGCATGATAAGTGCAGTTGATCAGTGGCGAAAAAGATCAAACATTGAAGTTACTCATAACTTACCCAATCCAATCATTCCGACCCAGATATATATTTACAAAAAATCCTTCAAAGGAAATAAGTATGACTATGATATACTCAATAATAGTAATGATGTTACTGATGGAAAACTAACATTATCAAATAAGTATTTCATTAATGATGATGAGTGGAAACAAATATATCAGAATGCATTTAAAACCACCACAAATACAACTCTTCAGTGGTTTCAAGTAAGAATAAATCATAATATTTTAGCAACTAATACATCACTGTGCAAAATGAAACTCAAAGATGACCCAACCTGTACTTTTTGCAAAAACTTCCCTGAAACAATATCACATTTATTGTGGAACTGCAATACAACACAATATATATATATACTTATATAAAGCAGAAATTTAACATCACTATAAAAGATGAGAAATCATTTTTATTTGGAAACTTTAATGAATATACGTGTATTGTGGAGCAACAGATTTGCCTAGAAGCAAAATATTTCATATACGTTTGTAAGTGCTCGGGCATAAAACCATCCGTTCAACATCTGATGCGTCGATTAAAACTATTATATGATACTGAACTTGAGACAAATTATTTGAATTTGATGAAATATGGAAGCAATATGCTAAACAGTTTTAATTTAAAATTATATTGAAAATAATTGTCATCAATCACTTGGTAGAATGTAGGCTGCAGACCACTTTTCTCTTCTCTTTTTTTTTCTAAGTATAACTGAACATTGTTTCACCACTTTAAGGCCAACATGATAATGACTTGATATATTTATATACACTATTATTCATGCCGTTTGTTTATTCTACTCGTTAAAACATGTACATTATTGTAAGGTGCGTGTGGGATGCCCTCCACCCACAGGCGAGGAAAATAAACGGGCCTTAAACGTGGTTCCAAAACAATTTTAATTAGTAGGATCTTGTTATATAAGAGTGTGTTTTAAGTAAGATAAAAGCCTCAAACGGATCCAATATGTAACATATGTGTACTGTCCTCGACGCTATGCGCCTCACACAGTCCAATATGTTACATATTGGATGGTGTTCGGCTTACACCCTATACATATATTTTCGTGTTCGGCTTACACCCTATACATATATTTTCGTGTTCGGCTTACACCCTATACATATATTTTCGTGTTCGGCTTACACCCTATACATATATTTTCGTGTTCGGCTTACACCCTATACATATATTTTCGTGTTCGGCTTACACCCTATACATATATTTTCGTGTTCGGCTTACACCCTATACATATATTTTCGTGTTCGGCTTACACCCTATACATATATTTTCGTGTTCGGCTTACACCCATCATATATTTTCGTTTCGGCTTACACCCTATACATATATTTTCGTGTTCGGCTTACACCCTATACATATATTTTCGTGTTCGGCTTACACCCTATACATATATTTTCGTGTTCGGCTTACACCCTATACATATATTTTCGTGTTCGGCTTACACCCTATACATATATTTTCGTGTTCGGCTTACACCCTATGCATATATTTTCGTGTTCGGCTTACACCCTATGCATATATTTTCGTGTTCGGCTTACACCCTATACATATATTTTCGTGTTCGGCTTACACCCTATACATATATTTTCGTGTTCGGCTTACACCCTATACATATATTTTCGTGTTCGGCTTACACCCTATACATATATTTTCGTGTTCGGCTTACACCCTATACATATATTTTCGTGTTCGGCTTACACCCTATACATATATTTTCGTGTTCGGCTTACACCCTATACATATATTTTCGTGTTCGGCGTACACCCTATACATATATTTTCGTGTTCGGCTTACACCCTATACATATATTTTCGTGTTCGGCTTACACCCTATACATATATTTTCGTGTTCGGCTTACACCCTATACATATATTTTCGTGTTCGGCTTACACCCTATACATATATTTTCGTGTTCGGCTTACACCCTATACATATATTTTCGTGTTCGGCTTACACCCTATACATATATTTTCGTGTTCGGCTTACACCCTATACATATATTTTCGTGTTCGGCTTACACCCTATACATATATTTTCGTGTTCGGCTTACACCCTATACATATATTTTCGTGTTCGGCTTACACCCTATACATATATTTTCGTGTTCGGCTTACACCCTATACATATATTTTCGTGTTCGGCTTACACCCTATACATATATTTTCGTGTTCGGCTTACACCCTATACATATATTTTCGTGTTCGGCTTACACCCTATACATATATTTTCGTGTTCGGCTACACCCTATACATATATTTTCGTGTTCGGCGTACACCCTATACATATATTTTCGTGTTCGGCTTACACCCTATACATATATTTTCGTGTTCGGCTTACACCCTATACATATATTTTCGTGTTCGGCTTACACCCTATACATATATTTTCGTGTTCGGCTTACACCCTATACATATATTTTCGTGTTCGGCTTACACCCTATACATATATTTTCGTGTTCGGCTTACACCCTATACATATATTTTCGTGTTCGGCTTACACCCTATACATATATTTTCGTGTTCGGCTTACACCCTATACATATATTTTCGTGTTCGGCTTACACCCTATACATATATTTTCGTGTTCGGCTTACACCCTATACATATATTTTCGTGTTCGGCGTACACCCTATACATATATTTTCGTGTTCGGCTTACACCCTATACATATATTTTCGTGTTCGGCGTACACCCTATACATATATTTTCGTGTTCGGCTTACACCCTATACATATATTTTCGTGTTCGGCTTACACCCTATACATATATTTTCGTGTTCGGCTTACACCCTATACATATATTTTCGTGTTCGGCGTACACCCTATACATATATTTTCGTGTTCGGCTTACACCCTATACATATATTTTCGTGTTCGGCTTACACCCTATACATATATTTTCGTGTTCGGCTTACACCCTATACATATATTTTCGTGTTCGGCTTACACCCTATACATATATTTTCGTGTTCGGCTTACACCCTATACATATATTTTCGTGTTCGGCTTACACCCTATACATATATTTTCGTGTTCGGCTTACACCCTATACATATATTTTCGTGTTCGGCTTACACCCTATACATATATTTTCGTGTTCGGCTTACACCCTATACATATATTTTCGTGTTCGGCTTACACCCTATACATATATTTTCGTGTTCGGCTTACACCCTATACATATATTTTCGTGTTCGGCTTACACCCTATACATATATTTTCGTGTTCGGCTTACACCCTATACATATATTTTCGTGTTCGGCTTACACCCTATACATATATTTTCGTGTTCGGCGTACACCCTATACATATATTTTCGTGTTCGGCTTACACCCTATACATATATTTTCGTGTTCGGCTTACACCCTATACATATATTTTCGTGTTCGGCTTACACCCTATACATATATTTTCGTGTTCGGCTTACACCCTATACATATATTTTCGTGTTCGGCTTACACCCTATACATATATTTTCGTGTTCGGCGTACACCCTATACATATATTTTCGTGTTCGGCTTACACCCTATACATATATTTTCGTGTTCGGCGTACACCCTATACATATATTTTCGTGTTCGGCTTACACCCTATACATATATTTTCGTGTTCGGCTTACACCCTATACATATATTTTCGTGTTCGGCTTACACCCTATACATATATTTTCGTGTTCGGCTTACACCCTATACATATATTTTCGTGTTCGGCTTACACCCTATACATATATGTTCGTGTTCGGCTTACACCCTATACATATATTTTCGTGTTCGGCTTACACCCTATACATATATTTTCGTGTTCGGCTTACACCCTATACATATATTTTCGTGTTCGGCTTACACCCTATACATATATTTTCGTGTTCGGCTTACACCCTATACATATATTTTCGTGTTCGGCTTACACCCTATACATATATTTTCGTGTTCGGCTTACACCCTATACATATATTTTCGTGTTCGGCTTACACCCTATACATATATTTTCGTGTTCGGCTTACACCCTATACATATATTTTCGTGTTCGGCTTACACCCTATACATATATTTACGTGTTCGGCGTACACCCTATACATATATTTACGTGTTCGGCGTACACCCTATACATATATTTACGTGTTCGGCTTACACCCTATACATATATTTTGATAAGCCAGTGGCTTGATACTATATATCAACATTTTAAGCCATATCCAAGCATATTTAAAAATGACATTCCGTCCCTGGCACAGTAATTATAGCAGGACGGGATGTCATTTTTAAATATGCTTGGATATAAACATTTTGTATGTATAGCAGGACGGGATGTCATTTTTAAATATGCTTGGATATAAATATTTTGTATGTATAGCAGGACGGGATGTCATTTTTAAATATGCTTGGATATAAACATTTTGTATGTATAGCAGGACGGGATGTCATTTTTAAATATGCTTGGATATAAACATTTTGTATGTATAGCAGGACGGGATGTCATTTTTAAATATGCTTGGATATAAACATTTTGTATGTATAGCAGGACGGGATGTCATTTTTAAATATGCTTGGATATAAACATTTTGTATGTATAGCAGGACGGGATGTCATTTTTAAATATGCTTGGATATAAACATTTTGTATGTATAGCAGGACGGGATGTCATTTTTAAATATGCTTGGATATAAACATTTTGTATGTATAGCAGGACGGGATGTCATTTTTAAATATGCTTGGATATAAACATTTTGTATGTATAGCAGGACGGGATGTCATTTTTAAATATGCTTGGATATAAACATTTTGTATGTATAGCAGGACGGGATGTCATTTTTAAATATGCTTGGATATAAACATTTTGTATGTATAGCAGGACGGGATGTCATTTTTAAATATGCTTGGATATAAACATTTTGTATGTATAGCAGGACGGGATGTCATTTTTAAATATGCTTGGATATAAACATTTTGTATAGTGTCAAGCCTATGGTTTATCAAAAGATTCTTAAAAATAATTTTAAAAATTGGTTTTGAACCAAAAACCACTTGTGCAGACCCCAAGCGTCTGTGGAGCAAGTGGTATACGATTGTTTAATTGATTTTGCAAGTCATGGACAGCGTGAACGTTAAACACTAAAATGTCATCCTGTGACAAACTCCTCCACCCATTTACGTTAATTGCACATGTGTCGTGTTTTGTTTCGGAGCTAGGGCATGCTACGCGCCTGCTATGTTAAATCAACAATACGCACAGTCTTGTCACAGCATGAGGTGTCTTTAAGTTGCGATAAACCAACACATGTAATCGGAGAGAGTAAACCTCCACGACGGCTAAATCTCCGTTCGTTCCTATCTCACAATCATTAAGAATCAAGTTAAACAATCCTGGATCCATACCGGTTCACCTCCAAAATCGTCGACTAGGTTCGCCCTTTACCCGTGACCAACCCATCCAAACAAAAAAGTGTCCTAATTAAAATCTTGTAATACGACGAGATTCCGGGGAACAGCGGGCATTGATTGGTTGGTAAAATGATAAATGACAATAGAATAACAGCACAGAAGTCAGTGAACCATGACATATTGGATGATTTCAGAATTATGTAGTGTTACAGAATCAACATTGTGTAGTGTTACAGAATCAACATTGTGTAGTGTTACAGAATCAGCATTGTGTAGTGTTACAGAATCAGCATTGTGTAGTGTTACAGAATCAGCATTATGTAGTGTTACAGAATCAACATTGTGTAGTGTTACAGAATCAACATTGTGTAGTGTTACTGAATCAACATTGTGTAGTGTTACTGAATCAACATTGTGTAGTGTTACAGAATCAGCATTATGTAGTGTTACAGAATCAGCATTATGTAGTGTTACAGAATCAGCATTGTGTAGTGTTACAGAATCAGCATTATGTAGTGTTACAGAA
>CM026402.1:51520522-51538593 GCA_014843695.1 Archivesica marissinica | reverse complement strand
CACCCTATACATATATTTTCGTGTTCGGCTTACACCCTATACATATAATTTCGTGTTCGGCTTACACCCTATACATATATTTTCGTGTTCGGCTTACACCCTATACATATATTTTCGTGTTCGTCTTACACCCTATACATATATTGTCGTGTTCGGCTTACACCCTATACATATATTGTCGTGTTCGGCTTACACCCTATACATATATTTTCGTGTTCGGCGTACACCCTATACATATATTTTCGTGTTCGGCTTACACCCTATACATATATTTTCTATTTCGGCGTACACCCTATACATATATTTTCGTGTTCGGCTTACACCCTATACATATATTTTCGTGTTCGGCTTACACCCTATACATATATTTTCGTGTTCGGCGTACACCCTATACATATATTTTCGTGTTCGGCTTACACCCTATACATATATTTTCGTGTTCGGCTTACACCCTATACATATATTTTCGTGTTCGGCTTACACCCTATACATATATTTTCGTGTTCGGCTTACACCCTATACATATATTTTCGTGTTCGGCGTACACCCTATACATATATTTTCGTGTTCGGCGTACACCCTATACATATATTTTCGTGTTCGGCTTACACCCTATACATATATTTTCGTGTTCGGCTTACACCCTATACATATATTTTCGTGTTCGGCTTACACCCTATACATATATTTTCGTGTTCGGCTTACACCCTATACATATATTTTCGTGTTCGGCTTACACCCTATACATATATTTTCGTGTTCGGCTTACACCCTATACATATATTTTCGTGTTCGGCTTCGTGTTCGGCTTACACCCTATACATATATTTTCGTGTTCGGCTTACACCCTATACATATATTTTCGTGTTCGGCTTACACCCTATACATATATTTTCGTGTTCGGCTTACACCCTATACATATATTTTCGTGTTCGGCTTACACCCTATACATATATTTTCGTGTTCGGCGTACACCCTATACATATATTTTCGTGTTCGGCTTACACCCTATACATATATTTTCGTGTTCGGCGTACACCCTATACATATATTTTCGTGTTCGGCTTACACCCTATACATATATTTTCGTGTTCGGCTTACACCCTATACATATATTTTCGTGTTCGGCGTACACCCTATACATATATTTTCGTGTTCGGCTTACACCCTATGCATATATTTTCGTGTTCGGCGTACACCCTATACATATATTTTCGTGTTCGGCTTACACCCTATACATATATTTTCGTGTTCGGCGTACACCCTATACATATATTTTCGTGTTCGGCTTACACCCTATACATATATTTTCGTGTTCGGCGTACACCCTATACATATATTTACGTGTTCGGCGTACATCCTATACATATATTTTCGTGTTCGGCGTACACCCTATACATATATTTACGTGTTCGACGTACACCCTATACATATATTTTCGTGTTCGGCTTACACCCTATACATATATTTTCGTGTTCGGCGTACACCCTATACATATATTTTCGTGTTCGGCGTACACCCTATACATATATTTTCGTGTTCAGCTTACACCCTATACATATATTTTCGTGTTCGGCTTACACCCTATACATATATTTTCGTGTTCGGCGTACACCCTATACATTTGTTCGTGTTCGGCTTACACCCTATACATATATTTTCGTGTTCGGCTTACACCCTATACATATATTTTCGTGTTCGGCTTACACCCTATACATATATTTTCGTGTTCGGCTTACACCCTATACATATATTTTCGTGTTCGGCTTACACCCTATACATATATTTTCGTGTTCGGCTTACACCCTATACATATATTTACGTGTTCGGCGTACACCCTATACATATATTTACGTGTTCGGCGTACACCCTATACATATATTTACGTGTTCGGCTTACACCCTATACATATATTTTGATAAGCCAGTGGCTTGATACTATATATCAACATTTTAAGCCATATCCAAGCATATTTAAAAATGACATTCCGTCCCTGGCACAGTAATTATAGCAGGACGGGATGTCATTTTTAAATATGCTTGGATATAAACATTTTGTATGTATAGCAGGACGGGATGTCATTTTTAAATATGCTTGGATATAAATATTTTGTATGTATAGCAGGACGGGATGTCATTTTTAAATATGCTTGGATATAAACATTTTGTATGTATAGCAGGACGGGATGTCATTTTTAAATATGCTTGGATATAAACATTTTGTATGTATAGCAGGACGGGATGTCATTTTTAAATATGCTTGGATATAAACATTTTGTATGTATAGCAGGACGGGATGTCATTTTTAAATATGCTTGGATATAAACATTTTGTATGTATAGCAGGACGGGATGTCATTTTTAAATATGCTTGGATATAAACATTTTGTATGTATAGCAGGACGGGATGTCATTTTTAAATATGCTTGGATATAAACATTTTGTATGTATAGCAGGACGGGATGTCATTTTTAAATATGCTTGGATATAAACATTTTGTATGTATAGCAGGACGGGATGTCATTTTTAAATATGCTTGGATATAAACATTTTGTATGTATAGCAGGACGGGATGTCATTTTTAAATATGCTTGGATATAAACATTTTGTATGTATAGCAGGACGGGATGTCATTTTTAAATATGCTTGGATCTAAACATTTTGTATGTATAGCAGGACGGGATGTCATGTTTAAATATGCTTGGATCTAAACATTTTGTATGTATAGCAGGACGGGATGTCATGTTTAAATATGCTTGGATATAAACATTTTGTATAGTGTCAAGCCTATGGTTTATCAAAAGATTCTTAAAAATAATTTTAAAAATTGGTTTTGAACCAAAAACCACTTGTGCAGACCCCAAGCGTCTGTGGAGCAAGTGGTATACGATTGTTTAATTGATTTTGCAAGTCATGGACAGCGTGAACGTTAAACACTAAAATGTCATCCTGTGACAAACTCCTCCACCCATTTACGTTAATTGCACATGTGTCGTGTTTTGTTTCGGAGCTAGGGCATGCTACGCGCCTGCTATGTTAAATCAACAATACGCACAGTCTTGTCACAGCATGAGGTGTCTTTAAGTTGCGATAAACCAACACATGTAATCGGAGAGAGTAAACCTCCACGACGGCTAAATCTCCGTTCGTTCCTATCTCACAATCATTAAGAATCAAGTTAAACAATCCTGGATCCATACCGGTTCACCTCCAAAATCGTCGACTAGGTTCGCCCTTTACCCGTGACCAACCCATCCAAACAAAAAAGTGTCCTAATTAAAATCTTGTAATACGACGAGATTCCGGGGAACAGCGGGCATTGATTGGTTGGTAAAATGATAAATGACAATAGAATAACAGCACAGAAGTCAGTGAACCATGACATATTGGATGATTTCAGAATTATGTAGTGTTACAGAATCAACATTGTGTAGTGTTACAGAATCAACATTGTGTAGTGTTACAGAATCAGCATTGTGTAGTGTTACAGAATCAGCATTGTGTAGTGTTACAGAATCAGCATTATGTAGTGTTACAGAATCAACATTGTGTAGTGTTACAGAATCAACATTGTGTAGTGTTACTGAATCAACATTGTGTAGTGTTACTGAATCAACATTGTGTAGTGTTACAGAATCAGCATTATGTAGTGTTACAGAATCAGCATTATGTAGTGTTACAGAATCAGCATTGTGTAGTGTTACAGAATCAGCATTATGTAGTGTTACAGAATCAACATTGTGTAGTGTTACAGAATCAACATATGTAGTGTTACAGAATCAACATTGTGTAGTGTTACAGAATCAACATTGTGTAGTGTTACAGAATCAACATTATGTAGTGTTACAGAATCAGCATTATGTAGTGTTACAGAATCAGCATTGTGTAGTGTTACAGAATCAGCATTATGTAGTGTTACAGAATCAACATTGTGTAGTGTTACAGAATCAGCATTATGTAGTGTTACAGAATCAGCATTATGTAGTGTTACAGAATCAGCATTATGTAGTGTTACAGAATCAACATTGTGTAGTGTTACAGAATCAGCATTATGTAGTGTTACAGAATCAACATTGTGTAGTGTTACAGAATCAACATTGTGTAGTGTTACAGAATCAACATTGTGTAGTGTTACAGAATCAACATTGTGTAGTGTTACAGAATCAACATTGTGTAGTGTTACAGAATCAACATTGTGTAGTGTTACAGAATCAACATTGTGTAGTGTTACAGAATCAACATTGTGTAGTGTTACAGAATCAACATTGTGTAGTGTTACTGAATCAACATTGTGTAGGGTTACAGAATCAGCATTATGTAGTGTTACAGAATCAGCATTATGTAGTGTTACAGAATCAGCATTATGTAGTGTTACAGAATCAGCATTATGTAGTGTTACAGAATCAGCATTATGTAGTGTTACAGAATCAGCATTATGTAGTGTTACAGAATCAATATTGTGTAGTGTTACAGAATCAACATTGTGTAGTGTTACAGAATCAACATTGTGTAGTGTTACAGAATTAGTTTTATGGAAACACAAATGTCGTCAGAGAACATATAAATAAATTTAACATTTTAATATAAAGCACATCTTTTGAACAAATAAACTGAACCAAATTTAACAAAGATATAAATGAAAGTTAATTCTGCAAAAATCGCATTTCGAAAAATAGTGACGAGCTGGTTCCCTATTCCGAGGAAGGTGTCACAGGTGTAATGGGAGCCTCGTAGGTAGGGATCGACCCAATCACTGGACCGACTACACTCTGCGATACACTTTCTGGAAGTAGGCTTTGTTATGGCTGTTTCATCTCACGCTATATCTCTCTACAAATCTTACTCCCTACATATGAATAAACATGGAATCTGGATCATCGACTAAGTTTTTAATTTATTCTAAATGTTTCTACTTTCTTTTTTATGTTTCATTTCTATTGTGAATGGTATTTATATCGGTGAGGAAAGGAAATACGGTATATCGCTTATGTCAGTTTCACTTCGATTACGTTCAGTAAAATGTTAAGATTTCGATCAAGTAAATTTCTACTATAGTTCATCCCTACATGTATTGCAATAATTATAACCTACATTTGTTGCCATAGTTACATGAATGAGTGAGTATCATGTTCTTCTTATTTGCTCTAAATTTAGAGATTTAAGAAAACAATATCTGAAACGTTACTATTACACTTGTGGAAGTCGTGATAGCGCAGTGGATGCGCGTTCGCTTCAGGTGCGAACGGTCCGGAGTTCGAGCCCCACTGGAGCCGTTACGATTGTGCCCTTAGGCAAGTCATTTAAATTCCACATTGCCTCTTCTCTCTCCCTCATGGCGATGGATTCCATCAGGAATGAGGTCTCGAGAGTGATTTATATAAGTTGAAATAACTTGTTTCGCAATCGAGCTAAAATAAATTTGTATAAACTATTACACTTAGTTTAAACATATTTATTTTCTGTCAATACATGATTATTTACAACAACTGATATAAGGAATTGGACAGAAAGCTGTATAGCTTATGATTGTCCTCTCCTCTCAACTATTACACTTGACCGACCGAACAAACGTTTATTACCCTACTTACAGAGACTAAGAGGAAAAGTGTTCAAAACCTATCCACATTTATATATTACGCAAGTTTAGCAAGAAATTAACAATTTTATACACCACAACCATCTATGCTCTTCTGAAAATGTATCCATGCCTTTCCATTGTACGTTGTTTATGTTTATGTACTGTTTGCTATAAATATGTTATCATATTTAATACAATAAATATATTATACTTATATGCTTATGTCGTATACTGTATATTTAGTCACTAGAAACTGTGTAGTTTATGTGAATAAAAGATGTCCATTCCTTCTTGTTTGTCTAAACCGGTGCGCTTTAAAATACAAACATCTCACCAGAGTTAACAAAGTTAGATCTAATTGATTGCGTCCATATTTATATTGTTTATCGAGAAATCTGAGCATATACCAAGAACTGCAACATAGGAGCGCATTACAAGCTATTATTTATTATTGATATTGCGGCAAGCTCTCAATGTCGTATGACAATGGAACACTCTATGAATATTTTATAGTGCCTGTCGTTGTAATATTTGAAAAGCGTGCAATAATGTCAGAATCGATCAGAACCGTTGTGTATATATATTAGTTCATAGTATCTCAGTCTGTACATTAGCTTTACAGAGAGGAACATATTCCTCTCTTCAATCGGCGTGCTTGATTAATAATAATACTGTATTGTGCTCCACTGATTTGTGTTTATTTATCATCGATGCTTGTTATGGGGACTCTGGAATGGGTCTCTGTCTGTATCATTACACTATCCTACAAAAAACGATAAATAAACGTAAAACACACACGTGCATGATACAGGGGAATCAGGCTGGTCCCTTTAATAGGGGCCGACAATATAATAAACAAACACTTTACTTTACTACAAGTGTGCTTCGAACACAATCATGAACCGTAAGCAATAGGAATTCAACATTCTTCCAACATTAAACGTTTGATGGTTCAGAAATGGTCTGTTCGTCCAACATTAAACGTTTGATGGTTCAGCAATAGTGTCTGTTCTTCCAACACTAAACATTTGATGGTTCAGAAATAGTGTCTGTTCTTCCAACACTAAACGTTAGATGGTTCAGAAATAGTGTCTGTTCTTCCAACACTAAACGTTAGGTGGTTCAGCAACAGTGTATGTTCTTCCAACATTAAACATTAGATGGTTCAGCAATAGTGTCTGTTCTTCCAACATTAAACGTTTGATGGTTCAGCAATAGTGTCTGTTCGTCCAACATTAAACGTTTGATGTCTGTTGTCCAACATTAAACGTTTGATGGTTCAGCAATAGTGTCTGTTCGTCCAACATTAAACGTTTGATGGTTCAGCAACAGTGTCTGTTCGTCCAACATTAAACGTTTGATGGTTCAGCAATAGTGTCTGTTCGTCCAACATTAAACGTTTGATGGTTCAGCAACAGTGTCTGTTCGTCCAACATTAAACGTTTGATGGTTCAGCAATAGTGTCTGTTCGTCCAACATTAAACGTTTGATGGTTCAGCAATAGTGTCTGTTCGTCCAACATTAAACGTTTGATGGTTCAGCAATAGTGTCTGTTCGTCCAACATTAAACGTTTGATGGTTCAGCAATAGTGTCTGTTCGTCCAACATTAAACGTTTGATGGTTCAGCAACAGTGTCTGTTCGTCCAACATTAAACGTTTGATGGTTCAGCAATAGTGTCTGTTCGTCCAACATTAAACGTTTGATGGTTCAGCAATAGTGTCTGTTCGTCCAACACTAAACGTTTGATGGTTCAGCAATAGTGTCTGTTCGTCCAACATTAAACGTTTGATGGTTCAGCAATAGTGTCTGTTCGTCCAACATTAAACGTTTGATGGTTCAGCAATAGTGTCTGTTCGTCCAACATTAAACGTTAGATGGTTCAGCAACAGTGTCTGTTCGTCCAACATTAAACGCTTGATGGTTCAGCAACAGTGTCTGTTCGTCCAACATTAAACGTTTGATGGTTCAGCAATAAGGTCTGTTCGTCCAACATTAAACGTTTGATGGTTCAGCAATAGTGTCTGTTCGTCCAACATTAAACGTTTGATGGTTCAGCAACAGTGTCTGTTCGTCCAACATTAAACGTTTGATGGTTCAGCAATAGTGTCTGTTCGTCCAACATTAAACGTTTGATGGTTCAGCAACAGTGTCTGTTCTGCCAACATTAAACGTTTGATGGTTCAGCAATAGTGTCTGTTCGTCCAACATTAAACGTTTGATGGTTCAGCAATAGTGTCTGTTCGTCCAACACTAAACGTTTGATGGTTCAGCAATATTGTCTGTTCGTCCAACATTAAACGTTTGATGGTTCAGCAATAGTGTCTGTTCTTCCAACATTAAACGTTAGATGGTTCAGCAATAGTGTCTGTTCTTCCAACATTAAACGCTAGATGGTTCAGCAATAGTGTATGTTCTTCCAACATTAAACGTTAGATGGTTCAGCAACAGTGTCTCTTCGTCCAACATTAAACGTTTGATGGTTCAGCAATAGTGTCTTTTCGTCCAACATTAAACGTTTGATGGTTCAGCAATATTGTCTGTTCTTCCAACATTAAACGTTTGATGGTTCAGCAACAGTGTCTGTTCTTCCAACACTAAACGTTTGATGGTTCAGAAATAGTGTCTGTTCTTCCAACACTAAACGTTTGATGGTTCAGAAATAGTGTCTGTTCTTCCAACACTAAACGTTTGATGGTTCAGAAATAGTGTCTGTTCTTCCAACACTAAACGTTAGATGGTTCAGCAATAGTGTCTGTTCTTCCAACATTAAGCGTTTAATGGTTCAGCAAAAGTGTCTGTTCTTCCAACATTAAACGTTTGATGGTTCAGTAATAGTGTCTGTTCTTCCAACATTAAACGTTTGATGGTTCAGCAATAGTGTCTGTTCTTCCAACATTAAACGTTAGATGGTTCAGCAATAGTGTCTGTTCTTCCAACATTAAACGTTTGATGGTTCAGCAATAGTGTCTGTTCTTCCAACACTAAACGTTTGATGGTTCAGAAATAGTGTCTTTTCTTCCAACATTAAACGTTTGATGGTTCAGAAATAGTGTCTGTTCTTCAACACTAAACGTTTGATGGTTCAGAAATAGTGTCTGTTCGTCCAACATTAAACGTTAGATGGTTCAGAAATAGTGTCTGTTCTTCCAACACTAAACGTTAGGTGGTTCAGCAACAGTGTCTGTTCTTCCATCATTAAACGTTTGATGGTTCAGCAATAGTGTCTGTTCTTCCAACACTAAACGTTAGATGGTTCAGCAATAGTGTCTGTTCGTCCAACATTAAACGTTTGATGGTTCAGCAATAGTGTCTGTTCGTCCAACATTAAACGTTTGATGGTTCAGCAATAGTGTCTGTTCGTCCAACATTAAACGTTTGATGGTTCAGCAACAGTGTCTGTTCGTCCAACATTAAACGTTTGATGGTTCAGCAATAGTGTCTGTTCGTCCAACATTAAACGTTTGATGGTTCAGCAACAGTGTCTGTTGTGCCAACATTAAACGTTTGATGGTTCAGCAATAGTGTCTGTTCGTCCAACATTAAACGTTTGATGGTTCAGCAATAGTGTCTGTTCGTCCAACACTAAACGTTTGATGGTTCTGCAGTATTGTCTGTTCGTCCAACATTAAACGTTTGATGGTTCAGCAATAGTGTATGTTCTTCCAACACTAAACGTTTGATGGTTCAGCAATAGTGTCTGTTCGTCCAACATTAAACGTTTGATGGTTCAGCAACAGTGTCTGTTCTGCCAACATTAAACGTTTGATGGTTCAGCAATAGTGTCTGTTCATCCAACATTAAACGTTTGATGGTTCAGCAATAGTGTCTGTTCGTCCAACACTAAACGTTTGATGGTTCAGCAATATTGTCTGTTCGTCCAACATTAAACGTTTGATGGTTCAGCAATAGTGTATGTTCTTCCAACACTAAACGTTTGATGGTTCAGAAATAGTGTCTGTTCGTCCAACATTAAACGTTTGATGGTTCAGCAATAGTGTCTGTTCGTCCAACATTAAACGTTTGATGGTTCAGCAATAGTGTATGTTCTTCCAACACTAAACGTTTGATGGTTCAGCAACAGTGTCTATTCGTCCAACATTAAACGTTTGATGGTTCAGCAATAGTGTATGTTCGTCCAACACTAAACGTTTGATGGTTCAGCAACAGTGTCTGTTCGTCCAACATTAAACGTTTGATGGTTCAGCAATAGTGGCTGTTCTTCCAACATTAAACGTTAGATGGTTCAGCAATAGTGTCTGTTCTTCCAACCAACATTAAACGTTTGATGGTTCAGCAACAGTGTCTATTCTTCCAACACTAAACGTTTGATGGTTCACCAATAGTGTCTGTTCTTCCAACACTAAACGTTTGATGGTTCAGAAATAGTGTCTGATCTTCCAACACTAAACGTTTGATGGTTCAGAAATAGTGTCTGTTCTTCCAACACTAAACGTTAGATGGTTCAGAAATAGTGTCTGTCCTTCCAACACTAAACGTTAGGTGGTTCAGCAACAGTGTCTGTTCTTCCAACATTAAACGTTAGATGGTTCAGCAATAGTGTCTGTTCGTCCAACATTAAACATTTGATGGTTCAGCAATAGTGTCTGTTCGTCCAACATTAAACGTTTGATGGTTCAGCAATAGTGTCTGTTCGTCCAACATTAAACGTTTGATGGTTCAGCAACAGTGTCTGTTCGTCCAACATTAAACGTTTGATGGTTCAGCAATAGTGTCTGTTCGTCCAACATTAAACGTTTGATGGTTCAGCAACAGTGTCTGTTCTGCCAACATTAAACGTTTGATGGTTCAGCAATAGTGTCTGTTCGTCCAACATTAAACGTTTGATGGTTCAGCAATAGTGTCTGTTCGTCCAACACTAAACGTTTGATGGTTCAGCAATAGTGTCTGTTCGTCCAACATTAAACGTTTGATGGTTCAGCAATAGTGTATGTTCTTCCAACACTAAACGTTTGATGGTTCAGAAATAGTGTCTGTTCTTCCAACACTAAACGTTAGATGGTTCAGCAATAGTGTCTGTTCTTCCAACATTAAACGTTTAATGGTTCAGCAACAGTGTCTGTTCTTCCAACATTAAACGTTTGATGGTTCAGTAATAGTGTCTGTTCTTCCAACATTAAACGTTTGATGGTTCAGCAATAGTGTCTGTTCTTCCAACATTAAACGTTAGATGGTTCAGCAATAGTGTCTGTTCTTCCAACATTAAACGTTTGATAGTTCAGCAATAGTGTCTGTTCTTCCAACACTAAACGTTTGATGGTTCAGAAATAGTGTCTGTTCTTCCAACATTAAACGTTTGATGGTTCAGAAATAGTGTCTGTTCTTCCAACATTAAACGTTAGATGGTTCAGAAATAGTGTCTGTTCTTCCAACACTAAACGTTAGGTGGTTCAGCAACAGTGTCTGTTCTTCCATCATTAAACGTTAGATGGTTCAGCAATAGTGTCTGTTCGTCCAACATTAAACGTTTGATGGTTCAGCAATAGTGTCTGTTCGTCCAACATTAAACGTTTGATGGTTCAGCAATAGTGTCTGTTCGTCCAACATTAAACGTTTGATGGTTCAGCAATAGTGTCTGTTCGTCCAACATTAAACGTTTGATGGTTCAGCAACAGTGTCTGTTGTGCCAACATTAAACGTTTGATGGTTCAGCAATAGTGTCTGTTCGTCCAACATTAAACGTTTGATGGTTCAGCAATAGTGTCTGTTCGTCCAACACTAAACGTTTGATGGTTCTGCAGTATTGTCTGTTCGTCCAACATTAAACGTTTGATGGTTCAGCAATAGTGTATGTTCTTCCAACACTAAACGTTTGATGGTTCAGGAATAGTGTCTGTTCGTCCAACATTAAACGTTTGATGGTTCAGCAATAGTGTCTGTTCTTCCAACATTACATGTTTGATGGTTCAGCAATAGTGTATGTTCTTCCAACACTAAACGATTGATGGTTCAGCAATAGTGTCTGTTCTTCCAACATTAAACGTTAGATGGTTCAGCAATAGTGTATGTTCTTCCAACATTAAACGTTAGATGGTTCAGCAATAGTGTATGTTCTTCCAACATTAAACGTTAGATGGTTCAGCAACAGTGTCTGTTCGTCCAACATTAAACGTTTGATGGTTCAGCAATAGTGTCTGTTCGTCCAACATTAAACGTTTGATGGTTCAGCAATATTGTCTGTTCTTCCAACATTAAACGTTTGATGGTTCAGCAACAGTGTCTGTTCTTCCAACACTAAACGTTTGATGGTTCAGAAATAGTGTATTTTCTTCCAACATTAAACGTTTGATGGTTTAGAAATAGTGTGTTCTTCCAACACTAAACGTTTGATGGTTCAGAAATAGTGTCTGTTCTTCCAACACTAAACGTTAGATGGTTCAGCAATAGTGTCTGTTCTTCCAACATTAAACGTTTAATGGTTCAGCAACAGTGTCTGTTCTTCCAACATTAAACATTTGATGGTTATGTAATAGTGTCTGTTCTTCCAACATTAAACGTTTGATGGTTCAGCAATAGTGTCTGTTCTTCCAACATTAAACGTTAGATGGTTCAGCAATAGTGTCTGTTCTTCCAACATTAAACGTTTGATGGTTCAGCAATAGTGTCTGTTCTTCCAACACTAAACGTTTGATGGTTCAGAAATAGTGTCTGTTCTTCCAACACTAAACGTTAGATGGTTCAGCAATAGTGTCTGTTCTTCCAACATTAAGCGTTTAATGGTTCAGCAAAAGTGTCTGTTCATCCAACATTAAACGTTTGATGGTTCAGTAATAGTGTCTGTTCTTCCAACATTAAACGTTTGATGGTTCAGCAATAGTGTCTGTTCTTCCAACATTAAACGTTAGATGGTTCAGCAATAGTGTCTGTTCTTCCAACATTAAACGTTTGATGGTTCAGCAATAGTGTCTGTTCTTCCAACATTAAACGTTTGATGGTTCAGAAATAGTGTCTTTCCTTCCAACATTAAACGTTTGATGGTTCAGAAATAGTGTCTGTTCTTCCAACACTAAACGTTTGATGGTTCAGAAATAGTGTCTGTTCGTCCAACATTAAACGTTTGATGGTTCAGCAATAGTGTCTGTTCTTCCAACACTAAACGTTAGGTGGTTCAGCAACAGTGTCTGTTCTTCCAACATTAAACGTTTGATGGTTCAGCAATAGTGTCTGTTCGTCCAACATTAAACGTTTGATGGTTCAGCAATAGTGTCTGTTCGTCCAACATTAAACGTTTGATGGTTCAGCAATAGTGTCTGTTCGTCCAACATTAAACGTTTGATGGTTCAGCAACAGTGTCTGTTCGTCCAACATTAAACGTTTGATGGTTCAGCAATAGTGTCTGTTCGTCCAACATTAAACGTTTGATGGTTCAGCAATAGTGTCTGTTCTTCCAACATTAAACGTTTGATGGTTCAGCAATAGTGTCTGTTCGTCCAACATTAAACGTTTGATGGTTCAGCAATAGTGTCTGTTCGTCCAACACTAAACGTTTGATGGTTCAGCAATAGTGTCTGTTCGTCCAACACTAAACGTTTGATGGTTCAGCAATAGTGTCTGTTCTTCCAACATTAAACGTTAGATGGTTCAGCAATAGTGTCTGTTCTTCCAACATTAAACGTTAGATGGTTCAGCAATAGTGTCTGTTCTTCCAACATTAAACGTTAGATGGTTCAGCAATAGTGTCTGTTCGTCCAACATTAAACGTTTGATGGTTCAGCAATAGTGTCTGTTCGTCCAACATTAAACGTTTGATGGTTCAGCAATAGTGTCTGTTCGTCCAACATTAAACGTTTGATGGTTCAGCAATAGTGTCTGTTCTTCCAACATTAAACGTTTGATGGTTCAGCAATAGTGTCTGTTCTTCCAACATTAAACGTTTGATGGTTCAGCAACAGTGTCTGTTCTTCCAACATTAAACGTTTGATGGTTCAGCAATAGTGTCTGTTCTTCCAACACTAAACGTTTGATGGTTCAGAAATAGTGTCTGTTCTTCCAACACTAAACGTTAGATGGTTCAGCAATAGTGTCTGTTCTTCCAACATTAAACGTTTGATGGTTCAGCAATAGTGTCTGTTCTTCCAACATTAAACGTTTGATGGTTCAGCAATAGTGTCTGTTCTTCCAACATTAAACGTTTGATGGTTCAGCAATAGTGTCTGTTCTTCCAACATTAAACGTTTGATGGTTCAGCAATAGTGTCTGTTCTTCCAACATTAAACGTTTGATGGTTCAGCAATAGTGTCTGTTCTTCCAACATTAAACGTTTGATGGTTCAGCAATAGTGTCTGTTCTTCCAACATTAAACGTTTGATGGTTCAGCAATAGTGTCTGTTCTTCCAACATTAAACGTTTGATGGTTCAGCAATAGTGTCTGTTCTTCCAACACTAAACGTTTGATGGTTCAGCAATAGTGTCTGTTCTTCCAACATTAAACGTTTGATGGTTCAGCAATAGTGTCTGTTCTTCCAACAAACGTTTGATGGTTCAGAATAGTGTCTGTTCGTCCAACATTAAATTGATGGTTCAGAATAGTGTCTGTTCTTCCAACACTAAACGTTTGATGGTTCAGCAACAGTGTCTGTTCTTCCAACATTAAACGTTTGATGGTTCAGCAATAGTGTCTGTTCGTCCAACATTAAACGTTTGATGGTTCAGCAATAGTGTCTGTTCGTCCAACATTAAACGTTTGATGGTTCAGCAATAGTGTCTGTTCGTCCAACAT
Organism: Archivesica marissinica; assembly: GCA_014843695.1. Classification (NCBI taxonomy): domain Eukaryota; kingdom Metazoa; phylum Mollusca; class Bivalvia; order Venerida; family Vesicomyidae; genus Archivesica; species Archivesica marissinica. The sequence continues at coordinate 51,524,278 of CM026402.1, read as the reverse complement.
TAAACGTTTGATGGTTCAGCAACAGTGTCTGTTCGTCCAACATTAAACGTTTGATGGTTCAGCAACAGTGTCTGTTCTGCCAACATTAAACGTTTGATGGTTCAGCAATAGTGTCTGTTCGTCCAACATTAAACGTTTGATGGTTCAGCAATAGTGTCTGTTCGTCCAACACTAAACGTTTGATGGTTCAGCAATATTGTCTGTTCGTCCAACATTAAACGTTTGATGGTTCAGCAATAGTGTATGTTCTTCCAACACTAAACGTTTGATGGTTCAGAAATAGTGTCTGTTCGTCCAACATTAAACGTTTGATGGTTCAGTAATAGTGTCTGTTCTTCCAACATTAAACGTTTGATGGTTCAGCAATAGTGTCTGTTCTTCCAACATTAAACGTTAGATGGTTCAGCAATAGTGTCTGTTCTTCCAACATTAAACGTTTGATGGTTCAGCAATAGTGTCTGTTCTTCCAACACTAAACGTTTGATGGTTCAGAAATAGTGTCTTTTCTTCCAACATTAAACGTTTGATGGTTCAGAAATAGTGTCTGTTCTTCCAACACTAAACGTTTGATGGTTCAGAAATAGTGTCTGTTCGTCCAACATTAAACGTTTGATGGTTCAGCAATAGTGTCTGTTCTTCCAACATTAAACGTTTGATGGTTCAGCAATAGTGTCTGTTCTTCCAACATTAAACGTTTGATGGTTCAGATGTGTTGTTCTCCAACATAAAGTTGATGGTTCAGAAATAGTGTCTGTTCTTCCAACATAAACGTTGTGGTTCAGCAACAGTGTCTGTTCTTCCAACATTAAACGTTAGATGGTTCAGCAATAGTGTCTGTTCTTCCAACATTAAACGTTTGATGGTTCAGCAATAGTGTCTGTTCGTCCAACATTAAACGTTTGATGGTTCAGCAATAGTGTCTGTTCGTCCAACATTAAACGTTTGATGGTTCAGCAATAGTGTCTGTTCGTCCAACATTAAACGTTTGATGGTTCAGCAATAGTGTCTGTTCGTCCAACATTAAACGTTTGATGGTTCAGCAACAGTGTCTGTTCTTCCAACATTAAACGTTTGATGGTTCAGCAATAGTGTCTGTTCGTCCAACATTAAACGTTTGATGGTTCAGCAATAGTGTCTGTTCGTCCAACACTAAACGTTTGATGGTTCAGCAATATTGTCTGTTCGTCCAACATTAAACGTTTGATGGTTCAGCAATAGTGTATGTTCTTCCAACACTAAACGTTTGATGGTTCAGAAATAGTGTCTGTTCGTCCAACATTAAACGTTTGATGGTTCAGCAATAGTGTCTGTTCTTCCAACATTAAACGTTTGATGGTTCAGCAATAGTGTATGTTCTTCCAACACTAAACGTTTGATGGTTCAGCAATAGTGTCTGTTCGTCCAACATTAAACGTTTGATGGTTCAGCAATAGTGTATGTTCTTCCAACACTAAACGTTTGATGGTTCAGCAACAGTGTCTGTTCGTCCAACATTAAACGTTTGATGGTTCAGCAATAGTGTCTGTTCTTCCAACATTAAACGTTAGATGGTTCAGCAATAGTGTCTGTTCTTCCAACATTAAACGTTAGATGGTTCAGCAATAGTGTCTGTTCTTCCAACATTAAACGTTTGATGGTTCAGCAATAGTGTCTGTTCGTCCAACATTAAACGTTTGATGGTTCAGCAATAGTGTCTGTTCTTCCAACACTAAACGTTTGATGGTTCAGAAATAGTGTCTGTTCTTCCAACATTAAACGTTTGATGGTTCAGAAATAGTGTCTGTTCTTCCAACACTAAACGTTTGATGGTTCAGAAATAGTGTCTGTTCTTCCAACATTAAACGTTTGATGGTTCAGCAATAGTGTCTGTTCTTCCAACATTAAACGTTTGATGGTTCAGCAATAGTGTCTGTTCTTCCAACACTAAACGTTAGATGGTTCAGCAATAGTGTCTGTTCTTCCACATAAACGTTGTGGTTCAGCAAAGTGTCTGTTCTTCCAACATTAAACGTTTGATGGTTCAGCAATAGTGTCTGTTCTTCCAACATTAAACGTTTGATGGTTCAGCAATAGTGTCTGTTCTTCCAACATTAAACGTTTGATGGTTCAGCAATAGTGTCTGTTCTTCCAACATTAAACGTTTGATGGTTCAGCAATAGTGTCTGTTCGTCCAACATTAAACGTTTGATGGTTCAGCAATAGTGTCTGTTCTTCCAACATTAAACGTTTGATGGTTCAGCAATAGTGTCTGTTCTTCCAACATTAAACGTTTGATGGTTCAGCAATAGTGTCTGTTCGTCCAACATTAAACGTTTGATGGTTCAGCAATAGTGTCTGTTCGTCCAACATTAAACGTTTGATGGTTCAGCAACAGTGTCTGTTCTTCCAACACTAAACGTTTGATGGTTCAGCAATAGTGTCTGTTCGTCCAACATTAAACGTTTGATGGTTCAGCAATAGTGTCTGTTCTTCCAACATTAAACGTTTGATGGTTCAGCAATAGTGTCTGTTCGTCCAACATTAAACGTTTGATGGTTCAGCAATAGTGTCTGTTCGTCCAACATTAAACGTTTGATGGTTCAGCAATAGTGTCTGTTCTTCCAACATTAAACGTTTGATGGTTCAGCAATAGTGTCTGTTCTTCCAACATTAAACGTTTGATGGTTCAGCAATAGTGTCTGTTCTCCAACATTAAACGTTTGATGGTTCAGCAATAGTGTTTTTTCCAACATTAAACGTTTGATGGTTCAGCATAGTGTCTGTTCTTCCAACATTAAACGTTTGATGGTTCAGCAATAGTGTCTGTTCTTCCAACATTAAACGTTTGATGGTTCAGCAATAGTGTCTGTTCTTCCAACATTAAACGTTTGATGGTTCAGCAATAGTGTCTGTTCTTCCAACATTAAACGTTTGATGGTTCAGCAATAGTGTCTGTTCTTCCAACATTAAACGTTTGATGGTTCAGCAATAGTGTCTGTTCTTCCAACATTAAACGTTTGATGGTTCAGCAATAGTGTCTGTTCTTCCAACATTAAACGTTTGATGGTTCAGCAATAGTGTCTGTTCTTCCAACACTAAACGTTTGATGGTTCAGAAATAGTGTCTTTTCTTCCAACATTAAACGTTTGATGGTTCAGAAATAGTGTCTGTTCTTCCAACACTAAACGTTTGATGGTTCAGAAATAGTGTCTGTTCGTCCAACATTAAACGTTTGATGGTTCAGCAATAGTGTCTGTTCTTCCAACATTAAACGTTTGATGGTTCAGCAATAGTGTCTGTTCTTCCAACATTAAACGTTTGATGGTTCAGCAACAGTGTCTATTCTTCCAACACTAAACGTTTGATGGTTCAGCAATAGTGTCTGTTCTTCCAACATTAAACGTTAGATGGTTCAGCAATAGTGTCTGTTCTTCCAACATTAAACGTTTGATGGTTCAGCAATAGTGTCTGTTCTTCCAACATTAAACGTTTGATGGTTCAGCAATAGTGTCTGTTCGTCCAACATTAAACGTTTGATGGTTCAGAAATAGTGTCTTTTCTTCCAACATTAAACGTTTGATGGTTCAGAAATAGTGTCTGTTCTTCCAACACTAAACGTTTGATGGTTCAGAAATAGTGTCTGTTCTTCCAACATTAAACGTTTGATGGTTCAGAAATAGTGTCTGTTCTTCCAACACTAAACGTTTGGTGGTTCAGAAATAGTGTCTGTTCTTCCATCATTAAACGTTTGATGGTTCAGCAATAGTGTCTGTTCGT
>CM026402.1:51313084-51519522 GCA_014843695.1 Archivesica marissinica | reverse complement strand
TTAATAATATATATACACTAGGAATCGCTGCCGTACCCTTATATTGTCGGTATACGTGATTAATAATGCATACACACTAGGAATCGCTGCCGTACCCTTGTAGAGTCGGTAGACGTGATTAATAATGTATACACACTATGAACCGCTGCCGTACCCTTGTAGAGTCGGTAGACGTGATTAATAATGAATACACACTAGGAACCGCTGCCGTACCCTTGTATTGTCGGTAGACGTGATTAATAATGTATACACACTAGGAATCGCTGCCGTACCCTTGTAGAGTCGGTAGACATGATTAATAATGTATACACACTATGAACCGCTGCCGTACCCTTGTAGAGTCGGTAGACGTGATTAATAATGCATACGCAATAGGAATCGCTGCCGTACCCTTGTAGAGTCGGTAGACGTGATTAATAATGTATACAAACTAGGAATCGCTGCCGTACCCTTGTAGAGTCGGTAGACGTGATTAATAATGTATACACACTAGGAATCGCTGCCGTACCCTTGTAGAGTCGGTAGACGTGATTAATAATGCATACGCAATAGGAATCGCTGCCGTACCCTTGTATGTTCTGTAGACCTGATGAATATAGTCTGAGCTCTTTGTTTGCTGCAACTCTTCTATTCCCGCAGTGATGGAACGTTTTTGGTAAATATGTCGTACTAGTATTTCGTGTTTATACAAATTTAGTTTAGCTCGATTGCGAAACAAGTTCTTTCAACTTATATGAATCACTCTCGAGACCTCATTCCTGATGGAATCCATCGCCATGAAGGAGAGAGAAGAGGCAATGTGGAATTTAAATGCCTTGCCTAAGGGCACAATCGTAACGGCTCCAGCGGGGTTCGAACTCCGGACCTTTCGCACCTGAAGCGAACGCGCATCCACTGTGCTATCACGACTTCCACAAAGAGTATTTCGTGTAAATGAGAAGCGAAGACAAGCATTTAGTCATGTTTGGAGATGCATATAACCTTGGCAGTGTTGATACGCCGTACAAACCATCTCAATACAACAATTGACGAGAGCGTTAGATATAATTGCCTTTGATTTTATCACAGTAGTGTTTGTTCTCTGGCGCATTAAGCAGCCACGGGATGCTTCATTGCTTTCATTTCATTTCTAAATGAAATAGAGACGTCTGCAAGCATACTGAATAGCAGGACATGTCATGCGATGTTTCGTGATTTCAAACAAACTAACCCCTCTGTCGGGGTCCTTTGATTGGGATGCATGCCTATGTGAAGGAATTAATTAATGTTTTGTGTTTTTAGACTAGTTATTCTTTTCTTGACAATTTCACTTATTTGTGATATGCACATTGTAATAACATTGAGTGTGGATCAGGTTGTTCGATGTGTAGTTTCTTAGTTGGTAAGGTAAACATAGTGAAGTTTGACAGATTTTCGCCTCAATGATTTCTTGTATGGATGGCAACAAATATTCGAATATTCGCTCAGACGTCCGAATATCCGAATACTATTCCAGTATTCGAATATTTGGAAAAAACATATAATATTTGCAAAAATGAATAAACTGTCATAAATCCAATAAGTTGCTTTCCTTTACAATTTGAAGCCACCATAAAACCTTCCAAAACAAGAAGAGTTCTTATCATTATTTGAGAGTGCGTACGGTTATGTTCTGTTCGTAGCCTCATCCGGCCGAAATATCTCCGAACGAAATGTCTTTTCACCGTATCGCTGTCATCTAGTAGATGCCACACAGGTAGGTATGCTTTATAGACGGAGGCCCATTTAGCCATACACTAAACCTTCTATTCTTTTGTTTTACCTATGTTTATTTAATCCTTTCCTTCATATAGATTTAGGTTACTATGCTATCTTCATACAAACGACAGCCATTTAACTATCATGCATTTGATAAGTAGTCACCATATCTATCCCACCTCCATGGATATTACTGCGACTACCTGCGATTCTGGCCTTTATTATGAACATTGGTTTGGCTACTACATTGTCAATGTATGTCGTATTGGTAAAGGCGTCGAGAGGTGCTTCTATGAGGAAAATGGTTAACATCGCTACCGGGCATTTTACCAAACAACACCTTTCATGGGCAGGCTGCAGCGGTTAACCAGTACTTGGTACAACAACATTCCAACTTTTTCATATAAAGAGACACGGTCTGGGTATGGCTAAAACCCGTGACCATCAGTGATGATAGGTTACAGTGGTATACAAATCAGCGTCATTAACCACTCGACCACGGAGGCAGACCCTTCTGTTCTTCCTGTGTAAATAGCATGGGTACCCGTTATGTGTAATTTACTTATGTTCTGTCAGGATCTCATTCATATAAACTTTATATATTTTACAACGATTGCGAAACAAGTTTTACACAGATATATTAATCACTCTCGTTGGTGCGGATTACAGTGTATTTGTGGTCATTCGTGTGGGAGGAAACCGGAGTACCCGGAGAAAACCCACCTGTCCGATCTGGCGACAACCGTACCATTTCACATTCTTCCCGGTCCGAGGATCGAACCCGGGTTGCATTGGTGAAACGCGAGCGTGCTAACCACTCTGCTAACCGGACAGGCTAACAACACAACTGTAAATAGCCCAATTATAAGTGTACAGTATGTTGTACAGAATTATAAAACACTTCTACATTGCACGCGTTACCAAGTATAGCGTGAACTAGGCGTCTTTCAGTAGATAGTGCAATGATACAGACAGAGACACATTCCAGAGTTTCGACTGGTTCTTTTACGTGTACGGTGTTTTATTAGGGTCAGACGGGGGATCGAACCTGCGATCCCTGGATTACCAGTCCAGCGTGTTACCACTGGACTATCCAAAATCTAAAATGACTAATCTCTTCAGGAGGCATCGCTGATATGGGCAACCAGTAACGACAATAAATAAACGTAAATAACACACAGAATATGTTTAGTCTTCGTTTATTTTGTTACCTAACAACGCACTGTTTTCAATGAAAATGAAATGTCTATGCCACCAAGCTCCGGATTGCATGTTAATATTTCATGAAGCGCTGTTATCAGATTTAACCCCTGCAATTATATTCTAATGTAGATTATTATTGAAGAACTCTGCACGGGAAATGTGTATGCATTACAATCAATATCACACTTCAAATTACAATGTGCTATATGGACGCCAGCTGTATTATATAAGATGGAATTGAAACTTGCGCTATGCATGCAGGTAGTGAGAAGGACGCTTTGTGGTAGCACGTATAGCATAAGGGGTATTGTTACGTTTTATACAGACGAATTTCGAAATGTTGGTACGAAACACCGGGGCATACAGGGTTCCTTATGTCTGTGCCACTTCTGTCGCCAGCTGGGGAAAAACTGGAGCCAATTTGAAAATCGTTAGGAGAACTAAGAGCCATATAGTTCACAGATGAGTTTTGCCAGAAATGCCAAATTGCAAGTGCCAATGCCACGTTTTCGCCAATTCACAAATGTTAGCGCCATTATTTGTTTGTTGTTTTTACCCATATGAGCGACGCATCCTGAAGAGACAAGTCAATTTAGATGTTTGGAGGATAGTGCAATGATACAGACAGAGACCCATTCCAGAGTCTCATCTGGTTCTTTTACGTACACAGTGTAAAGCACCGCCACGAGACCTCGGTTGAAAGTCCCATCTGAAAGACTGTTAATTTTATTATGGTCAGACGAGGGATCAATCATGCGATCCCTGGATTACCAGTTCAGCGTGGTACCACTGGACTACAGATCCGTCTCTGCTTGAATCGTATACTTAAACTCTATATTCTGGCTCCGCATCAGTTACAACGTCAGCATGTCGTCTGCAGCAATGAAATACATTATTGGGTTTTCGAGTACCCCTCTTGACAGATAAAATCCGACTTATCCCGAAATATGTATTGGTCTATCTATCTATCTATCTATCTTCCTTTTATGTCAAACCCCTCGCGGGGACGTAGACATGTTGCGCGTCAAAAACTGCAAAGAAGTTAAAAGTATGAGTAGTTAAATGCATAATTTAAGAGAGTAGTGAAAATAAGTTGTGGTAAAAGTTTAAAAGCAGCTGCGCAGAACAACTAGGGACTGGCATGTTCAATATGGCAAACTGCCGTATTGAATTGCTCTATGGTAAGGAGATGGACAATGTCAGGAGGGAGATGGTTCCAATGGTAGATTGTTCTTGGAAAAAAGGAAAACTTGTAGTAGTCTGTAGCTGCTGTAATTAACCTATAGCTTAAGGAATGGCAATGGCGAGCAGGACGGGAGAGGGGAACTAAGTAATTTCCAATGGGAATAGCAACAAGATCATTATGAATTTTATACATAAGGGATAACCTATTGTCAATACGCCGTTGATCTAGTCTGCGTAGATTTAGGGAATGTAGCATGTCTGTAACACTAGAGGTACGATAGAAGTCAGCCTTTATCCAACGGGCTGCTCTTCGCTGGACACCTTCAATTTGGTCTATCAATGTTTGGGTATGGGGCGACAAGATCTCGGAGCCATATTCAAGCTGGGGTCTCACTAGTGTCTGGTAAGCCATGGACTTAAGGGGTTCGGATTTGACCTGGAGATTTCTACGTAGAAATCCTAATGTTTGGTTTGCTTTCTTAGTTGACCTTTTTATGTGAGTGTCCCGCGACAGGTTATTTGAGATATCCACGCCAAGGTATTTGGCTGAGGTGACCGACTCAAGTAGGACTCCATGGAATTTATATTGACTGGGAATAGGATGTTTCCTTCTGGTGACGTGGATAACTTGACATTTGGAGGGGTTACGTTCCATGTCCCATTCCAACTCCCACTCTTCTAATTTCTTAAGATCGTTTTGAAGTGTGACCGATTCATTTGCAGATGTCAGTGATAGATAGACTGCAGTATCATCTGCAAAGATACAGACTTTGAAACTGATGTTTTGTGGGAGGTCGTTTATGTAGGCTAGGAAAAGCAGGGATCCAAGTACGGATCCCTGTGGGACTCCAGAGGACGCCGGAATGGCCTCTGAACTAATACCATTAACTGACTGGCGTCTATTGTCTAGAAAATTCTTATTCCACCTTAATGTTTGACCTCTGACGCCATAGTCATCATTTTAGTAGTACTTTCTCGTGATTGACCTTATCGAAAGCCTTACTGAAGTCTAATAGGATGAGATATACCTGATGCTTATTGTAGACAGATGTAACCAAGTCATTGACTAGCATTACTATTTTGGGTCACGCATGTCCGTTTTTCTCTAAAACAATGCTGCAAATGGTACAGAATACTGTGGTTAGTGTAGTGTTTTACTATCGAGGAGGAAACTATATGTTGTAGTACCTTGCATAGAACACATGTCAGTGAGATAGGCCTATAGTTGGCGGGGTTTGACTTGTTCCCTTTTTTGTAAATGGGAGCAACATTTGCTGACTTCCACTGGGCAGGCAGTGATCCTTCGTTGAGGGATTTTTGGAATAAGACTTCAAGGATAGGTGAGAGTTCTTTAGACAGGGTTTTAAGTATGATTGGCGTAATTTGGTCAGGACCACTAGCCTTATGGGGGTTCAGGTTATTGAGTAGTTTCTCTATGCCATTTGAACTTACTGTGATCTCATTCATGTTTGGCGTGGATTGACCATTCAGATTTCCATTTTTGTCCTGAATTTTCATTTTACAAATGGAGGTAAGTCTTAGTGGGGATTTGGAGCTGAAGACAGACTGAAAATGTTTGTTCAGTGCTGTGGCTTTAGCAGCTTCTTCATGATGAAACTTGTGTTCATGCTTTAGGGGTGGCATTGATTTTTAGTTGAAAGCCTTTGTTTTTATTGGTGTTCCCTAACCAGATGTTGAGGTATGATAAATATGATTTTATCAAAAGATTGTTAATTAAGTTATAACCAATTTCTACAGTAAAGTATCCATTGGATATGCTGTAGGATATCTGTCGAGATTTAGTAATTTAATAATCATAAGATAAGAAAACTAATGCAAACAGATATCATGTGATGCAAAGGAAACACCGATAAAAACAGAGGAAGCCAATTAAGACGACCAATCTACTTTCATGAGTATGCAGGGGAAGTAACTGACTAATGTCTCTCATTCTCAATTCACTAACATAACGTCTATAATCAGAGTAACTGGAAGATGTCTATAAATCTGCGAGGACAGTGGGGCTTATTATGATAGCTGGCTCCCAGCGAAACTCTCTTCTGGTTTCCCGCTGTTTTAGATATTCGGTGGAAGGTAATCAATAAATGCCGTGCTGGCGGAAATCCCCTAATAATCACCTTCAATATATAGTACGACATGTTTGTAATTTCCATTACCCAGGCTATAAAGTCCATTTATAATTGTATGACATGGGTGCACAATAATTCACTTATATTACGGATTTTATCGAATCTTTATCAAATTGCATGAATATTGCTTGTACACTACTGGTAACTGAAATACTGGACGACTGGTAACTGGAATACTGGACGACTGGTAACTGAAATACTGGACGACTGGTAACTGAAATACTGGACGACTGGTAACTGAAATACTGGACGAGTGGTAACTGGACTACTGGACGACTGGTAACTGAAATACTGGACGACTGGTAACTGGACTACTGGACGACTGGTAACTGAAATACTGGACGACTGGTAACTGAAATACTGGACGACTGGTAACTGAAATACTGGACGACTGGTAACTGAAATACTGGACGACTGGTAACTGGACTACTGGACGACTGGTAACTGGAATACTGGACGACTGGTAACTGGAATACTGGACGACTGGTAACTGAAATACTGGACGACTGGTAACTGGAATACTGGACGACTGGTAACTGAAATACTGGACGACTGGTAACTGGACTACTGGACGACTGGTAACTGGACTACTGGACGACTGGTAACTGAAATACTGGACGACTGGTAACTGAAATACTGGACGACTGGTAACTGAAATACTGGACGACTGGTAACTGAAATGCTGGACGACTGGTAACTGGAATACTGGACGACTGGTAACTGGAATACTGGACGACTGGTAACTGGACGACTGGCATCTGGAATACAGGACGACTGGAAACTGGGCGACTGGCATCTGGAATACACGACGACTGGTAACTGGACGACTGGCATCTGGAATACAAGACGACTGGTAACTGGAGGACTGACATCTGGAATACACGACGACTGACAACTGGGCGACTGGCATCTGGAATACAAGACGACTGGTAACTGGGCGACTGGCATCTGGAATACACGACGACTGGTAACTGGGCGACTGGCATCTGGAATACACGACGACTGGTAACTGGGCGACTGGCATCTGGAATACACGACGACTGGTAACTGGACGACTGGCATCTGGAATACACGACGACTGGTAACTGGGCGACTGGCATCTGGAATACAAGACGACTGGTAACTGGACGACTGGCATCTGGAATACACGACGACTGGTAACTGGGCGACTGGCATCTGGAATACAAGACGACTGGTAACTGGACGACTGGCATCTGGAATACACGACGACTGGTAACTGGGCGACTGGCATCTGGAATACACGACGACTGGTAACTGGGCGACTGGCATCTGGAATACAAGACGACTGGTAACTGGGCGACTGGCATCTGGAATACAAGACGACTGGTAACTGGGCGACTGGCATCTGGAATACAAGACGACTGGTAACTGGAAGACTGGCATCTGGAATACAAGACGACTGGTAGCTAGAAGACTGGCATCTGGAATACAAGACGACTGGTAACTGGGCGACTGGCATCTGGAATACAAGACGACTGGTAACTGGAAGACTGGCATCTGGAATACACGACGACTGGTAACTGGGCGACTGGCATCTGGAATACAGGACGACTGGTAACTGGAAGACTGGCATCTGGAATACAAGACGACTGGTAACTGGACGACTGGTATCTGGAATACAGGACGACTGGTAACTGGGCGACTGGACGACTGGTGACTGGTAACTGGAATACTGGTTGTAGAAAACCAACTGCGTTTAGTCACCCAGTATACATCCATCAACCATTATAATCATAACCAACCCATGTATTAATTAAAGAAACCAATGTACACGCTAGTGTAGTATGCACACGCTCGTGTAATATGCACACGCTGGTATAGTATGTACACGCTCGTGTAGTATGCACACGCTAGTATAGTATGCACACGCTAGTGTAGTATGTACACGCTGGTGTAGTATGTACACGCTAGTATAGTATGTACACGCTGGTATAGTATGTACACGCTAGTATAGTATGTACACGCTGGTATAGTATGTACACGCTGGTGTAGTATGTACACGCTGGTATAGTATGTACACGCTGGTATAGTATGTACACGCTAGTATAGTATGTACACGCTGGTATAGTATGTACACGCTAGTATAGTATGTACACGCTGGTATAGTATGTACACGATGGTGTAGTATGTATGCACACGCTGGTATAGTATGCACACGCTAGTGTAGTATGCACACGCTGGTATAGTATGCACACGCTGGTATAGTATGCACACGCTGGTATAGTATGTACACGCTGGTATAGTATGTACACGCTGGTATAGTATGTACACGCTCGTGTAGTATGCACACGCTCGTGTAGTATGCACACGCTAGTGTAGTATGTATACGCTCGTGTAGTATGCACACGCTAGTGTAGTATGTACACGCTCGTGTAGTATGTACACGCTCGTGTAGTATGTACACGCTGGTATAGTATGTACACGCTGGTATAGTATGCACACGCTGGTATAGTATGTACACGCTCGTGTAGTATGCACACGCTAGTGTAGTATGTACACGCTCGTGTAGTATGCACACGCTCGTGTAGTATGTACATTTGTGATTATCTGACATTGTAAGTGGGAATATTCACGCATGCGGTTTTGTTCCACTATGGTAGACGTATATGTGGTTACTGTTAGGCGATGCGGCTGTCAGTTGCAATGATATAAATGGTATAAAGCCACGAGACGTGTGCGCGGGTACAAAAAGCTCTTATAGTTTCTGTCTGGTGAATAATGAGAATTTAATCCACACTTAGTTCGACAATACCTCCACAAAGCAGGTCATGCTTTTGTCTCTGTTTGCTGGTTTGTTTGTTTGTTTGTTTGTATGCCTGCCTGCTTGGCTGTGCCTGCCTGCCTTCCCGCCCGAATGCCGGACCTCTCACGCCTAAAGCGAACGCGCAAACACTGCGCTACCACGGCTTCCACGGTGCTTGCATGCTATACGTGGCATTTGCCATCGTATGAATAATCTAAGAAGAACGTATAACGTTATATTTACATCGCTATTGAATTTCCTCACCAATGATATGCAGCTGACATGTGCTCTCACAGTTACGGGTATGCGCATGCGCAGTGTTGGCAAGCGTTTCTTTGATATTGTTTATACAACTTTATTTTAGTTCTATTGCGAAAAATGTTCTTACAATTTATATTAATCACTCTCGAGACCTCATTCCTGATGGAATCCATCGCCACGAGGGAGTCAGAAGAGGCAACGTGGAATTTAAATGCCTTGCCTAAGGGCAAAATCGTAACGGCTCCAGCGGGGCTCGAACTCCGATCCGTTCACACCTGAAGCGAACGCGCATCCACAGCGTTATCACGTCTTCCACAATAATTTTGGAATAAGTAACATGAATATAAGTAATGAATCGTGGGTTAATAGTTTCCATCTTCGGCATCCACACTTTCAACATGCAGACGGCCCAATGTAGTTCATACCCCGATGAAAACAATTAACGTCGTATACGACGCTTGTTTATTAATTGAAATACTCAGATTCTGCGGCAAATAATTTGGAACAAAATTATACCACATGATAGGAACTTACATTATGTAGAATTTTGCATTTTCACCGATGTAATGTCGCTTTAATGCTACCTCAAGTCACAAATCTTGAACAATACGGCTGCTGTCTACTTCATTCGTGCATACAATATGCCAGCTGTCTACTTCATTCGTGCATTGAACAATACGGCTGCTGTCTACTTCATTCGTGCATTGAACAATACGGCTGCTGTCTGCTTCATTCGTGCATTGAACAATACGACTGCTGTCTACTTCATTCATGCATTGAACAATACGGTTGCTGTCTACTTCATTCGTGCATTGAACAATACGACAGCTGTCTGCTTCATTCGTGCATTGAACACTACGGCTGTTGTCTACTTCATTCGTGCATTGAACAATACGGTTGCTGTCTACTTCATTCGTGCATTGAACAATACGACAGCTGTCTACTTCATTCGTGCATTGAACAATACGACAGCTGTCTACTTCATTCGTGCATTGAACAATACGGTTGCTGTCTACTTCATTCGTGCATTGAACAATACGACTGCTGTCTACTTCATTCGTGCATTGAACAATACGGTTGGTGTCTACTTCATCCGTGCATTGAACAATACGGCTGCTGTCTACTTCATCCGTGCATTGAACAATACGGCTGATGTCTGCTTCATTCGTGCATTGAACAATACGGCTGCTGTCTGCTTCATTCGAGCATTGAACAATACGGTTGCTGTCTACTTCATTCGTGCATTGAACAATACGGCTGCTGTCTGCTTCATTCGTGCATTGAACACTACGGTTGCTGTCTACTTCATTCATGCATTGAACAATACGGCTGCTGTCTGCTTCATTCGTGCATTGAACAATACGGCTGCTGTCTGCTTCATTCGTGCATTGAACAATACGACTGCTGTCTACTTCATTCGTGCATTGAACAATACAGCTGATGTCTACTTCATTTGTGCATTGAACAATACGGCTGCTGTCTGCTTCATTCATGCATTGAACAATACGGCTGCTGTCTGCTTCATTCGAGCATTGAACAATACGGTTGCTGTCTACTTCATTCGTGCATTGAACAATACGGCTGCTGTCTGCTTCATTCGTGCATTGAACAATACGGCTGCTGTCTACTTCATTCGTGCATTGAACAATACGGCTGCTGTCTGCTTCATTCGTGCATTGAACACTACGGTTGCTGTCTACTTCATTCATGCATTGAACAATACGGCTGCTGTCTGCTTCATTCGAGCATTGAACAATACGGTTGCTGTCTACTTCATTCGTGCATTGAACAATACGGCTGCTGTCTGCTTCATTCGTGCATTGAACAATACGGCTGCTGTCTACTTCATTCGTGCATTGAACAATACGGCTGCTGTCTACTTCATTCGTGCATTGAACAATACGGCTGCTGTCTACTTCATTCGTGCATTGAACAATACGGCTGCTGACTACTTCATTCGTGCATTGAACAATACGACTGCTGTCTACTTCATTCGTGCATTGAACAATACGGTTGCTGTCTACTTCATTCGTGCATTGAACAATACGGCTGCTGTCTGCTTCATTCGTGCATTGAACAATACGACTGCTGTCTACTTCATTCGTGCATTGAACAATACAGCTGATGTCTACTTCATTTGTGCATTGAACAATACGGTTGCTGTCTACTTCATTCGTGCATTGAACAATACGGCTGCTGTCTGCTTCATTTGTGCATTGAACAATACGGTTGCTGTCTACTTCATTCGTGCATTGAATAATACGACAGCTGTCTACTTCATTCGTGCATTGAACAATACGGTTGCTGTCTACTTCATTTGTGCATTGAACAATACGGTTGCTGTCTACTTCATTCGTGCATTGAACAATACGGCTGCTGTCTGCTTCATTCGTGCATTGAACACTACGGTTGCTGTCTACTTCATTCATGCATTGAACAATACGGCTGCTGTCTGCTTCATTCGTGCATTGAACAATACGGCTGCTGTCTGCTTCATTCGAGCATTGAACAATACGGTTGCTGTCTACTTCATTCGTGCATTGAACAATACGGCTGCTGTCTGCTTCATTCGTGCATTGAACACTACGGTTGCTGTCTACTTCATTCATGCATTGAACAATACGGCTGCTGTATGCTTCATTCGTGCATTGAACAATACGGCTGCTGTCTACTTCATTCGTGCATTGAACAATACGGCTGCTGTCTGCTTCATTCGTGCATTGAACAATACGACTGCTGTCTACTTCATTCGTGCATTGAACAATACAGCTGATGTCTACTTCATTTGTGCATTGAACAATACGGTTGCTGTCTACTTCATTCGTGCATTGAACAATACGGCTGCTGTCTACTTCATTCGTGCATTGAACAATACGGTTGCTGTCTACTTCATTTGTGCATTGAACAATACGATTGCTGTCTACTTCATTCGTGCATTGAACAATACGGCTGCTGTCTGCTTCATTCGTGCATTGAACAATACGGTTGCTGTCTACTTCATTTGTGCATTGAACAATACGGTTGCTGTCTACTTCATTCGTGCATTGAAACAATACGGCTGCTGTCTGCTTCATTCATGCATTGAACAATACGGCTGCTGTCTGCTTCATTCGAGCATTGAACAATACGGTTGCTGTCTACTTCATTCGTGCATTGAACAATACGGCTGCTGTCTGCTTCATTCGTGCATTGAACAATACGGCTGCTGTCTACTTCATTCGTGCATTGAACAATACGGCTGCTGTCTGCTTCATTCGTGCATTGAACACTACGGTTGCTGTCTACTTCATTCATGCATTGA
Organism: Archivesica marissinica; assembly: GCA_014843695.1. Lineage (NCBI taxonomy): Eukaryota > Metazoa > Mollusca > Bivalvia > Venerida > Vesicomyidae > Archivesica > Archivesica marissinica. Next base: position 51,506,921 of record CM026402.1, on the reverse strand, counting down.
ACAATACGGCTGCTGTCTGCTTCATTCGAGCATTGAACAATACGGTTGCTGTCTACTTCATTCGTGCATTGAACAATACGGCTGCTGTCTACTTCATTCGTGCATTGAACAATACGGTTTTCATTCGTGCATTGAACAATACGGCTGCTGTCTACTTCATTCGTGCATTGAACAATACGGCTGCTGTCTACTTCATTCGTGCATTGAACAATACGGCTGCTGTCTACTTCATTCGTGCATTGAACAATACGGCTGCTGTCTACTTCATTCGTGCATTGAACAATACGGTTGCTGTCTGCTTCATTCGTGCATTGAACAATACGGTTGCTGTCTACTTCATTCGTGCATTGAACAATACGGCTGCTGTCTGCTTCATTCGTGCATTGAACAATACGACTGCTGTCTACTTCATTCGTGCATTGAACAATACAGCTGATGTCTACTTCATTTGTGCATTGAACAATACGGTTGCTGTCTACTTCATTCGTGCATTGAACAATACGGCTGCTGTCTGCTTCATTTGTGCATTGAACAATACGGTTGCTGTCTACTTCATTCGTGCATTGAACAATAAGACAGCTGTCTACTTCATTCGTGCATTGAACAATACTGTTGCTGTCTACTTCATTTGTGCATTGAACAATACGGTTGCTGTCTACTTCATTCGTGCATTGAACAATACGGCTGCTGTCTGCTTCATTCGTGCATTGAACACTACGGTTGCTGTCTACTTCATTCATGCATTGAACAATACGGCTGCTGTCTGCTTCATTCGAGCATTGAACAATACGGCTGCTGTCTACTTCATTCGTGCATTGAACAATACGGTTGCTGTCTGCTTCATTCGTGCATTGAACAATACAGTTGCTGTCTACTTCATCCGTGCATTGAACAATACGGCTGCTGTCTACTTCATTCGTGCATTGCTGTAGTTTCGGTGTTATCTGATTATACACAGCAGCCGTATCAATGTAAACGCATGAGATTTAGGTAAGAATGAAAAATGTGTGTGTTCTACGTTTATTTATCGTCGTTACCTGTTGCTCATACGAGCGACGCCTCCTGAAGAGATTAGTCACTTTAGATTTTGGAGGATAGTGCAATGATACAGACAGAGACCCATTCCAGAGTCTCCTCTGGTTCTTTTACGTGCACGGTGTAAAGCACCGACATGAGACCTCGGTTTAACGTCCCATCTGAAAGACTGTTAATTGTATTAGGGTCAGACGGGGGATCGAACTTGTGATCGCTGGATTACCAGTCCAGCGTGTTACCACTGGACTACAGATCCGTCTGTAAAATGAAAATGAAAACCGATGCGTATAATATGGAATGTTCTCTTATCAAAGTAATAATAATAATAATAATAATAATAATAATAATAATAATAATAATAATAATAATAATAATAATAATAATAATAATAATAATAATAATAATAATAATAATAATAATAATAATAATAATAATAATGATGATAATACTTTATTTTACTAGAGGATTCATTTAATAAGGTTAAAGCGACATTACATCGCAAAAAGCCAACAAAATGCGTTTAAATGCATTGCTACTACAAATTTTCCGAATACATTCGAACACAAATATTGAAGCAAAAACAGTGTGTGTGTGGTCGACAAATTTCAAAATTGAATGTAGGATTTCATATACCGGTCATCCACGCTCCAGAATTGACACTTCTTTGTCATTGTAGTCAATACTAAACGCTTGACACTGTCGCTTAGAGATACTAAATTGAACTAAGATAATCTACAAATAAATATGCATAGGCATAAATGTGAGATATAACGGTAAATATGTACCATACATTTCGTTATTCGGGATATACAGGTTCTATTACGCATGTATGTCAACCCTGTTTACATTATTTTGTTATGTCGGCAAATCGCGTATACAAATTTCAAAGGTGACTGTAGGATTTCATATACCAGTCATCCACGCATGTTTATTAGTTAAAATACTCAGTTTTTGAGGCAAATATTTGAAAAAAATGATACCATATAATAGGAAATTGCATTCTGTATAAATTTGCGTTTTCACTGATGTAATGTCGCTTTAATCTATCATGAGGCCCTTGACATATAGATATATCTTTATTTCGTAATAAGCCAGATCTGGCCGATGAACAAAGCATCAATACAGAACATCACACAGTGAAACGTGTATGGTAATATGGTGATTGGCACAAATCTCAACAAACTATTATGTGAGAAACATACAATATTATAAACAAAAACAACACACAAAATAAAACAGTCATCATTGAAAACAGTATTAAGTAGATCTGTTTAGATATTAACAAATGATCTACGATCAAATGCTTTAAAAATGTCTAAAGATAATTTCCGAACTGCATTTACAGTTTATAATTGCTTTAACTCAAAAGGTTTAACCAATATTAGGTATATGCCAATACTGTTCCTAAATCCGTATAAAGTGAACATTCAATAACAAAATGATATTCATCCGCTAACTGGTTACATACATTGCATTTCCTTTCATTGAAAGGTGTACTTTGTGGTTTTTTCCATCTACCACATTCAAGTTCTAATGTACGTGATGACATTCGTAACCTAGACAAAGCAATTTCATATTGTTTTCATATTTGTTAACTCGAGATATGGTTGAAAATTAAAACTAGCAATCGATCTATAAAACAATGCTCTGGACGAAGTCTCTAAAATAGCAAACCAATCTTGTACTTAATGATCTTACGATGTTAACATCGCCCACACCATACCTCATAATAACCTAATCTGGAAAGTAAATCCTTAATTTCAGAGACACAGTTTACTTTCTCCGGGTGTAATTCCAAGTCACATTTTAACATATTGTATGTAACTCTTCCTGCAACCTGTGTGTTTACAATTTCCATGCATATAATTATGCTCTTTAACCCTTTCCCTCATAGAGATTTCGGTTAATATACTATTATATCTCTGTACAAATGACATCCATTTAGCTATCATGCAATGGACAAGTAGTCGACATATCTATCCCACCTCCATAGATATTACTGGGACTACACAAGAATCTGGCCTTTATTATGAACATTGGTTTGGCTACTACATATTCAATGTATGTCGTATTGGTAATGGAGTCAAGAGGTGCTTCTATGAGGGAAAGGGTTAAACTAACATAATATTATTGTAAGCTATTTTGATGTGCCTCTTATCTTCGGATCTGCATATTTTCAACCAATATTTTACGAGAATGAAAACACGTTTAAAAACATATGTTGTTCGACCCATTTCACCATATACGAACCTATTTTGAGAACAAATCAACACAACCAATATTCTTTTACAAAACTGTATAAGTACTCTTTCGATAGTTCTATCTTTGTTCAAACCACACACTGCTGGAGCATATTTTAAAATAGGTGTTGTCAATTTATCGAAAACTTCCATCACATGTGTTGGCGATAATGGTGAACATTTATACACACACTCAACTAGAAAATAGCGTTAATGGCCTGACCTGCTAACACCCTATCAGTTTCGTTGTATGCATCACCACTGATGAAAGTCACGTCAAGATATTTAAATGTCTTATCATGTTCTATCTATCTGCTGATTATTATAGTAAAACTGTAAATTTTGCGACCGTCTCCTACCTCTGATAAAAATCATGATATTTGTGTTTGTAATGTTAACAGTCAGTTTCCACTGTAAACATGCTCTCATATTCCGCTAAAATATGCAATGAATTTTGTAGACTCTCAGAAGAGTTTGCAAATAAAACGATATCATCAGCACAGAGTAATAAACAATGTGTCATAGTACCTGTATCTATACCCTCCACACCCTTTTAAGGTAAACGTTTCTTCAATGTCATTAAGTTGCATACTAAATAGAAATAGAGATATATATTCTCCCTGTCTAACTCCAAGAGGGCAAGAAAATTCCGTACTAGATTCATAAATTTAACTTTTGATCTAACACAATTATACATGGATTTTATGACATCGAGATAATGTTACCACGGACACGATATTTGATTATTATGTACCACAAAATGTCTCTTAAATTAACATCAAATGCTTTAGTAAAATCTACAAAGGCACAAAACAATTTGTCGCCATTATTTAAGCAATGCGATACTAATGCATTGATGATAAAGATATTGTCAACAGTATCCTTTCTAAATCTGGCTTGTGCTTCAATGTATACACTATAATCTTCAGCCCAATAGTTTAATCTATTATTAGATTAGATATCCTTGTAATTGTTTGTATTACCTTCATCGTCGTGTTTAAAAATTGGAACTATAGGACCTTCGCTCTGGGGAATAACACCGACTTATAGTCTATGCGGAGTGACGCAATCACTATTGATGATGATGATGATGATGATGATGATGATGATGATGATGATGATGATGATGATGATGATGATGATGGTGATGATGATGATGATGATGATGATGATGATGATGATGATGATGATGATGATGATGATGATACATTAAACACGTTATACAAATACGACAGAAGATAATCTATTCAATGTTTTAAGAAAAATTCATTTAGCAACAAATCTGGCTCCCACTGGCATTAGATTTAATTGCTTCACAGCGTTTAAAATTTCATCAGTTGTAATTTCACTATTAAGTTCTTCAAATATGACCTGCAACTCAGAATGTAAGTATCTATCGCTAAAAGATAACACATCCTCATCAGCCTGGTGAAAACGGTCCTCTGTGTTAATTATAGATTTGAAAATACATTGCAAATATATTTGCAGACTAAGATGTTGGGTTATTGTGCATGGTTATATCCTTTAACATTTTCCAATATTGTTTACATTAGAAAGTTTAGCCCCCAAAAAGTATGAGTGTTTTCCTTCCGAAAACTGAACCGCTTTGCTCTAATTGTGTGTTTAAATTCTGACCGTGCCTTACACATAGCTTTTCTAGTATCATCACATATAAAACACATTTACGCTTTCATCCGCGCCAACGAGAGTTATTAATATAAGTTGTTAAAACTTGCTTCGCAATCGTTGTAAAATAAATAAAGTTTGTTTAAGAACATACCTATAAGCAATACATCATCATCGAACTATTATCTATGATTTCCACAAGTACTGTGTTATTTATCATAGTATTTGTTCCTACTTCGCGTTTAAAGCAGCATTACATCGTATGAAATAAAAGATATTTGAAAAATTCAAATGTTACGTATGGGTAGCAATGCTGCTACACAATCTAACATTATACTGTGTATGCTTATGTTCATTTGGTAAACTTTTTTTGCGATAAAATAAGCTCGAAACCGAAAGTAGGACTTTCCGAGTCGATCGATCACGCACTTGTTTACAACAGGAACGCATCGTCCGCACTTGTTTACATTCGGAATGCATCGTCCCCATTTGTCCCACGTTGTCTTTTTAATTAAATTACTTGATATGTTGATTCATACCTCTGTTAGCTAAGTCTTTTATGGACATTTCTACATCCCCGTGAGGGATCGACATGTGCGTGTTTAAATTTCGTGTGTTGATAAACAAATTCGCGTATACGACGGTTTAAATTTATTGAAATTTTATCGTTTCTTAGCGACTATTTCGATGTTTGTAAACACACACACATTAGTATTTATATTTTACCCAAAACATCCTTTGTTACGATGTAATGCTGCTTTAAACAGGGGTGATCATATTCCATCCATAATAGTCAAACAAATAGAGATATTTGAATCCACATCTGAACTATTTGAGAGAGCGTCGAGATTTTCAATTAGCGCCATAAGCTGGTCTTCTCTATTGCAATGTGTGTCTCGACACTCTGACATAGTTCTGTTATCTCATTTATAAGTACATTTTACATTTCCCGAGTCTGTGCTACATGTGTTTGTGATTGCATTCCTACATGGGATAATACTAAAACAATAGAGCTCGCTTCTCACCAATGCAACCCGGGTTCGATCCTCGGACCGGGAAGTATGTGAGATGGTACGGTGGTCGCCAGATCGGACAGGTGGGTTTTCTCCGGTTTCCTCCCACATGAATGGCCACATTTACGCTTTCATCCGCGCCAACGAGAGTGATTAATATAAGTTGTTAAAACTTGCTTCGCAATCGTTGTAAAATAAATAAAGTTTAAAAACTAAAACAACATGCGCAGTGATCAGACACAATACTTGGATCATCAATTTCAAATTGTTTAAACAAATGAATTAAAGACTCATTAACAGTTACATAGTCCACTAAGCTACATCATAACGTATATACATACGTGTACCTCCCAATGCATCTCTGTGGACTCGACCGTTGAGTAACCATGACTCTTTACAGAAGTCTAGTAATAATGTCCCGTTTTGATTTGAGGTTATAGCTTGCGTGGTACGCGGCAATACCCCCCGTCTGACCCTAATAAAATTAACAGTCTTTCAGATGGGACATTAAACCGAGGTCTCGTGTCGGTGCTTTATACCGTACACGTAAAGGAACCAAAGGAGATTCTGGAATGGAGCTCTGCCTGTATCATTGCACTATCCTCCAAAATCTAAAATTACTAATATCTTGTGGAGGCGTCGCTCATATGGGCAACCGGTAGCGACGATAAATAAACGTAAAACACACACAGTTTCACGCGAGCTGCCTTTAGGCACAACAGAGCACACACACATATATATAATCAGAGTCAAGTTAATATATACAAACAAAATGCAATCAAAAGATAGGACTATAAGTGAGAACTGCACACTGAAATTCTATAGTAATGTTAAAGCTGAAAAGTAGAGAACATATATATAATAGGTAATGGACTATGCTGATATATGGAATTGTCTAACAGAGTAGAACAAGGGAATGAGACAATTAATGACAATACATCTATCTATCTAACAATGTGCAGATATGGTTTATAAGGGTATCTTCAAAATATGTATGAAATCAACTTAAAGACATCCATTCACAGAATCTAGTAAGTATAGCAATGACAATACAAAATTGCAATAACGACTGTGTACAATATATAGAGGATGAATATCTTTTTTTTTTAATTTAAGTTTATTTAACGTCGCTACCGGTTTCCCATTTGAGCGACGGGCAGTTTACCTAACAACACCTTTCCTGGGCAGGCTCCAGCGGTTAACCAGTACTTGGTGCACCAACCTCCGTAAGAAACTGCCAACTTTTTCATATAAATGAGACACGGTCTGAGCGGGGCTCGAACCCGTGACCATCAGAGATGATAGGTTACAGTGGTATACAAGTCAGCGACCTTAACCACTCGACCACGGGGGCGGACTATTTTATTATTGAATGCTCACTTTATACTGATTTAAGAACACTTTACATCAAGAAATAGTATTGGCATATACTTAATATATGGTTAAATGTGTTAAGTTAATGCAATTACAAAATGAAAATGCAGTTCGAAAGTAATCTGTATACGTTTTTAAAGCATTTGAACGTCGTATATCATTTGTCAACATCTAAACAGATCTTGTTTTTTGTGCGTTGTTGTTGTTTATAACACTGTACGTCTCTCCTATAATTGTTCGTTGAGATTAGTGTCCGTCACCATATTACCATACATGTTTCACTTTGTAATGTTTTGTATTGATGCTTTGTTGAGATTAGTGTCCGTCACCATATTACCATACATGTTTCACTTTGTAATGTTTTGTATTGATGCTTTGTTGAGATTAGTGTCCGTCACCATATTACCATACATGTTTCACTTTGTAATGTTTTGTATTGATGCTTTGTTGAGATTAGTGTCCGTCACCATATTACCATACATGTTTCACTTTGTAATGTTTTGTATTGATGCTTTGTTGAGATTAGTGTCCGTCACCATATTACCATACATGTTTCACCTTGTAATGTTTTGTATTGATGCTTTATTCATGGGCCATACATGGCTTATTACGAAATATAGAAATATCATATAGTATCATATATTCTATCCATTATGTACCAATTTCATTACAGACTATTCCAATATGATATACTCGTGGGTTTGCTTTGGGGGTTTCAATTCGCACCAACAGCTTAGGTCATATGGCGAATCTCCAACTAATATTAGTGTAGGAAGTCCCTAGTTCCATTGCGTAGCAATTGCCTGACACAGTCGATTAAGAATGGTATTACAAAGACGTCTCGATCTGGGTTAGAAAGCGGATTTGTGACTATATAGTTAAGTGCTTTTCGTGCTTTGTAGCGGCCGTACAATGTAGTGGAAGTCGTGGTATGTATGTATGTTCCATTAATGTGAAACCCCTCCCGGGGACTTAGACATGTTTTCCTGGGCAAGCTTAGCCGCCCTAAGCGATTAACCAGTACTAAGCAATGTGTGTGAGGTGCCTTGCTCAATGACACTACATACGTGGCCTGACCGAGTATCGAACCCAGGACCGTTCGATTCCAAATCCGACGCTCTACCACTGGACTACGGATGCCACACTGGTAGCGCTGTAGTAGCGCGTTTTCATTAGATGCGAAAGGCCCGGAGTTCGCATCCAGCTGATGCCGTTACGCGTATGCCCTTACGCAATGCGCTTAAGTTCCACATTTCCTCTTCTCTCTCCCTCATGGCGATGCCTCTTCTCTCTCCCTCATGGCGATGCCTCTTCTCTCTCCCTCATGGCGATGGATTGCATTAGGAATGCGACCTCGAAATCGATTATTCGTACGTTGTAAAAACTTGCTTCGCAATCGAGCTAAAAATAAATTTGTATAAACTAGAATAACCCCCGTTGTGCAAACTACTATGCCTCCCGTAGTATTGTAATGCACTCAAGAACAATAATCATACAATATACATATTTTCATATTGTCATTTAATGCATTTTATTCCAGATGATTATTCAGCAATTCATTGCATATCGATCTGTAATAAAATGTATCAAATAAGATGAAATGAGTATTCATATTGTATTGTTATTAGTTTGCTCTGAATACTGTAAAACACCAGGGAACCGAGCAGGAATTTTGAGTACAGGCTTTTTATAATGCTAAACCAGATTGAATGAGAGACATCTCTAATTTTCTCTCTAAATTACCTCCCTTGGCAGATAAATTCTGATTTATTCCAAAATGTGAGTAGGTCCTTTTAGTTAGAATCCTTTGTTTTTACTGTTGTTCCCTAACCAGATGTTGCGGTATGATAAATGTGATTTTATCCGAATCGTGTTAATTAACAGATACCATTCTTTTACAAATAACTACCCATTACATATACTGTATGAGATCTGTCGAGATATAGACAGAGGGATCTATAGCTAAGTGGTAACACGCTGGACTGGTAATCCAGGGATCGCAGGTTCGATCCCCCGTCTGACCCTAATAAAATTAACAGTCTTTCAGATGGGACTTAAACAGAGGTCTCGTGTTGGTGCTTTACACCGTTCACGTAAAAGAACCAGAGGAGACTCTGGAATGTGTCTCTCTCTGTGTATCATTGCACTATCCTGCAAAATCTAAAATGACTAATATATTCAGGAGGCGTCGCTCATATGGGCAACCGGTAGCGACGATAAATAAAGTAAAACACACACTCATCATTTTCGTATTTACGAATTTCTCTATAGATAAACGATAGATAAACGTAAAAAAACAAAATCGAGATATAGTAATTTAATAATCACAATAAGCGATAGTGGAATAAATATATTAGCATGTTGAGCAAATGAAACAACGATAAAAACAGAGGAAAACACTTACTAGGACCTACCTACTTTTAGGGAGTATTCAGGAGCAGTAACTGACCGATGTCTCTCATTGCATTGAAGAGATCATAGTGTCTGCTTTATACGTGGGCTGTGCTTTACGTTTATTTATCGTCGCTACCGGTTGCCCATATGAGCGACGCCTCCTGAAGAGATTAGTCATTTTAGATGTTTGGAGGATAGTGCAATGATGCAGAGAGATACCATTCCTTAATACACCAACGTAGTACATGTGTATACAGTTTGATTGATATATACAAGCAGTACACATACAGTTTGATTGATATATACAAGCAGTACACATACAGTTTGATTGCTATATACAAGCAGTACACATACAGTTTGATTGATATATACAAGCAGTACACATGCAGTTTGATTGATATATACAAGCAGTACACATGCAGTTTGATTGTTATATACAAGCAGTACACATGCAGTTTGATTGTTATATACAAGCAGTACACATACAGTTTGATTGATATATACAAGCAGTACACATGCAGTTTGATTGATATATACAAGCAGTACACATGCAGTTTGATTGTTATATACAAGCAGTACACATGCAGTTTGATTGTTATATACAAGCAGTACACATACAGTTTGATTGATATATACAAGCAGTACACATGCAGTTTGATTGATATATACAAGCAGTACACATGCAGTTTGATTGTTATATACAAGCAGTACACATGCAGTTTGATTGTTATATACAAGCAGTACACATACAGTTTGATTGATATATACAAGCAGTACACATGCAGTTTGATTGATATATACAAGCAGTACACATATAGTTTGATTGATATATACAAGCAGTACACATACAGTTTGATTGATATATACAAGCAGTACACATACAGTTTGATTGATATATACAAGTAGTACACATATAGTTTGATTGATATATACAAGCAGTACACATACAGTTTGATTGATATATACAAACAGTACACATACAGTTTGATTGATATATACAAGCAGTACACATACAGTTTGATTGATATATACAAGCAGTACACATACAGTTTGATATATATATACAAGCAGTACACATACAGTTTGATTGATATATACAAACAGTACACATACAGTTTGATTGATATATACAAGCAGCACACATACAGTTAGATTGATATATACAAGTAGTACACATACAGTTTGATATATGCAAGCAGTACACATACAGTGTGATTGATATATACAAGCAGTACACATACAGTTTGATTGATATATACAAGCAGTACACACGCAGTTTGATTGATATATACAAGCAGTACACATACAGTGTGATTGATATATACAAGCAGTACACATACAGTTTGATTGATATAAACACGCAGTACACATACAGTTTGATTGATATATCCAAGCAGTACACATACAGTTTGATTGAGATATCCAAGCAGTACACATGCAGTTTGATTGATATATCCAAGCAGTACACATACAGTTTGATTGATATATACACGCAGTACACATACAGTTTGATATATGCAAGCAGTACACATACAGTTTGATTGATATATACAAGCAATACACATACAGTTTGATTGATATATACAAGCATTACACACTGTTTGATATATACAAGCAGTACACATACAGTTTGATTGATATATACAAGCAATACACATACAGTTTGATTGATATATACAAGCAGTACACATGCAGTTTGATTGATATATACAAGCAGTACACACAGTTTGATATATACAAACAGTTCACATATAGTTTGATTGATATATCCAAGCAGTACACACATAGTTTGATTGATATATACAAGCAGTACACATACAGTTTGATTGATATATACAAGCAGTACACATACAGTTTGATTGATATATACAAGCAGTACAAACGCAGTTTGATTGTTATATACAAGCAGTACACATACAGTTTGATTGATATATACAAGCAGTACACATACAGTTTGATTGATATATACAAGCAGTACAAACGCAGTTTGATTGCTATATACAAGCAGTACACCCACAGTTTGATATATACAAGCATTACACACAGTTTGTTATATACAAGCAGTACACATACAGTTTGATTGATATATACAAGCAGTACACATACAGTTAGATTGATATATACAAGTAGTACACATACAGTTTGATATATGCAAGCAGTACACACACAGTGTGATTGATATATACAAGCAGTACACATACAGTTTGATTGATATATACAAGCAGTACACACACAGTTTGATTGATATATACAAGCAGTACACATGCAGTTTGATTGATATATACAAGCAGTACACATACAGTTTGCTTGATATATACAAGCAGTACACATGCAGTTTGATTGATATATACAAGCAGTACACATACAGTTATATTGATATATACAAGCAGTACACATACAGTTTGATTGATATATACAAGCAGTACACATACAGCTTGATTGATATATACAAGCAGTACACATACAGTTTGATTGATATATACAAGCAATACACATGCAGTTTGATTGATATATACAAGCAGTACACATACAGTTTGATTGATATATACAAGCAGTACTCACGCAGTTTGATTGATATATACAAGCAGTACACATGCAGTTTGATATATACAAGCAGTACACATACAGTTTGATATATACAAGCAGTACACACAGTTTGATATATACAAGCAGTACACACAGTTTGATATATACAAGCAGTACACATACAGTTTGATTGATATATACAAGCAGTACACATACAGTTTGATTGATATATACAAGCAGTACACACAGTTTGATATATACAAGCAGTACACATACAGTTTGATTGATATATACAAGCAATACACATACAGTTTGATTGATATATACAAGCAGTACACATACAGTTTGATTGATATATACAAGCATTACACACTGTTTGATATATACAAGCAGTACACATACAGTTTGATTGATATATACAAGCAATACACATACAGTTTGATTGATATATACAAGCAGTACACATACAGTTTGATTGATATATACAAGCAGTACACACAGTTTGATATATACAAACAGTTCACATATAGTTTGATTGATATATCCAAGCAGTACACACATAGTTTGATTGATATATACAAGCAGTACACATACAGTTTGATTGATATATACAAGCAGTACACATACAGTTTGATTGATATATACAAGCAGTACAAACGCAGTTTGATTGTTATAGACAAGCAGTACACATACAGTTTGATTGATATATACAAGCAGTACACATACAGTTTGATTGATATATACAAGCAGTACAAACGCAGTTTGATTGCTATATACAAGCAGTACACCCACAGTTTGATATATACAAGCATTACACACAGTTTGTTATATACAAGCAGTACACATACAGTTTGATTGATATATACAAGCAGTACACATACAGTTAGATTGATATATACAAGTAGTACACATACAGTTTGATATATGCAAGCAGTACACATACAGTTTGATTGATATATACAAGCAGTACACACGCAGTTTGATTGATATATACAAGCAGTACACATGCAGTTTGATTGATATATACAAGCAGTACACATACAGTTTGCTTGATATATACAAGCAGTACACATGCAGTTTGATTGATATATACAAGCAGTACACATACAGTTATATTGATATATACAAGCAGTACACATACAGTTTGATTGATATATACAAGCAGTACACATACAGCTTGATTGATATATACAAGCAGTACACATACAGTTTGATTGATATATACAAGCAGTACACATGCAGTTTGATTGATATATACAAGCAGTACACATACAGTTTGATTGATATATACAAGCAGTACTCACGCAGTTTGATTGATATATACAAGCAGTACACATGCAGTTTGATATATACAAGCAGTACACATACAGTTAGATTGATATATACAAGCAGTACACATACAGTTAGATTGATATATACAAGCAGTACACATACAGTTTGATATATACAAGCAGTACACACAGTTTGATATATACAAGCAGTACACATACAGTTTGATTGATATATACAAGCAGTACACATACAGTTTGATTGATATATACAAGCAGTACACACAGTTTGATATATACAAACAGTACACATACAGTTTGATTGATATATACAAGCAATACACATACAGTTTGATTGATATATACAAGCAGTACACATACAGTTTGATTGATATATACAAGCATTACACACTGTTTGATATATACAAGCAGTACACATACAGTTTGATTGATATATACAAGCAATACACATACAGTTTGATTGATATATACAAGCAGTACACATACAGTTTGATTGATATATACAAGCAGTACACACAGTTTGATATATACAAACAGTTCACATATAGTTTGATTGATATATCCAAGCAGTACACACATAGTTTGATTGATATATACAAGCAGTACACATACAGTTTGATTGATATATACAAGCAGTACACATACAGTTTGATTGATATATACAAGCAGTACAAACGCAGTTTGATTGTTATATACAAGCAGTACACATACAGTTTGATTGATATATACAAGCAGTACACATACAGTTTGATTGATATATACAAGCAGTACAAACGCAGTTTGATTGCTATATACAAGCAGTACACCCACAGTTTGATATATACAAGCATTACACACAGTTTGTTATATACAAGCAGTACACATACAGTTTGATTGATATATACAAGCAGTACACATACAGTTAGATTGATATATACAAGTAGTACACATACAGTTTGATATATGCAAGCAGTACACACACAGTGTGATTGATATATACAAGCAGTACACATACAGTTTGATTGATATATACAAGCAGTACACACGCAGTTTGATTGATATATACAAGCAGTACACATGCAGTTTGATTGATATATACAAGCAGTACACATACAGTTTGCTTGATATATACAAGCAGTACACATGCAGTTTGATTGATATATACAAGCAGTACACATACAGTTATATTGATATATACAAGCAGTACACATACAGTTTGATTGATATATACAAGCAGTACACATACAGCTTGATTGATATATACAAGCAGTACACATACAGTTTGATTGATATATACAAGCAGTACACATGCAGTTTGATTGATATATACAAGCAGTACACATACAGTTTGATTGATATATACAAGCAGTACTCACGCAGTTTGATTGATATATACAAGCAGTACACATGCAGTTTGATATATACAAGCAGTACACATACAGTTAGATTGATATATACAAGCAGTACACATACAGTTAGATTGATATATACAAGCAGTACACATACAGTTTGATATATACAAGCAGTACACACAGTTTGATATATACAAGCAGTACACACAGTTTGATATATACAAGCAGTACACATACAGTTTGATTGATATATACAAGCAGTACACATACAGTTTGATTGATATATACAAGCAGTACACACAGTTTGATATATACAAGCAGTACACATACAGTTTGATTGATATATACAAGCAGTACACACAGTTTGATATATACAAGCAGTACACATACAGTTTGATTGATATATACAAGCAATACACATACAGTTTGATTGATATATACAAGCAGTACACATACAGTTTGATTGATATATACAAGCAGTACACACAGTTTGATATATACAAACAGTTCACACAGTTTGTTATATACAAGCAGTACACATACAGTTTGATTGATATATACAAGCAGTACACATACAGTTAGATTGATATATACAAGCAGTATGCATACAGTTTGATATATGCAAGCAGTACACATACAGTGTGATTGATATATACAAGCAGTACACATACAGTTTGATTGATATATACAAGCAGTACACACGCAGTTTGATTGTTATATACAAGCAGTACACATACAGTTTGATTGATATATACAAGCAGTACACATACAGTTTGATTGATATATACAAGCAGTACAAACGCAGTTTGATTGCTATATGCAAGCAGTACACCCACAGTTTGATATATACAAGCATTACACACAGTTTGTTATATACAAGCAGTACACATACAGTTTGATTGTTATATACAAGCAGTACACACGCAGTTTGATTGTTATATACAAGCAGTACACATACAGTTTGATTGATATATACAAGCAGTACACATACAGTTTGATTGATATATACAAGCAGTACAAACGCAGTTTGATTGCTATATGCAAGCAGTACACCCACAGTTTGATATATACAAGCATTACACACAGTTTGTTATATACAAGCAGTACACATACAGTTTGATTGTTATATACAAGCAGTACACACGCAGTTTGATTGTTATATACAAGCAGTACACATACAGTTTGATTGATATATACAAGCAGTACACATACAGTTTGATTGATATATACAAGCAGTACAAACGCAGTTTGATTGCTATATACAAGCAGTACACCCACAGTTTGATATATACAAGCATTACACACAGTTTGTTATATACAAGCAGTACACATACAGTTTGATTGATATATACAAGCAGTACACACAGCTTGATATATAAAAACAGTTCACACAGTTTGATATATACAAGCAGTACACATACAGTTTGATTGATATATACAAGCAGTACACATATAGTTTGATATATACAAGCAGTACACATACAGTTTGATTGATATATACAAGCAGTACACACACAGTTTGATTGATATATACACGCAGTTTGATTGATATATTCAAGCAGTACACACGCAGTTTGATTGATATATTCAAGCAGTACACATACAGTTTGATTGATATATACAAGTAATACACATACAGTTTGATTGATATATACAAGCATTACACACAGTTTGATATATTCAAGCAGTACACATACAGTTTGATTGATAACACGCAGTACACATACAGTTTGATTGATAACAAGCAGTACACATACAGTTTGATTGATATATACAAGCAATACACATGCAGTTTGATTGATATATACAAGCAGTACACATATAGTTTGATTGATATATACAAGCAGTACACATACAGTTTGATTGGTATATACAAGCAGTACACATACAGTTTGATATATACAAGCAGTACACATATAGTTTGATTGATATATACAAGCAGTACACATACAGTTTGATTGATAACACGCAGTACACATACAGTTTGATTGATATATACAAGCAGTACACATACAGTTTGATATATACAAGCAGTACACATACAGTTTGATTGATATATACAAGCAGTACACATACAGTTTGAGTGATATATACAAGCAGTACACATACAGTTTGATTGATAACACGCAGTACACATACAGTTTGATTGATATATACAAGCAGTACACATACAGTTTGATTGATATATACAAGCAGTACACATACAGTTTGATTGATATATACAAGCAGTACACATACAGTTTGAGTGATATATACAATCAGTACACATACAGTTTGATTGATAACACGCAGTACACATACAGTTTGATTGATATTTACAAGCAGTACACATACAGTTTGATTGATATATACACGCAGTACACATGCAGTTTGATTGATATATACAAGCAGTACACACGCAGTTTGATTGATATATACAAGCAGTACAAACGCAGTTTGATTGATATATACAAGCAGTACACACGCAGTTTGATTGATATATACAAGCAGTACACACGCAGTTTGATTGATATATACAAGCAGTACACATGCATTTTTATTGATATATACAAGCAGTACACACGCAGTTTGATTGATATATACAAGTAGTACACATACAGTTTGATTGATATATACACGCAGTCACCTCTGGTTCTTTTACGTGCACGGTGTAAAGCACAGACACGAGACCTCGGTTTAAAGTCCCATTTGAAAGACTGTTCATTTTATTGGGATCAAACGGGGGATCGAAGCTGTGATCCCTGTATTACCAGTCCAGCGTGTTACCACTGGACTACAGATCCGTTTACTTTTTATATGCTCTGCCTTTTTTGAGTGTTGTTGCGTTGGCACTGTGACCGAGTGATATGAATAGTGCAGCTGCACGGCATACAATAAAATGATACCCAAATATCTGCCAGGATAATCGAGATAGCACTACAAAGCATAACCCTGTTCTAGAACGGTCCTAATTGTGCCCACGTGCTCTTGTTTCACATTGTACCAATTAAGGATAATTGGGTAAATGGCATGCACAATTATTATCAGGACTATTGCCAACAAATAACGAACACGTGATTGATAGTTCAGGCATTATATAGCTTGAATATTTCTATCTGATACCATCGTATGCTCTATGCGCATGTCTGAATTTGTACAACACCGAACATCGCGCATCGCACCATCTTCCGAGTGTGTATTGATTGTTCAATTACTCTAATAGTAGTGTGCGCCCTGAATCCTAGTCCGGTAATACGTCCCGGAATCCTAGTCCCGGAATCCTAGTCCGGTAATACAACCAGGAATCCTAGTCCGGTAATACAACCCGGAATCCTAGTCCGGTAATACAACCCGGAATCCTAGTCCGGTAATACAGCCCGGAATCCTAGTCCGGTAATACAACCTCGAATCCTAGTCCGGTAATACAACCCGGAATCCTAGTCTAGTAATACAACCTCGAATCCTAGTCCGGTAATACAACCCGGAATCCTAGTCTAGTAATACAACCCGGAATCCTAGTTCGGTAATACAACCCAGAATCCTAGTCCGGTATTACAATCCGGAATCCTAGTCCGGTAATACAACCCGGAATCCTAGTCTAGTAATACAACCCGGAATCCTAGTCCGGTAATACAACCCGGAATCCTAGTCCGGTAATACAACCCAGAATCCTAGTCCGGTATTACAATCCGGAATCCTAGTCCGGTAATACAACCCGGAATCCTAGTCCGGTAATACGTCCCGGAATCCTAGTACCGGAATCCTAGTCCGGTAATACAACCCAGAATCCTAGTCCGGTAATACAACCCGGAATCCTAGTCCAGTAATACAACCCGGAATCCTAGTCCAGTAATACAACCCGGAATCCTAGTCCGGTAATACAACCCGGAATCCTAGTCCGGTAATACAATCCGGAATCCTAGTCCGGTAATACAACCCGGAATCCTAGTCCAGTAATACAACCCGGAATCCTAGTCCGGTAATACAACCCGGAATCCTAGTCCGGTAATACAACCCGGAATCCTAGTCCGGTAATACAACCCGGAATCCTAGTCTAGTAATACAACCTCGAATCCTAGTCCGGTAATACAACCCGGAATCCTAGTCTAGTAATACAACCTCGAATCCTAGTCCGGTAATACAACCCGGAATCCTAGTCTAGTAATACAACCTCGAATCCTAGTCCGGTAATACAACCCGGAATCCTAGTCTAGTAATACAACCCGGAATCCTAGTCCGGTAATACAACCCAGAATCCTAGTCCGGTATTACAATCCGGAATCCTAGTCCGGTAATACAACCCGGAATCCTAGTCCAGTAATACAACCCGGAATCCTAGTCCGGTAATACAACCCGGAATCCTAGTCCGGTAATACAACCCAGAATCCTAGTCCGGTATGACAATCCGGAATCCTAGTCCGGTAATACAACCCGGAATCCTAGTCCGGTAAAATACAACCCAGAATCCTAGTCCGGTAATACAACCCAGAATCCTAGTCCGGTAATACAATCCGGAATCCTAGTCCGGTAATACAACCCGGAATCCTAGTCCAGTAATACAACCCGGAATCTTAGTCCGGTAATACAACCCGGAATCCTAGTCCGGTAATACAACCAGGAATCCTAGTCCTGTAATACAACCCGGAATCCTAGTCCGGTATTACAACCTCGAATCTATTCTATAATAAATCTATGCCGCCACTAGTTCCAATATTGTTAAAAATTGCGACATACGTTTATTCTATATTCTAACACGACCCATACATACTTGTAGAGTAAAACCTACCTCGGGTTATTCTGCGATATACCTACCTTGAACTATGCTGCGCGCGCACCGTGATTTGGCTATTCCATTTATACAATGCGTGTAAAGTTTTATGAATGAAAGTCACGTGATGTTTGTAAATACTACCGTGGGAATTCTCGGAAGTGAGCTATTTTTAGAATCAGGTAATCTCTTGTCCGTCTTGTTTATCTGATAAGTAACGTTTCAGTTACTATTCTGTACAGTTTATATGACAAAATAAATAAAATTATTGATCAGTTACAACTTTTGTTCATTTATGCACTAGATTGATATTTTCCATAAAAAATAACGTCATCACCCCTTACGCGGGAGGAAATTTCGAAAGCCAAATGCAGCGGAGTACGTTTGAAGAAAATACTCCTTTGATTCTCGTCTAAAATTATTACAAGTAAGTCGTGTTAGAATCGAAATAATAAGTATCAACCGTGGTATATCGCAGAATAACCTGAGTTTGAAGTTCTTATGCGTAGAAATATATATTCTGCGATATACCACGGTTGATACTTATTATTTGTTAAATAAATCTCTGCCGCCACTAGTTTCAATATTGTTACAAATTGCGGCATGAGTTTATTCTATAATAAATATCTGCCGTCACTAGTTTCCAATATTGTTACAAATTGTGACATATTCTATAATAATGCCCTGCCTACATTGTCGAGCTGTCTTTACAACATATCAATATCCGTGTCCAAGACAGCGAAACTAACTTAATCACAAGTAATACAATCAAGAATGTGCAGATCCTTTCTCAGCAACCAGTGTTCTGATTAAATGTCGGGCAGAAATGCTGAGCAGTGGCGTAGCTTTGTGCAGGCACTGTAAGCACACGCCGACACATTAATTGCTTCTAACGTTGAACATGCGAAATATGCAATAACAAAATTAAGGGTAATGGTCGAGGTGTACGCTGCATAGGATATAAGCCGAAAACGATCCAATATGTAAAATAGTGGACTGTTTGAGACGTGTAGCGCCGAAGACAGTACTAATATTTTACATATTGGATCCGTTTGAGGTTTATCTCTTACTCTAAACACACACTTATATAACAAGATCCTACTCATTAAAATTGTTAATTTCGTACATTTACGCATATATATATATACATATACACATATAGTATACTCTGGCCTTTTGACAGCAGTCCAATATTATTAATAATGGACTGCTGTCAAAAGGTATGACGTCACGACAGTGTTTTAAGTGCAGTTAACCACTCGACTTTGAATAGAAATCGGTAGTGAGTTACTTCTTAATTGATATTAGATATAAGATTTTTTTCATAACTAAACATTTCTCGTCAATACATTGCAGAGTCTCCTCTGGTTCATGGCGAGATCTAGCCTGGGAACAGGCGTCGATATAGTATGCCTGGACAGTCAAATAAATATTATACAGACGGATCTGTAGTACAGTGGTTAACACTCTGGACTGGTAATCCAGGGATCGCAGATTCGATCCCCCATCTGACCCTAATAAAATTAACAGTCTTTCAGATGGGACGTTAAACCGAGGTATCGTGTCGGTGATTTACACCGTGCACGTAAAAGAACCATTGGAGACTCTGTAATGGGTTTCTTTCTGTATCATTGCACTATCCTCCATGTCTAATCTCTTCAGGAGGCGTCGCTCATATGGGTAACCGGTAGCGACGATAAATAAACGTAAAACACAATCAATATATTTAACACCGATACTATTAAATGGGCCCTATTGAGTTTCTGGTCATTTTGACAGAAGCTAAAAAGTGAAAAATCGACAGTCTGGCACCCAGGCTAGGCGAGATCCACCTAGACCCCCTATCTTGGTGGTGCATACACATATAGCACACTCAAGCTACACCCCTGCTAAGTTCGATACGTCAAGTTCGTAATCCTACAATAAAATGTCATTGTACAACGAAATCCGTCGTCTACACGTGGATTTAACGTCATGGCATGCTCAGTGTGATGTTTAATTACGCTAAGATACAAAGCGGCTTTATTTTGAGTTAGCTTGTATAGTGACGCTGTTTAGGCGGTCTGAATATTTGATAAGAACAGATTTAGTTAGGTATGGACAACATACAGCTATAATATATAGGATCTTAATACATGAGTGGTGGTTTTGATTTCATACCATATTTTATGAAACGAGTGTTGGAACTCTGCTATTACGCGATCATTTTGGCGAGCTTTATAGCAATATTTCAAAACGATTTTGATATCCCGTCCTTTAACGTAATGTCTCGTCCTTTACCGTAATATCTCGTCAGTTACCGTAATATCCAGTGCTTTACAGTAATGTCCCGTTCTCTGCCATAATATGCCGTCAGTACCGTAATATTCCGTCCTTTACCGTAATAGTCCGTTCTTTACCGTAATATCCCGTCAGTACCGTAGGTACCGTCAATTACCGTAATATCCCTCCTTTACCGTAATATCCCGTCAATTACCATAATGTCTCGTCAGTTACCGTAATATACCGTGCTTTACAGTAATGTCCCGTTCTCTGCCATAATATTCCGTCAGTACCGTACTATCCCATCCTTTACCGTAATATCTCGTCAGTACCGTAAGTACCGTCAATTACCGTAATATCCCTCCTTTACCGTAATATCCCGTCATTTACCGTACTATCTCGTCCATTAGCGCGTTTCTATGAGTTCCAGCCAAAGCAATCTACATATGTCCGCATATGTCTGTGTGAGAACGGCATAAACGTAGGAGATGTAGAGGGGGAAGCTGTGTAGGCACGATCTTGCAGCCATGTATTACTACATTGCTCCCGTCAGCCCCCACCCCCCCCCCCCACGAGTTGTCTGTACGCCAAGGATGCTCGAGTAACGTGTTTTTATTGGGTTTTTTATACACATTAATTTTAGCTCGATTGTGAAACAAATTCTTACAACTTATATTAATCATTCGATATACCTCATTCCCGATGGAATCCATCGCCACCAGGGAAAGAGAATAGGTAATGTGGAATTTAAATGCCTTGCATAAGGATACAGTCGTAACAGCTCCAGCGGTGCTCGAACCCCGGGCCGTTCGTACATGAATCGAACGCTACCACTGAGTAACGTTCGTATTGAGTCCCTTATCAAGTTCTTAGCAATGCAGCATGAGTCATCATGCCTTACACGGCGTTGTCGTGACGTTTTATTCCCTTTTCTCGAACGTCATTCGAGGAATTGTATGCGCGACAGGCCATTAGTGCATTCCATATTCGAATGACATAACTTCTCATCAATCACTATGTGATAAAATAGTGCAATATCATATTAATGGCATGGTCGTATGTTTTAGCTGTAACTTGGTCACAGTGTAGTCAATAAAGTTTTTAAAACCCTAATTTGCATAAAAACCATCATTTCATACATTTGGAAGCGGTGATAGCACAGGTGTACATAGTATGGTGGTCGCCAGATCGGACAGGTGGGTTTTCACCGGATACTATTATTATACTCCGGTTTCATCCCACACGAATAACCACATTTAAGCTTTCATCCGCGCCAACGAGAGTGATTATTATAAGTTGTTAAAACTTGCTTTGCAATCGTTGTAAAATAAATAAAGTTTAAATTAGGTGTACATAGCGCAGTCGTTTCATGTGTGGGTTACCCGGGGTTCGTGCCCAGCTGGAGCCTTTGCGAGTGTGCCAATATGCAAGGCATTTAAGTTCCACATTGCCTCTTCTCTCTCCCTAGTGGCACAGGATTCTATCAGGAATGAGGTATCGAGAACGACTAATTTAGTGTTATAAAAACTTGTTTTGCAATCGAGCTAAAGTAAATTTGCATAAACTAAATAAGAATTTATTTGACGAGAGAACTCATTTAGCAAATGTTAATCTACCACGAGGCCCTCAACACAAATCAAATCGCAATCAAAAGATACGACAACGTTAGTGTATTCAAATTTATTTTAGCTCGATTGCGAAACAAGTTCTTACAACTTATATTAATCACTCTCGAGACCTCATTCCTGGTGGAATCCATCACCACGAGGGAGAGAGAAGAGGCAACGTGGACATTAATTGCCTTGCCTAAGGGCACGATCGTAAAGGCTCCAGCGGGGCTCTAACTCATGACCTTTCGCACCTGAAGCGAATGCGCATCAACAGCGCTATCACGACTTCCACGACAACGTTAATCTCGTCGATCGCGAGACTTTATTCCTGATCGAATCCACCGACATGATAGAGTGAGAAGGGGCAATGTGGATGTAAGTGTGTTGCATAAGGACATCACAAGCGGCTCTGACGGGGTTCGAACTCACAAACGCCCGGCTACCCAATGAACACCGTTTTATTTGCCACTCAGATTCCACGATGAGTCAGTGTTTGTAAGAATTAATGTTGTACTTCCGGTATGACACTGCTTTCAAGTTGTTTCATCCGCATTTTTATGTCATGTTACGTCTGTTACGTGTCCTGTTTATTTGATGTAGTGGATTCAAGTGTCGTCATCGCTATCGATGCGTTTCATTCTCCTATTTTATAGGATCGTGTTGTTAAGTTGGGTATAGACGTTGGCAGCATCAACAATAAATATAGATCTACACCAACCTTTTGTTTATCTTTAACCATACCAAACGTTAGACATTGTTTTATTGTATTTTTATAGCAAAAACAAATTCCCAGAAGATCAATCTGTATGAGTACTGCTTGGTTGTGTGTGTATTACTTGGTGGATTGCTTGGGTGTATCAATTAAACTATGTGTGTATCGCTTGGCTACATCAATCATACGTTATGTGTTTAGTTAGGTTGTATCAATCAAACTGTGTGTGTACTGTTTGTATATATCAATCAAACTGTATGTGTACTGCTTGTATATATCAATCAAACTGTATGTGTACTGCTTGTATATATCAATCAAACTGTATGTGTACTGCTTGTATATATCAATCAAACTGTATGTGTACTGCTTGTATATATCAATCAAACTGTATGTGTACTGCTTGTATATATCAATCAAACTGTATGTGTACTGCTTGTATATATCAATCAAACTGTATGTGTACTGCTTGTATATATCACTCAAACTGTATGTGTACTGCTTGTATATATCACTCAAACTGTATGTGTACTGCTTGTATATATCAAACTGTATGTGTACTGCGTGTATATATCAATCAAACTGTATATGTACTGCTTGTATATAGCAATCAAACTGTATGTGTACTGCTTGTATATATCAATCAAACTGCATGTGTACTGCTTGTATATATCAATCAAACTGTATGTGTACTGCTTGTATATAGCAATCAAACTGTGTGTGTACTGCTTGTATATATCAATCAAACTGTATGTGTACTGCTTGTATATATCAATCAAACTGTATGTGTACTGCTTGTATATATCAAACTGTATGTGTACTGCTTGTATATATCAATCAAACTGTATGTGTACTGCTTGTATATATCAATCAAACTGTATGTGTACTGCTTGTATATATCAATCAAACTGTATGTGTACTGCTTGTATATATCAAACTGTATGTGTACTGCTTGTATATATCAAACTGTATGTGTATTGCTTGTATATATCAATCAAACTGCATGTGTACTGCTTGTATATATCAAACTGTTTGTGTACTGCTTGTATATATCAATCAAACTGCATGTGTACTGCTTGTATATATCAATCAAACTGTATGTGGACTGCTTGTATATATCAATCAAACTGTATGTGTACTGCTTGTATATATCAATCAAACTGTATGTGTACTGCTTGTATATATCAATCAAACTGTATGTGTACTGCTTGTATATATCAATCAAACTGTATGTGTACTGCTTGTATATATCAAACTGTATGTGTACTGCTTGTATATATCAATCAAACTGTATGTGTACTGCTTGTATATATCAATCAAACTGCATGTGTACTGCTTGTATATATCAATCAAACTGTATGTGTACTGCTTGTATATATCAATCAACTGTTGTGTACTGCTTGTATATATCAAACTGTATGTGTACTGCTTGTATATATCAAACTGTATGTGTACTGCTTGTATATATCAAACTGTATGTGTACTGCTTGTATATATCAAACTGTGTGTAATTGCTTGTATATATCAATCAAACTGTATGTGTACTGCTTGTATATATCAAACTGTATGTGTACTGCTTGTATATATCAATCAAACTGTATGTGTACTGCTTGTATATATCAATCAAACTGCATGTGTACTGCTTGTATATATCAATCAAACTGTATGTGGACTGCTTGTATATATCAATCAAACTGTATGTGTACTGCTTGTATATATCAATCAAACTGTATGTGTACTGCTTGTATGTACTGCTTGTATATATCAATCAAACTGTATACACATGTACTACGTTGGTGTATTAAGGAATGGGTTTCTGTCTGTATCATTGCACTATCCTCCAAACATCTAAAATTACTAATCTCTTCGGGAGGCATCGCTCATATAAGCAACCGGTAGCGACGATAAATACACGTAATTTTTAAACACACACACAGATAAGCTGGGATTCAATTAGTTCTGTATCCACAGTGGCATGTATTAGTTGCAATGTAATTTCATTTTGCTGTAGTCCTATTGTGTTCTGAATAGTATAAGACCAGTGCTTACCGTCTACTTAAGTACTCTCTAGAACATATAACGAGTATATCGTGTGTTGCTGTTGCCATGGAAATAAAATAGCCGTCTTCCTCCAATGGTATTATTTATCTAAATTGTGCTAATTTGAAGAAGTTTATTGATGCAGCACACATGTTGAGATATGTAGTTGGCTAAACACCTTGTAACCGGAAACTACGGGAACCCTGTTTTCGCCATAGACTTTTTTGACGAAAGTGGAAATGTCGATATTTAACCCTAGTTACTTTTTACTGGAACCTTCACCCGACATGATGTAAAGTCGACGTTATGCTTGATATTAATCACACTGATTAGGGGATCTGTAGTCCAGTGGTAACAAGCTGGACTGGTAATCCAGGGATCACAGATTCGATCCCCCTAATGAAATTAACTGTCTTGCGGATGGGAATTTAAACCGAGGTCTCGTGTCGATGCTTTACACCGTACACGTAAAAGAACCAGAGGAGACTCTGGAATTGGTCTCTGTCTGTATCATTGCACTATCCTCCAAATATCTAAAATGATTAATCTCTTCAGGAGGCGTCGCTCATATGGGCAACCGGTAGCGACGATAAATAAACGTAAAACACACACAAGGTGTAGCTATCAATTTTGAATGTGCAGGCCCGACCAATAAAATGGAATAAAATGTATTGAATATATATATATAATAACACCATGACACTACATATATTTATATTGTATGAATATTAGTTGGTTCTAAATAGTATTAGACACTGGGTGAGCGAATCGAAATGTAATATCGACGCTTGATTGTTAGTAGCAAAATTACATAGACAACAAGCTTTTCTTATAAGTAATCATTTTAATTAATTATTGTCATTTTAATTATTAATTATATCATTTTAATTAATTATGATCATATTAATGAATTATGATCATTTTAATTAATTACTATCATTTAAATTAATTTTTATCATGATTTAAATTAATTTTTATTATTGTAATTTCATCCACTGTACTTTTTGTATTCATTCTTTATAAAAAACACGAACTCTCATAACTCAGTCGGCTCCATTCTCCCTCGTACAGCGAGGAACCCGTTATTTGCAAACCACAGTTTGAGAACCAACCGAAAATAGAAACTCAACCAAATCAACCCACACTAAAGGAGAGGACAACCATAAGCTATATAGCTATCTGTCCACAATTCATTATTTCAATTGTTGTAAATAACCATGTACATGATAGAAAATAAATATGTTTAAACCAATCCATCCTGACATTCAAAATGTCGTATCAACTTCATTCTGAACACCAATCAGAATTCACTAGGCTATTATTTCTGATGCGAAATAATTATATATGTTTAGTCACGCTTATCAGTTGGTGCGTGATATAATATGCCATGGTTGTATACAACTCTCTCTTACGATTTTATCCTTCACTGTACATATTTTACCTTGTATTTCCTTTTTGCGTGCAACCCTGGCAATGACTTCCATCAGTTGAAGGTGGCCAGTAATGGTAGACATTTAAGACCACTGTGTCTGTTCGGTTGTTTGTCCCACTGTGTATGTCAGATTACCATCTACTGGGACTGAACGTAATGGGAAGACGATACCACTGTATATGATGTGCTACTACTGTTTCACATTCGGAGTGAGTTCCAGGCTTCTTCCACCCTTATGCTGAATAAGTAATGTGTTAGTTAAGATATTGATTGTAGTGTCACGCTATTTCCTATTGTCCATAGATACAAGGCTGGCCTACTGTCCCTAGACAACAGGCTGACCTACTGTCCATGGATAACAGGCTGACCTACTGTCCATAGATAACAGGCTGGCCTACTGTCCATAGATAACAGGCTGGCCTACTGTCCATAGATAACAGGCTGGCCTACTGTCCATAGATAACAGGCTGACCTACTGTCCATAGATAACAGGCTGGCCTACTGTCCATAGATACAAGGCTGGCCTACTGTCCATATATAACAGGCTGACCTACTGTCCATAGATAACAGGCTGGCCTACTGTCCATAGACAACAGGCTGACCTACTGTCCATAGATAACAGACTGGCCTACTGCCCATATATAACAGGCTGACCTACTGTCCATAGATACAAGGCTGGCCTACTGTCCATAGATAAAAGGCTGGCCTACTGCCCATAGATAACAGGCTGGCCTACTGTCCATAGATACAAGGCTGGCCTACTGTCCATAGATAACAGGCTGGCCTACTGTCCATAGATACAAGGCTGGCCTACTACCCATAGATAACAGGCTGACCTACTGTCCATAGATACAAGGCTGGCCTACTGCCCATAGATACAAGACTGGCCTACTGCCCATAGATAACAGGCTGACCTACTGTCCATAGATACAAGGCTGGCCTACTGCCCATATATACAAGGCTGGCCTACTGCCCATATATAACAGGCTGACCTACTGTCCCTAGACAACAGGCTGACCTACTGCCCATATATACAAGGCTGGCCTACTGCCCATAGATAACAGGCTGACCTACTGTCCATAGATACAAGGCTGGCCTACTGTCCATAGATACAAGGCTGGCCTACTGCCCATAGACAACAGGCTGACCTACTGCCCATAGATAACAGGCTGACCTACTGTCCCTAGACAACAGGCTGGCCTACTGCCCATAGATAACAGGCTGACCTACTGTCCCTAGACAACAGGCTGACCTACTGCCCATAGATACACGGCTGACCTACTGTCCATAGATACAAGGCTGGCCTACTGCCCATATATACAAGGCTGACCTACTACCCATAGATACAAGGCTGACCTACTGCCCATAGACAACAGACTGGCCTACTGCCCATAGACAACAGGCTGGCCTACTGCCCATAGAAAACAGGCTGGCCTACTGCACATAGACAACAGGTTGGCCTACTGCCCATAGATAAACAGGCTGACCTACCGCCCATATACAACAGACTGGCCTACTGCCCATATACAACAGACTGGCCTACTGCCCATAGACAACAGGATGGCCTACTGCCCATATACAACAGGATGGCCTACTGCCCATTGACAGCAGGCTGACCTACTGCCCATAGACAACAGACTGGCATACTGCCCATAGACAACAGGCTGACCTACTGCCCATAGACAACAGGCTGACCTACTGCCAATAGACAACAGGCTGACCTACTGTCCATATACAACAGACTGGCCTACTGCCCATATACAACAGACTGACCTACTGCCCATTGACAACAGGATGGCCTACTGCCCATATACAACAGGATGGCCTACTGCCCATAGACAACAGGCTGACCTACTGCCCATAGACAACAGACTGGCCTACTGCCCATAGACAACATGCTGACCTACTGCCCATACCACAGGCTGACCTACTGCCCATAGACAACAGGCTGACCTACTGTCCATAGACAACAGGCTGACCAACTGCCCATATACAACAGGCTGGCCTACTGCACATAGACAACAGACTGACCTACGGCCCATAGACAACAGGATGGCATACTGCCCATAGACAACAGGCTGACCTACTGCCCATAGACAACAGGCTGACCTACTGCCCATAGACAACAGGCTGACCTACTGCCCATAGACAACAGGCTGACCTACTGTTCATAGATAACAGGCTGGCCTACTGCCCATAGATAACAGGCTGACCTACTGTCCATAGATACAAGGCTGGCCTACTGTCCATAGATACAAGGCTGGCCTACTGCCCATAGATAACAGGCTGGCCTACTGTCCATAGATACAAGGCTGGCCTACTGTCCATAGATACAAGGCTGGCCTACTACCCATAGATAACAGGCTGACCTACTGTCCATAGATACAAGGCTGGCCTACTGCCCATAGATACAAGGCTGGCCTACTGCCCATAGATACAAGGCTGGCCTACTGTCCCTAGACAACAGGCTAATCTACTGCCCATAGATACAAGGCTGACCTACTGTCCATAGATACAAGGCTGGCCTACTGCCCATAGATACAAGGCTGGCCTACTGCCCATATATAACAGGCTGACCTACTATCCCTAGACAACAGGCTGACCTACTGCCCATAGATACAAGGCTGGCCTACTGCCCATAGATAACAGGCTGACCTACTGTCCATAGATACAAGGCTGGCCTACTGTCCATAGATACAAGGCTGCACTGCCATAGACAACAGACTGGCCTACTGCCCATAGACAACAGGCTGACCTACTGCCCATAGATAACAGGCTGACCTACTGTCCCTAGACAACAGGCTGGCCTACTGCCCATAGATAACAGGCTGACCTACTGTCCCTAGACAACAGGCTGACCTACTGCCCATAGATACACGGCTGACCTACTGTCCATAGATACAAGGCTGGCCTACTGCCCATATATACAAGGCTGACCTACTGCCCATAGATACAAGGCTGACCTACTGCCCATAGACAACAGACTGGCCTACTGCCCATAGACAACAGGCTGGCCTACTGCCCATAGAAAACAGGCTGGCCTACTGCACATAGACAACAGGTTGGCCTACTGCCCATAGATAAACAGGCTGACCTACCGCCCATATACAACAGACTGGCCTACTGCCCATATACAACAGACTGGCCTACTGCCCATAGACAACAGGATGGCCTACTGCCCATATACAACAGGATGGCCTACTGCCCATTGACAGCAGGCTGACCTACTGCCCATAGACAACAGACTGGCATACTGCCCATAGACAACAGGCTGACCTACTGCCCATAGACAACAGGCTGACCTACTGCCAATAGACAACAGGCTGACCTACTGTCCATATACAACAGACTGGCCTACTGCCCATATACAACAGACTGACCTACTGCCCATTGACAACAGGATGGCCTACTGCCCATATACAACAGGATGGCCTACTGCCCATAGACAACAGGCTGACCTACTGCCCATAGACAACAGACTGGCCTACTGCCCATAGACAACATGCTGACCTACTGCCCATACCACAGGCTGACCTACTGCCCATAGACAACAGGCTGACCTACTGCCCATATACAACAGGCTGGCCTACTGCACATAGACAACAGACTCACCTACTGCCCATTGACAACAGGATGGCCTACTGCCCATAGACAACAGGCTGACCTACTGCCCATAGACAACAGGCTGACCTACTGCCCATAGACAACAGGCTGGCCTACTGCCTATATACAACATGCTGACCTACTGCCCATATACAACAGGATTTCCTACTGCCCATAGACAACCGGCTGGCCTACTGCCCATAGACAACATACTGACCTACTGCCCATAGACAACAGGCTGACCTACTGCCCATAGACAACAGGCTGACCTACTGCCCATAGACAACAGGCTGGCCTACTGCACATAGACAACAGGATGGCCTACTGCCCATAGACAACAGGCTGACCTACTGCCCATATACAACAGGCTGGCCTACTGCCCATAGAAAACAGGCTGGCCTACTGCCCATAGACAACAGGCTGACCTACTGCCCATATACAACAGGCTGGCCTACGGCCCATAGGCAACAGGCTGACCTACTGCCCATAGACAACAGGCTGGCCTACTGCCCATAGACAACATGCTGACCTACTGCCCATATACAACAGGATTGCCTACTGCCCATAGACAACCGGCTGGCCTACTGCCCATAGACAACTTACTGACCTACTGCCCATATACAACTGGCTGACCTACTGCCCATAGACAACAGGCTGACCTACTGCCCATAGAAAATTGTAGTGTCACATTAATTCCTAATGTTATTTTGCTATAACAAGACATGTGACAGTTCTGGGAAATATTTCCAGGCATGCGGTTTGTAACCCAACGCAAGTATTTCTAGATTGTTACGAATATACTCCCTTAGTTGAAACCAACAAGACATGTGACAGTTGTGAGACGCCCAGCAGTTCCTGAAATGAATGTCTTATCCTATATTACCGACACGGGCAATTCTGGTAAATATCTGTTCATATGCTATGTACAGAGACGTGTGGCGGTTCTGAAACGCCCGTCAGTTCTATGAACTGTCGTATCCTCAGTTACCGAAACACGTGGCAATTCTGGTAAATATCTGTTCATATGCTATGTACAGAGACGTGTGGCGGTTCTGAAACGCCCGTCAGTTCTATGAACTGTCGTATCCTCAGTTACCGAAACACGTGGCAATTCTGGTAAATATCTGTTCATATGCTATGTACAGAGACGTGTGGCGGTTCTGAAACGCCCGTCAGTTCTATGAACTGTCGTATCCTCAGTTACCGAAACACGTGGCAATTCTGGTAAATATCTGTTCATATGCTATGTACAGAGACGTGTGGCGGTTCTGAAACGCCCAGCCGTTCTATTAAATGTCTTATCCTCAGTTACCGAAACACGTGGCAATTATGGTAAATATCTGTTCATATGCTATGTACAGAGACGTGTGGCCGTTTTGAAGCGCCCGGCAGTTCTATGAACTGTCGTATCCCCAGTTACCGAAACGCGTGGCAATTCTGGTAAGCATCAGTTCTAGTTAATATTTTCTCATATGGAACTGAAACACGTAGCAGTTTTGGGAATTGTATTGTCCTATGCCCCTGAGACACGTGCCAGTTCTATGACATATGCTCTCTTATATCTCCCTCTAACTTGAGTCACTTCCCTAATCTACGTGTATTAATTCCGGCACGATAATATCTCAGACAAATAATCCTTCCAAACCATCCTTCATTTCACATGTCCTCGTTATTCCAATAGTTACGGTAATATCACATGTCCTCGTTATTCCAATAGTTACGGTAATATCACATGTCCTCGTTATTCCAATAGTTACGGTAATATCACATAGGCATACCCGTGTATTTTTCACTGCAATTTGATAAATAAAATGAAGAAAAATGACCACAAGGACCAACTCTGTTGCATAGCAACAAGAAAACGAAATTTGTCTTTTAAATGTAAAGCATACCATTGTCTTTGATAGCACCATCAATATTAAGCTATTCAACAACAAGTAACTGACATGGACTTGTGCATGATATTGTTAGACCAATAAATGAATAAGAAAATTACATTTGGACCACTTCATTTATCAAAATGTGTAATGTTGTCTAAAAATAGTAATGTTACTGGCAACAAGTGCAGATCCCGATGAAACGGTTAGCAACGAGGCGGCTCATTTTGACCTACACCTTGTGTAAGCCTATTTAGAGGCATGTAGTGTTGAAAGTGTTAATAATAATAATAATAATAAAGTCTTTGCTTAACGAGAGAACTCATTTGAGCAATTAAGTATATCTAACACGAGGCACTAAACAAATTAAAACATGAAATAGCACAATGAGACACGAAAACAGTAACCAGTAAAACGTTCATAGGAAATACGATATACGCTGCAAGAACTAATATTTATATTCATGTATAATTGTATATTATCAGTGTATTAGGTTATTTGGTCTGTTCGTTGCATTACCTGATATATAAAGCTTTGAAGTGTGGAACATAATGTGCTGTTTTGATGTGATAAGGGAGGGAATTCCACAAGTGTGACCCTGAATATAACAACGATTTTCCAAAAACTTCAGTAGTTAGCTTAGGAGGGTAAAGTAGGAGATTGGCGGATGATATTTAATCCTGGACTAATTAAGTCACGACTGAGATCAAACGGAACAATGTCGCACCTTCACTTGGACAATAAAGTTAATACTATTTTCCATAATGACGAATACAATTTACAAATCACAATAACATTACTGTCACATTAATAACATACATAAATCCTGATAATATCCATATACATGACATTTACAAAATGGTTGGGCTACAAGTTTTGAAAACATTAGCAATATCCCTTTGCACAATGAAACATACAGAATGAATAGCAAAACTTTCATAGGAAATACTATTTTTCATAATGACGAATACAATTTACAAATCACAATAACATTACTGTCACATTATGACATACATAAAACCTGATAATATTCATAGCACACATATATATACATGGCATTCTCAAAGTGCAAAAGGATTGGGCTACAAGTTTTGAAAACATTAGCAACAGCCCTTTCCAAAAGGGAAGTATGTATTACTAATATAAGTAAGTCATTCATGAAAAGTATTGTTTTGATTGAATAAGAATAATGACGGGATACGCCTAAGAGAATACTAAAAATGAACAAGAAGAATTAATTTTTTTTAATAGCTGCCCTAATAAGCAGCTTGACTGCCTCTCACCGAAACCCCAAACCTCAGAACAATATCGGTCAAGTTAAAAAGGCAGATATATCTCAATAAATGCAACAGTATGAGCAGTATCGATTATAAATATCAATCATTTGGACAGTGATACCACGTTCATTGTATCACAGTAAATGACAATCAAGGGCATCTCAACCGGGAATAGTTCTTGCATGTGAGACCAGGACGTCACTGGGCAACCAAGCGGACTACACCACACATGTCAACTCTTGGCCTTTACACACATAAATAAGAAATTCTAAAAACTGCAGTACATGTAGTTGGTTAACTGGTAATACTAAGCTATGTTGAAAAGGTTAAACGCTGTATAACTACAAGGAGACTACTTCTGCATTCCAATTCTAGGAAATGAACTATATTTCGTGCTACGCGCTAGACCAATTTTCTATCTGATTTGTGCGACGTTCTTTCATCCGATAAGAAAACAATTGACAATTCTGCTACTTATCGGTCATCTATGCTGTGCTACATACTGTTCCAGGATGTACATTTAAGATTGATCCGATAAGTTAATAATCATCGTGCCATTATTTCGTCTGCTAACTTCCAATAATGATCCAACATATCGTGTTTGATGTATGGTCTGGTGTTTATAGGTAGTCAGGCAATTGCATGCAACAATATGTGACAGTTTTCAGATCCGTATGGTTAGTTGGTTTAAACATATTTATTCGATATTGTATAACATAATTTACTACAAATAATTATGTACACAAATCAATACAAGTGAAATGAAATGAACGCTAAAAGCTTATTGAATATCTCTCCACTTTGGTTAGCTATGGATTTGTATGATAACGTTGTAATGCAACACAGAAGTAGTCTATTAACTACAGTGTAAAAAGTAACAACATACTATATATAGTATTTGCATTTGTATTTTCCATCCACAGACGGATCTGTAGTCCAGTGGTAACACGCTGGACTGGTAATCCAGGGATCGCAGGTTCGATCCCCCGTCCGTCTGACTCTAATAAAATTAACAGTCTTTCAGATGGGACGTTAAACCGAGGTCTCGTGTCGGTGCTTTACACCGTGCACGTAAAAGAACCAGAGGAGATTCTGGAATGGGTCTCTGAATGGTATCATTGCACTATCCTCCAAAATCTAAAATGACTATTCTCTTCAGGAGGCGTCGCTCATATGGGCAACCGGTAGCGACGATAAATAAACGTAAAACACACACTACACCAACAAAATTGAGAACAGTAAAGACATTACATGTTAAATGTTTTGTAATGACAAATGCTTAGCTGTGAATGACGTCACTATATTTGTACACTGTATTCCTCCGCCAAATATTACAGTATATCCCACGTTCAGTTTGCAATTGCCTGATTTTGTATATCGCATATTTCCTACACATCAACTAGTCTAAAGTATTCTCAAGTCACATACTTTCTCAAACAAAACTAAAAAACTATCCATTTCATGTCCTGAAAATGCAGTCAAAAATTCCAAATCCCATCAGGCTAAATTAGTATGGAGTTACTTAAAATTAATAGAATTTTCAATGACATAATATCGGCATACTTTAACTAAATGCTATTGTCATATTGTCTCATTTTTTCATTCTGGAACTACCTTTGGCATTCTAAATATACACATCGTGATACGGTATGTTCAAATCAACATCTTCTTCTTCTTCTTGTCGTTCGCGAATCACATGGACGAGCCGGCAGCAAACACCAAATGGGCCGTCCTCCTCAGATCCTCCCGGCAGCCATGTAACATCGTCTGGAGTGAAGTATATATTGGCCAACGCAAAATGAATCACAAATCAACATGATATAACACGGTTATAGGCCCCCCACATTCTAGGAAATAATCGATTTACCATGATATAACACGGTTTAGGGTAACCCACATTCTAGGATACAGTCAAACCTGTGTTAGTGGTCACCTCTATTAAACATCCAACCTGTATTAAGCGGCCAGTTACCAGATTCCCACTATGTTGTTTTGTTATATTTTGACCTCTATTAAGCAGCCACCTGTGTTAAGCAGCCACTTTCTGTGGTTCCCTTGGCTGGCTGCTTAACACAGGTTTGACTGTATATTCGATTAACCATGATAAAATACGGTTTAGGGTCCCCCACATTCCAGGATATATTCGATTAACCATGATATAACACGGTTTAGGGTCCCCCACATTCTAGGAAATATTCGATTAACCACGATATAACACGGTTTAGGGTCCCACACATTCCAGGATATATTCGATTAACCATGATATAACACGGTTTAGGGTCCCCCACATTCCAGGATATATTCGATTAACCATGATATAACACGGTTTAGGGTCCCCCACATTCTAGGAAATATTCGATTAACCATGATATAACACGGTTTAGGGTCCCCCACATTCCAGGATATATTCGATTAACCATGATATAACACGGTTTAGGGTCCCCCACATTCTAGGAAATATTCGATTAACCACGATATAACACGGTTTAGGGTCCCCCACATTCCAGGATATATTCGATTAACCATGATATAATACGATTTAGGGTCCACACATTCTAGGATATATTCGATTAACCATGATATAACACGGCTTATGGTCACCCACATTCTAGGAAATATTCGATAAAGCCTCATATACTAAGATAGTGCAGATGGTAAGGCAAGGACGTAAAATCTCAATGTGCACTGAACACTAATATGCATTTAATGTTTTATAATTCCTCTAGTATAGGTTGCCGTGCTTACCAGCTTACAACGATTGATGATATGATGATAATAAACTGATTAAATATATATTATCTGACCTACTGTTTCCTGGAATACATATAGCTGACCATGATATTATAAATACTACAGTTTCCTGGAATACATATAGCTAACAAGATATTATAAATACTACAGTTTCCTGGAATACATATAGTTGGCAAGATATTATAAATACTACAGTTTCCTGGAATACATATAGTTGGCAAGATATTATAAATACTACAGTTTCCTGGAATACATATAGCTAACAAGATATTATAAATACTACAGTTTCCTGGAATACATATAGTTGGCAAGATATTATAAATACTACAGTTTCCTGGAATACATATAGCTTGCAAGATATTATAAATACTACAGTTTCCTGGAATACATATAGTTGGCAAGATATTATAAATACTACAGTTTCCTGGAATACATATAGCTTTAAAGATATTATAAATACTACAGTTTCCTGGAATACATATAGTTGGCAAGATATTATAAATACTACAGTTTCCTGGAATACATATTATAGCTAACAAGATATTATAAATACTACAGTTTCCTGGAATATCACTTTTATTTCACTAGCCAATTCCCAAAACTACGGGAACTATATTCTATCACGAATCCGACGATATGGAACGTCTTGACGTTTTAATGGCCCCTCATC
The DNA here is from genome assembly GCA_014843695.1 of Archivesica marissinica. Classification (NCBI taxonomy): domain Eukaryota; kingdom Metazoa; phylum Mollusca; class Bivalvia; order Venerida; family Vesicomyidae; genus Archivesica; species Archivesica marissinica. Next base: position 51,469,115 of record CM026402.1, on the reverse strand, counting down.
ATGAACCCGACGACATGGAACGTATTGTTGTTTTAATGGCCCCTCATCACGAACCCGACGATATGGAACGTCTTGGCGTTTTAATGGCCCTCATCACGAATCCGACGACATGGAACGTCTTGGCGTTTTAATGGCCCCTCATCATGAATCCCACATAATGGAACGTCTTGGCGTTTTAATGGCCCCTCATCATGAATCCCACATAATGGAACGTCTTGGCGTTTTAATGGCCCCTCATCATGAATCCCACATAATGGAACGTCTTGGCGTTTTAATGGCCCCTTATCATGAATCCCACATAATGGAACGTCTTGGCGTTTTAATGGCGAATCATCACGAATCCGACATAATGGAACGTCTTGGTGTTTTAATGGCCGCTCGTCACGAATCCGACATAATGGAACGCATTGGCGTTTTAATGGCCCCTCATCACGAATCCGACATAATGGAACGTATTGGTGTTTTAATGGCGAATCATCACGAATCCGACATAATGGAACGTATTGGTGTTTTAATGGTACCTCATCGCGAATCCGACATAATGGAACGTCTTGGCGTTTTAATGGTGAATCATCACGAATCCGACATAATGGAGCGTGTTGGTGTTTTAGTGGCCCCTCATCGCGAATCCGAGATAATGGAACGTCTTGGCGTTTTAATGGCGAATCATCAGGAATCCGAAATAATGGAACGTCTTGGTGTTTTAATGGCCCCTCATCACGAATCCGACATAATGGAACGCATTTGGCGTTTTAATGGCCCTCATCACGAATCCGACATAATGGAACGCATTGGTGTTTCAATGGCCCCTCATCACGAATCCGACATAATGGAACGTCTTGGCGTTTTAATGGCCCCTCATCATGAACCCGACGATATGGAACGTATTGGCGTTTTAATGGCGAATCATCACGAATCCGACGACATGGAACGTATTGGTGTTTTAATGGCCCCTCATCACGAATCCGACATAATGGAACGTCTTGGTGTTTTAATGACCCCTCATCACCGAGCTCTGACAAGCAGAAACGTATGCATAAATACGACGTAGTTTCAGGTGGAAATAACATGCAGTCATACATTCACGTCAAATTATTGCTCGAGCAGAGCTTTAATTATTTTGGGAACCACTCCATTACTCAGAAGCCGTCTTAAGTAACGGATTCAATATTGATTTTGCTCGAGTAGATTGGCATAACGTTTACTCTAGCAAATATTCGACTTCAAACTTGTTAAATAACACACAGGGATTAACTTTTTGGAGATAAATCCACAATGAGGGAGACATTCGTACTTAATTCTGATCTACGACCTTGTAAAAGGTTTCTGTTAAGGGGGTGTCACGTTATGAAACGGTGTACACTAGCTTGAATCGGGAATCATCAGTATTTCCATTAACATGGATTGCCGCACTATGCCAATCAAGCAGTTTTTTGGGGAAACAGTTTCCAGATTAAATTTTCATAGAACATTCAATTATGTAGCAGTGGATAGTTGAATGCCCATTTCAAAAAAGGTGGGGTAAATTGTTTTACAGATGTCGGTCGGTCTCGCTTTTGTGTCCGTTCCATATGTCTGAAACCTCTGTGATACTTTCTAATAACTGCACAATTATGAACGTTCACCATATTGAGTCAACGTACCGCGCGATCCGTATGCCAAGGTCACGGTCACTCCTGTAATGTTCAAAGGTTATTAACTCTTGCACCGCCAACGTACCGCGCGATCCGTATGCCAAGGTCACGGTCACTCTTGTAGTGTTCAAAGGTTATTAACTCTTGCACCGCCAACGTACCGCGCGATCCGTATGCCAAGGTCACGGTCACTCTTGTAGTGTTCAAAGGTTATTAACTCTTGCACCGCCAACGTACCGCGCGATCCGTATGCCAAGGTCACGGTCACTCTTGTAGTGTTCAAAGGTTATTAACTCTTGCACCGCCAACGTACCGCGCGATCCGTATGCCAAGGTCACGGTCACTCTTGTAGTGTTCAAAGGTTATTAACTCTTGCACCGCCAACGTACCGCGCGATCCGTATGCCAAGGTCACGGTCACTCTTGTAGTGTTCAAAGGTTATTAACTCTTGCGGGGTTGGGTGGGTTGGTACTCTTGTAGTGTTCAAAGTTATTACTCTTGCACCGCAGTACCGCGCGATCCGTATGCCAAGGTCACGGTCACTTTGTAGTGTTCGAAGGTTATTAACTCTTGCACCGCCAACGTACCGCGCGATCCGTATGCCAAGGTCACGGTCACTCTTGTAGTGTTCAAAGGTTATTAACTCTTGCACCGCCAACGTACCGCGCGATCCGTATGCCAAGGTCACGGTCACTCTTGTAGTGTTCAAAGGTTATTAACTCTTGCACCGCCAACGTACCGCGCGATCCGTATGCCAAGGTCACGGTCACTCTTGTAGTGTTCAAAGGTTATTAACTCTTGCACCGCCAACGTACCGCGCGATCCGTATGCCAAGGTCACGGTCACTCTTGTAGTGTTCAAAGGTTATTAACTCTTGCACCGCCAACGTACCGCGCGATCCGTATGCCAAGGTCACGGTCACTCTTGTAGTGTTCAAAGGTTATTAACTCTTGCACCGCCAACGTACCGCGCGATCCGTATGCCAAGGTCACGGTCACTCTTGTAGTGTTCAAAGGTTATTAACTCTTGCACCGCCAATGTCGCATAAAATCGACGTAGCAAAGCGCGGAAAGAGTTAATGTGTGCAATATTTTTGAAACCGAGTAGCATGTTCTGATACAACGTATCATAGATAGTCGCTATATTAAGTAGAAATGCATCGCACACGACCCATGTCCGTAGCTCTAGGGTCAAGGTCATACTTGTGCGTCAAAGGTCAAAATTAGTTCCAATAACTTGTGTTAGCTCCGTATCTCTGAAACAGAGATAGCATGTTTTGAAATAAGTTCTTAGGAATGTTTTAATATGTTGAGTAGGTAGATGTGCCACGCACAAGAGCCACTACTTACAAAGTGAAAGTCGCAATGAGAGACATCGGTCAGTTACTGCTCCTGAATACTCTCTAAAAATATGTAGGTCATCTTAAGTTGTTTCCTCTGTTTTTATCGTTGTTTCCTTTGCACAACATGCTATCAATGTTCAACCACTTTCTTATCTTATGATTATTATGTTACTAAATCTCGACAGATATCCGTCAGTATATTCAATGGGTAAAATATCTGTAATTTGTTTTTTATCAATTAATTAACATGATTTTGATAAAATCACATTAATCATAACGCAACATCCGGTTAGGGAACACCAGTAAAAACAAAGGATTTCAATTGAAATGATCATTAGCCATCAAGGATAATAAATAAGTGGTATATTGCGTGCTATCTGCATGTATAGAAATTTGATGGATCTGTTTTGATATGTTCACCATATTGAGACCCGTCGCACGTAAGACACAGAACCGTACGTGCACGATTTGGGTCACATTAAAGTTTCAACTTTATTTATTTTACAACGATTGCGAAACAAGATTTAACAACTTATATTAATCACTCTCGTTGGCGCGGATGAGAGCGTACATATGGTCAATCCGTTCGTTTTTGCGACCACCGTACCATCTACCATACATTCCGGTCCGAGGATCGATCAAAGCAAACAAAATGCATTTTTTTCACGTATAAATGCATAGCTACTACACATTCTTCTGAATACATTCGAACACTAATATTGGATCAATAAACAGTGTTTTTGTGGTATACAAACGTTCAAACGTGAAATTAGGATTTCATATAACGGTCATCCGCGCTCCTGAATTGACGTTTGTGTCATTGGAGTCAATACTAAACACGCGATACATTCGTTTAGATAATTTAACTAAGATTAGTCTACAAATAAATATGCATAGGCACATGTGTGAGATATCACGGTAAATATGTACCATACCTCGTGTTATTCGGGATAAATGCGTTGTATTACGCATGAATGTCGACCTATTTACATTATTTTGTTATGTCAACAAACCGCGTATACGACGTTTGTTTATTTGTTGAACTACTCATAACAAAAATATTATACCATATAATAGCAGATTACATTCTGCAGACATTTGCGTTTTCACCGATATAGTGTCGCTTTATGGTCACTTAGCCGTCAATGGTCAGGGATGGGTATACTATTTGGCTACAGCTCCATATCTTTGAAACTGATCCGACATTTTTTGGAATAACTTTTCACAATTGGGTCACACTATGCTTACATGCTTCAATCTGTGAAGGAGATGATATATATACAAATTAATATTCGAACCACGCTCAGATGTTGGCGCACCAAGTACTGGATGACCGCTCGAGCCTGCTCAGGAAAGGTGTTATCAGGTAATCGGCCCGTCGCTCATATGGTCAACCGGTAGCGACGATAAATAAACATTTAAAAAATCCCAGCACGTTAATTAGCCAAAATCTGCACAGTAAATCTGTAACTGTTCAACCGAGTGTTTGATTTGTGCAGAGATGTAAAAATAGCAGCATTCTTTCATCGATATTTGCAATCTGATGCATTTTAAACAACAACAACAACAACAACAACAACAACAACAACAACAACAACAATAGTTTATTGCGTAAAACATCTATAAGACGTTTAAAGCAAATACATTAGTTACACATTGTAGTGGATACACAAAAGTAATTACCAAGAGGTCTCTTTAATAAAATCTTGTGAACAGATAACAGTTCGAATTACAAGGATCTGTTCTGCATAAATATGTGTACGGTGGGTTGTATGTATTAATATGATTATTTAAATATTAGAATGTATTAATGTCTACTCCTACTGATTAATGCATAATATATAAACTTAGAAGTATTAAGAATACAACGTTTTGACTGTTCCGACATATGTTCAAGCTTATTAATGTTGGGCCAATGGTTATAATACGGTTTAAGGTACTTGGTACGTAATTCCCTATATTTTGGGCATACTAACAGGAAGTGGTATTCGTTTTCTAAGATATTCATGTCATGCATTTTAAACAATATAACATTGAACAGTTACGAGCATTGCTTATACGGATTAAGTGTTGCTTATACGGATTAAGTGTGATGCAGTTAATAATTAATTAACGTAGCATCATTTGCTGATAAAATAATCATTATAATGTGCGTATTGTCTGCTAGTCAGTTAGCGACGACATGAAACTGCCCAATGAACATCTCTTGGACGGGTCACACTTGCGCATGCGCACAAATACAGGATACCACACATACAGAGATGTAAGTAAATTGTTGGAGGTCATCATTTTCATTTTCACAGACGGATCTGTAGTCCAGTGGTAACACGCTGGACTGGTAATCCAGGGATTGCAGGTTCGATTCCCCGTCTGACCCTAATAAAATTAACAGTCTTTCAGATGGGACGTTAAACCGAGGTCTCGTGTCGGTGCTTTACACCGTGCACATAAAAGAACCAGAGGAGACTCTGGAATGGATCTCTGTCTGTATCATGCACTACCCTCCAAAATCTAAAATAACTAATCTCTTCAGGAGGCGTCGCTCATATGGGCAACCGGTAGCGACGATAAATAAAGTAAAACACACACTCATCATTTTCGTATTTACGAATTTCTCTTCGCAATATTCAAGGAATCAAACACCCGAGCGTCTGGGTACACACATAGGCGAACCATTTTATCTAATAAGCCCATTTTTTAAATAAACTTCACAAATAGTGTATGTACCTAGAATAACTTCACTGAAATACATATGAGTTAATACATTAGGGAGAAGAACTATTATATATAATAATATATAATATCAGTTTTATTTTATTCTAATCCCTTTCTGTCTACTGCTGTTAAATTATATGTAAAATGTTCATTTCTTGATTACACGTACAAATACTGAAATAAATAATTTTAAACTAATAAATTATAAAAATAATAACTGTTTACAATAACAAAATTACTCTTGCATCGGTGACACTCCCTTAATGAAAACCTACACGTGTACTGCGTGCGCACCTGTCGGTACAACTGTTCTTTTACAGCTGTTCGGGTAATTACAAAATATTGATGCTGAGCATCACATGTGACAGTCGCTTAGTTTATACAAATATATTTTAGCTCGATTGCGAAACATGTTCTTACAACTTATATTAATCACTCTCGAGACTGATGGAATGAGGCAATGTGGAATTTAATCCAGAATATCCACTGGTTCTTTTACGTGCACGGTGTACATCACCGACACAAGACCTCGGTTTAAAGTCCCATCTGAAAGACTGTTAATTTTATTAGGGTCAGACGGGGGATCGAACCTGCGATCCCTGGATTACCAGTCCAACGTGTTACCACTGGACTACAGATCCGTCTGTAGGTGTCTCATAATTAGAAATGGCTGTGCATAGTGAAAATGGACGAGAGAGTGTGGATAAAAGCTAGTAAGGATGTCAGACAGTTCGGGAGAATAACTCGAAAACATATTTTAAATATGGCAGCCGCGACGGCCATTTTGAATTTCAGATCGGAATTGTTTGAGCATTATTTGATCTACTTGTTTCCCCAGCGTTCCATCAAAGTTGACAAAGCTGTTGAGGAGCAGAATTTGAAAATATATTTCCAAGATGGCCAAACGGTGGCCATTTTGAAATTATAATCAGAATTAGTTTAGCTAGTGTTGACCGATTTCCGGTTCCGTGTTTCTTTCAAATTGACAAAACACGCTCAGTGCAGATATTATATGACATTAAATGTTGACAGACGACACACGCATGACCCCGGAAGAAGACACGTCTATTCCAATAACAAACACCAGGTGAGCAAAATATCGAAGAGATGGTATCGTCTAGTTTTTTCGCCACGCAACCACATACAAACAGATACAATTTACAAGCATAATCGTACCGAATGACTTATCTATTTTAATTATCTAACTGTCTAATTATTAATTATTGAGAGAATTATAACTAAACAAAGAAAGAACACATTAAATAAATAAAATGAATAAAAATCATCTCTTCGACTCGAAACCAAATCTCCCCAAACTCAATTATGCCGATGTAAATATAATTAGCTTATGGGATAGTGGAGAGATAATGGTGGTAATAGATTGAAGAGATACCATTATAGTATTGTCTCGCAGATATGCCAACACGCACATGTAAATGATGGGGGGGGTACGTTTATTTATCGTCGCTACCGGTTGCCCATATGAGTGACGCCTCCTGAAGAGATTAGTCGTTTTAGAGTTTTGGAGGATAGTGCAATGATACAGATAGAGACCCATTCCAGAGTCTCCTCTGATTCTTTTACGTTCACGGTGTACAGCACCGACACGAGACCTTCTATCTCCCTCGTGGCGATGAATTCCACCAGGAATGAGGTCTCGAGAGCGATTTATATAAGTTGTAAGAACTTGTATCGCAATCGAGCTCAAATAAAGTTGTATAAACTAACCACCATACTGCTTCGTGAAATGAGTTCACGTTCTTTATGCACTCTCCGGGTTTTTAGCATGCCGAAGTAGCGGGGTTCGAACATACGACACGTGGGTTCTTGATTATACATTAATAAAACAGTGGTGTGTCTATTCCATGATACAATCGACATAATTGTTCAACTTTACGGATTTACTACTAGGAAAGTATAGGAACGGATAATAATGCCAATGACCTTACAGATGACATAAATGACCTACACATGACATAAATGACCTACATATGACATAAATGACCTACATATGGCATAAATGACCTACATATGGCATAAATGACCTACATAATTATGACCTAAATGATCTACATATGACCTAAATGGCCGACATATGACCTAAATGGCCGACATATGACTTAAATGACGAATTAATAAACTTATTAGAGCGGTGTAATTCTTCTCAAATGGTGTTACCATGAATCAGGAATTACAACCACACGATGTATAACGTGAACTAAGAACTTGTAAATCCGGTACTATGTCAAACATTGAAACGGAATATCATTTTCTACTTGTATGTCCGTCCACATTATCGCGTCTAAGAGAACTATTTGTAGCTTATCAAAAGTTGTATTCTTTGCAAATAATACGTGTATTGTTTAAATACATTTACTACTGTAACAGTATTTACAAATTATAGTGATTGTTAACTTGTATACTTCTATACACTGTTAAAAATCCATGCTCTTCTGACAAAACTTGTGTTCACACTGTATTATATAATTATGTATGTTAATTGTGTAGGCTATGCGTATAGGATAGATCACGAATTGGCCCGTCATAATGAAATATAGATTTCGCAAAGACGGGCAAATGAGTTGATTGATCTGACTTAGACCATAAGTAGGTCGCGTCTATACGATTTAGAAGCGAGAAATGTGACTTTTTCATTGGACCATGTGACTTAGTCGTTGTCTAAACATTGTTCTGAAATGTTTAATGCTGCATAAACTATTCGTATAAGATAGAGCACGTGTTCTGCGCGTGTACATTGATATAAATCACGAGCGGACGATCAGTGATTGGTCAACACCTGCATAACCCGTGCTCAATTTTAATTGTACCGTTTTGGCGAGGAGGGGTAGCCTGGTTCCAGTCCGTCGATTTTTCACTTTTTAGCTTCTGGCAAAATGACATTGATATATATATATATAATTATGTATATATATATATCTATATGCATGTATGTATATTTCTATTAATGACTATGTACTTATGTATACGTCAAAATAAACTTATGTTCTGTTCTGTTCTGATATTAGTAGAAGCTCAATACGGCCCAATTAATAGTCTCGGTGTTAAAACATATTTATTTGACTGACCAGGCACAATATATCGACGCCTGTTCCCAGGCTGCCATGGAGGAGGGGTATTGTGATGTAAATACAAAGGTTGGATACTGAGATACAAACAAGAGTTGTTGGATACTTCGATATTTATGTAGCCTCTCGGTTTTTCTCTATCCTTTAATCTTGGACATGTACCCCTTTCGACTAGCTCTTATATACTTATATGTCCTGAGAATTCGCTACAGAATAATAATTTGGAGTCAACACATCTGTAGAGTTGCAACAATTCATTTATTGCAATCAATGGCATGTCGTAGTTGGAATGTTTAAAAACACTCTGAAATATATATATAAAAACAGCAATGAATAATATGTCTTATCCATCAATACTCCTGAAAGACATATTATCTATATATTCAACTTATACATCATATGTCACAGTGGCAATTGTTAATTCTGGCATTATCATTTCACAACCAATCAATGAGTCCAGTGTCATCAAAGACTCGGAAGCATGACTATAAATCTTCTATAACGAGATATCCAACAGACATCAACATATTAAATAAACATCACATATTCAATCAAATAAATGTAGCATTAAACAATTTAATTCTTCAATGTACATTTAATTACACTCTTTCTAAAGCTTACCATATTCTAAATATATCCCTGAATTATGTAGCCTACGTTTCAGTCAAAGGGACATAATTGATAACTCTGTTTAATTAAACAAAAAAGGTTTACACTGTTACATTTATACAGTCAAACCTGTCTTAAGCAGCCAGCCAATGGAATCTCAGAAAGTGTTGCTTAGCACAGGTGGCTGCTTAATAGAGGTCAAATGTATAATAAAACAGCATATTGGGAATTTGGAAATTGGCTGTTTAATACAGGTTGGCTGCTTAATAGAGGTGACCACTAACACAGGGTTGACTTATGTTGTTAAAGTACTTGTTTTATAGAGTAAATGTACTGATGTGTCCATCACAGTTCAAACTGTTTAGGTATAAACATTATTTATTTTACAACGATTGTGAAACAAGCTTTAACAACTTATATTAATCATTCTCGTTGGCGCGGATGAAAACGTACATGTGTGGTCATTTTTGTGGGAGGAAACCGGAGTACCTGGAGAAAACCCACCTGTCTGATCTGGCGACCACCGTACCATCCGACATACTTCCCGTCTGAGAATCGAACCCGGGTTGCATTGGTGAGAAGCGAGCGTGCTAACCGCTGCGCTAATCGGACAGCCTCGAACTTTGTGTTTTACGTTTATTTATCGTCGCTACCGATTGCCCATATGAGCGACGCCTCCTGAAGAGATTAGTCATTTTAGATTTTTGGAGGATAGTGCAATGATACAGACAGAGACCCATTCCAGAGTCTCCGCTGGCTCTTTTACGTGCACGGTGTAAAGCACCGACACGAGACCTCGGTTTAACGTCCCATCTGTTAATTTTATTAGGGTCAGACGGGGGATCGAACCTGCGATCCCTGGATTACCAGTCCAGCGTGTTACCCCTGGACTACAGATCCGTCTGTAGCCTCGAACTGGTTGACGTTGTCCATGGCTTATATCTTACATTGCATGGCTATTGCTTTTGTTTACATACTAATTTGCAAATTACTGATTTCTTTCCAGATGACGTGGAATAATTACAAGGTCGAGGTAATTCATGTAGTGTATTGCGTAGCCATTTTCTATCATGTACTCCGTGCACACACTTTCGTAGTGTCATTTCCTAGTCATTCTCTATCACACACACTGTACTAACCTCAATATAATTTCCTAGACATTCTCTATCACACACACTGTACTAACCTCAATATCATTTCCTAGACATGCTCTATCACACACACTGTACTAACCTCAATATCATTTCCTAGACATTTTCTATCACGCACGCACACACACGCACGCACGCACGCACGTACGCACGCACGCACGCACGCGCACACACACACACACACGCACGCACACTGTATCTATATTAGTAGCATTGCGTTTCCACCTTATACCACACACTGTACACGTGTGTACACATTAGCACGTGAACCAGCACCCGTGTTTATCTAGCACTCTTAGTAGAAAACGCACTTATATTACCTTATTTACCGTTTTATAATATAACATGTGTTCATTGGTTAATACTATACACAGCATTATGGGAATATAGAATTATAGATAACAAGAAAAGGCAATCTGACTAGGACAATACGATGGATATAAATTTACGTTATTCAATGTCTGTTCTAGAAATGAAAGTCGTGATAGCGCAGTTCGCTTCAGGTGCGAAAGGTCCGGAGTTCGAGACCCACTGGTGCCGTTACGATTGTGCCCTTAGGCAAGACATTTAAAGTCCACGTTGCCTCTTCTCTCTGCCTCGTGGCGATGGATTCCATCAGGTATGAGGTCTCGAGAGTGATTAATATAAGTTGTAATAACTTGTTTCGTAATCGAGCTAAAATAAATTTGTACAAGTTCTAGAAGAAAAATAATTGATTGGCGAGAACGAGAATTGAACAAGAAAAACTATTACATATAAATATATAAATATGTAATAGAAGGACGATTGAAAACTCACTCTGCATAATACACACTCGGATAGTGTATTGAGTGAATGTATTATGAAGTGCATAATTTAGTAATTAAATGCAAAGATGTGGACAATAACATGAAACCCCCATTGTCCAACATAATACTTTTAATAGTATATACCACATCCGCGAATCATATGGGAACCAATTATTGTTGTAGAATTTCAACTGCGTAAATAGATTGACCCTCCCTGGCCATTTCTGGATTCCAGCTCAAGTCTGTATTTAGGAGACTCTGGAATGGGTCTGTGTCTGTATCATTGCACTATCCTCCAAAATCTAAAATGACTAATATCTTCAGGAGGCGTCGCTCATATGGGCAACCGATAGCGACGATAAATAAACGTAAAACACAAAGTCTCTATTTCTATGTACACAAGTGAAAGCTTGGAATTAGTTCCCTGAAAAAAATGGACAATTGTAATACCTATAATACGAATACATAACAGTAATTCTTATTACATAAATTCCCATTCGTCCAGAAAAATTACGAATGCTTAGGAACGTGTAGGTTAACTATTCAAGATTATATTTTACATGTATTTTTGTACATTGTTTTAGTAGTGGGATGGCGGATGTGACATATATATACCAAATGTGCCTATATTTTTTTCTAAAAGGATATAAATTTTACCTCTGTAATATACTGACACCAAAATGAAACTGTGCACTTGCCTCAGGGGTAAAATTTATATCCTTTTAGGGAAATAAATATATAGGCAAATTTGGTATCAAAATAAAAGTGCACGGTTTTGTATATCTCGACAAATCTCCTACAGTATATGCAATGGGTACTTATTTGTAAAAGAATGTTATCAGTTAATTAACACAATTTTGATAAAATCACATTTATCATACGCAACATCTGGTTAGGGCGCAGCATTAAAAACAAAGGATTCCAAAATCAGACTATATCTGCCAAGGGAGGTAATAGAAAATTAGATGTATGAAACACTGTTCAGAGGATCAAATGTGGTCCTCATATACTAATAAAATATGGAACGTCCATCACTACTTGACCTAAACTGTTGATGCGACTTTAAAACCTTCGAGGAGAAGAATTATATAAGACTCTGTCTTCCATTCTAATCCTGTTTCTGTATTCTGATTATGCGTGATGTATGCATTGTTCAATATGTATTATATTGGGAAATAAAATATGTTTAAACTAAAACCTTCGAGAAGGGTCGTAACTAATGTTACTAGAACGTGTGGCCCAGCCCCTTTGTTTTTCTTATGTCATGTTTTGTATTATATACGTGTTCAGTGATATATGTGTGTGTAAAATGAATCGAGCAATAACATATGATTAAGCTAACCCCCAGCACATATAAGATAGCTATATATAACTTTGAAGCTATATAATTAAAAAGTTGCAATACCCATCCAACACAATCTTCTTTATCGGCTAATTGGATTATATTCAATATTCGAATAATTCCATGGCAACAATAAACATAATTTAACAAACATCAGATTATGTACGCCGCCTCTCAATGCATCCGCAAACTCATTTAATCTACAACAGTTACAAGGCATCTAATGTTCATTAAAAAGTATTATGAGGACAAATGAATTTGTTATCAAAATACTACATATATATATATTGAATTCTAACAGGCACCCATTCATGTCGTGTCCATGCTTTTGTGGAGGGGGGGGCAGAGAGAGAGAGGGAGAGGGGAAGAAGAGATAGAGCACATGACTCTCCTCCATTCTGTTTGGAAATTTAGGGGCTTTCCCATGTGCGCCTTCCACGTAAAACACACGTTATCCAAGAATCCGACAGTGCCGAGTACTTTATCCAAGAATCCGACAGTGCCGAGTACTTTATCCAAGAATCCGACAGTGCCGAGTACTTTATCCAAGAATCCGACAGTGCCGAGTACTATATCCAAGAATCCGACAGTGCCGAGTACTGTATCCAAGAATCCGACAGTGCCGAGTACTTTATCCAAGAATCCGACAGTGCCGAGTACGTTATCCAAGAATCCGACAGTGCCGAGTACTTTATCCAAGAATCCGACAGTGCCCGAGTACTTTATCCAAGAATCCGACAGTGCCGAGTACTTTATCCAAGAATCCGACAGTGCCGAGTACTTTATCCAAGAATCCGACAGTGCCCCGAGTAATTTATCCAAGAATCCGACAGTGCCGAGTACTTTATCCAAGAATCCGACAGTGCCGAGTACTTTATCCAAGAATCCGACAGTGCCCCGAGTAATTTATCCAAGAATCCGACAATGCCCTGAGTATGTTATCCAAGAATCCGACAGTGCCCCGAGTACTTTATCCAAGAATCCGACAGTGTCGAGTACTTTGTCCAAGAATCCGACAGTGCCGAGTACTTTATCCAAGAATCCGACAGTGCCGAGTACTTTATCCAAGAATCCGACAGTGCCGAGTACTTTATCCAAGAATCCGACAGTGCCGAGTACTATATCCAAGAATCCGACAGTGCCGAGTACTGTATCCAAGAATCCGACAGTGCCGAGTACTTTATCCAAGAATCCGACAGTGCCGAGTACGTTATCCAAGAATCCGACAGTGCCGAGTACTTTATCCAAGAATCCGACAGTGCCCCGAGTACTTTATCCAAGAATCCGACAGTGCCGAGTACTTTATCCAAGAATCCGACAGTGCCGAGTACTTTATCCAAGAATCCGACAGTGCCCCGAGTAATTTATCCAAGAATCCGACAGTGCCGAGTACTTTATCCAAGAATCCGACAGTGCCGAGTACTTTATCCAAGAATCCGACAGTGCCCCGAGTAATTTATCCAAGAATCCGACAATGCCCTGAGTATGTTATCCAAGAATCCGACAGTGCCCCGAGTACTTTATCCAAGAATCCGACAGTGTCGAGTACTTTGTCCAAGAATCCGACAGTGCCGAGTACTTTATCCAAGAATCCGACAGTGCCGAGTACGTTATCCAAGAATCCGACAGTGCCGAGTACTTTATCCAAGAATCCGACAGTGCCGAGTACTTTATCCAAGCATCCGACAGTGCCGAGTACTTTATCCAAGAATCCGACAGTGCCGAGTACTTTATCCAGAATCCGACAGTGCCCCGAGTACTTTATCCAAGAATCCGACAGTGCCCCGAGTACTTTATCCAAGAATCCGACAGTGCCCCGAGTACTTTATCCAAGAATCCGACAGTGCCCCGAGTACTTTATCCAAGAATCCGACAGTGCCGAGTACTTTGTCCAAGAATCCGACAGTGCCGAGTACTTTGTCCAAGAATCCGACAGTGCCGAGTACGTTATCCAAGAACCCGACAGTGCCGAGTACGTTATCCAAGAATCCGACAGTGCCGAGTACTTTATCCAAGAATCCGACAGTGCCGAGTACTTTATCCAAGAATCCGACAGTGCCGAGTACTTTATCCAAGAATCCGACAGTGCCCCGAGTAATTTATCCAAGAATCCGACAATGCCCTGAGTATGTTATCCAAGAATCCGACAGTGCCCCGAGTAATTTAGCCAAGAATCCGACAATGCCAAGTACTTTATCCAAGAAAATTCTACCGACATGAACTATGGAATCAATTATAATAGTGTATATAATTGCCACCAGATACAGGCATGTGGTAGGTCTGTGTCTAAGTGGTCGAGATTTATTAATGTATTTCAGAGAGGAACTGTCTCTTGTGTGTTATATCGTCTTACAGGACACCCTCTCTAACAGAGACGTATTTATCCTCCATTGGAGAATTTGCACTTAGCCAGAAGTCATCCGTGATTATAACGTTAATCTATGATGGCGGTGGTGCATCGTGACAGACGGATCTGTAGTCCAGTGGTTACCACGTTGGACTGGTAATCCAGAGATCGCAGGTTCGATCCCCCGTCTGACCCTAATCAAATTAACAGTCTTTCGGATGGGGTGTTAGCACTAGACTATATATCCGTCTGTCGTTTACCATCAGATGAAGCATGTATATATATATATATATATATATATATATAGGCCCATATGAGTGACGCCTCCTGAAGAGAGTATTCATTTTTTGGAGGATAGTGCAATGATACAGACAGAGACCCATTCTAGAGTCTCCTCTGGTTCTTTTACGTGCACGGTGTACAGCACCGACACGAGACCTCGGTTTAATGTCCCATCTGAAAGACTTAATTTTACGTAAATGTCTGTATGTCTCGTTAGTCTATATTGACCTGTGTATAAAACAATTATGTGTCGAATACTATGAGATTGCATTATACCCTGTGGAATATATCCACGTGGCGAAATTCTTTCCTTCATGCCCAATAGTCAATGTGGGCGCTATTTTGAAAGTGTGAGCAATTAAATGCACCTAGAAATGTCAGTGTGACACAGTTGATGAAGTTTACGCGCTATCTCTACTCGTCGGAAGTTCAATATGTTAGGTAGGATGCATACCGCTGTATTTTCTCCATATTCGTGCTATAGTAAATCGACAAACTGGCACAGTCAAATTCTCAGTTCCAAACAAGAATCCACTTATAACGCATGCAGTTCTGTAAACTCAAGGGCTTCTGCTTGCTGTTAGACGCTAGTACGTCATTGCATCACCATGACAGTTTTTCACCATTTCCCAACTTATACAAAGAACAGTTCAAAAATGGAACGCATAGTGATCCTAGCTGTCATATAGGGCTGTTTACTCATCAATACGCTGGAGCAAGTAGTACTGAAATAAATTCACAAACAGTCGTCTTGAAATGAACAAAAATGCCACAGATGTACCACAATCACACTAAGTAATGCAAACTTAGTCTCTTGTTCTACAGTAAAACAACATCAAAGTAGGGTCTGCTTGTTTGCAAAAACTATTTTCTACGACCCGGAACTAATTCCTTCATCGACCCGGAACTAATTCCTTCAGCGACCCGGAAACAATTGTTTGGAGTACATACTCAGGGCTCACTCCAGAGGGCGACTTGGGCAAATAGTCTACCTAGGGACCTTGACGTATCCCCTAGTCCCACTTATCCCTAAACAAGAAATATATATATTTTTTTTTTACAATTTTCATACACAATTTTGTCCCGTAAATTACACTGGCCCAATACAAAGCACATCTATTAAAATGTTGTATTTAATGGTCATATGTATTTTAACCCCATTTTAATCGCACGCTTTCTCACTTCTCCCAAAATTGATGACCTAGAGTGAGCCCAGCATACTCGTGAGCCCAGCATACTCGTGAGCCTGGGCATACTCGTGAGCCCAGCATACTCGTACATACAATGTACATACTGTGGCGGACGCGTTGTCCCAAATGTTCGTGGCTGACGAGCCCCCAGAGTGTGTTGTGACCCACACTTCTATTTATCTCTGTGGCACGGTCGATCGCTCAATGGGGTGATCCCGCACTTCTGTTTATATCTCCAGTCTCATGTCTCAGTTGAACTCCTGCCAGGGTCTAACCTATCATAGATTAGCTGGAGTTGTCTAAGGGCATGTGTATCTTCGGTCTCACAATAATAACACAACACAGTGGTTTGTCTTTCTTATATATAATATTATTCTTCCGTATTTTCTTTATTTCTGTGTTATATCTCATGCATATATCTCTGCTTAATTCAACTTTATTTTATATATTTAAGTCAGAATTTAGTCGTTTATCGGTAATTGTACCGATAAGCTCTAATCCCTTTAATCCGTAATTACTCTATTCCTACAATCTCATCAACGTTCCCGCTTCAATAACTTTCGTCTCACAATAATAGATTCTATTCACCAGAACTAAATATGTTCCTTATCTCGGTTGAATAATCTCATAACTCGTATTTATTTTTAAATACTCAATTAACTTTCATACGTTATCTTTCTCGTAATGTCTATACTCTTCTACGTATCATAGAAACATTTAATTCTGTATCTTATTTTCGAGATCACGCAACGATCCGTTCCTTGGATGTCACCTTTGTGTATCTGCATTGGTTAATAAATTCCGTTTCTTATATACAGACCATCTAAACTTGCAGGCGCCGTAACATCTGTTACGTTACATAATATGATTAAGATTTTCCGCACATCAAAAGATACGGCCTTTAAAATTACGCAACTGGCCATTTGTGCAATCAGTCGCGATAATTAGTCATTCCCGCGCGAAAATAGATTTTATATTTTAGGCGCGAAAATGATAGCAGACGATATATATAGTACATGGTAAATCAATGATGTCGTATTACATAGATTAATGTATTTATATAATACATTACTATTTATATATGACAATATTAAACATTTCGTGCAAATAGTGTTTGTTTTTCATATAATGTTGCACAATACTAATACAGACGTACTAACAGTTAGCTGTCACATGATACAATTTTATCTTCGTTTAATTATTTAATTACTTTCGCTTTGTGATGATCTACAGTAATACAATGTAAAGTAAGTCTAGTGTTGTTTTCATTTTAAATAAACCAGTATATCTTTTTGAATGTAGATTTAATTAGAATGATGAAATTCCAAACTTTATTTTTATTCAAATTCAGCTGGACGTTATGTATGTACGTAACTTATATTTTGTTTGTTTGATTGAGTTTGTAGAGTCGTACAAACAGCATATTGCGACTCTCCTGTTATTGCCGGTGCCCTTACAACAAGTATTTTATGAAAGGACGGGCACCCGAGTAGAACCACTGACTCAGACTTTCCGCAAGCCAGCTGGACAACTTTCTCACATGAAACAATTCCGACATCCCCTCAGGGATTCGAACATACAGTAAGTGATGAATCATGATTGGAAGTCAACGACCTAACACCCGGCAACGGATCTACATTGTAGACGCCTTATATTTATATCGTGCAGAGTTCATCACTAAATGTTTACTTCTGGGATCCAGATGGGATCCCTGCTTATTAAAACTGGGTGCCCAGAAAATAATCAGGGGTTTCACATATAGTGATAAAAAGGGAGAGCATTTTTACTTTAAAGACACTTATCATGCATTTATTTATTAGTGTCGACATTACATTTTATAGCAGCTTGTAGGATTTCAACTGTAGCTTAGTAGTGCCACTATTGTCAAATTCTGCAATATCATGTAGACATCTAGCTCCAGGTGAGATATGTACACTGCTTCTGCATCATGTAAGAACTCGGCAATCATGTAGACATCTAGCTCCGGGTCCGGGTTAGATATGTCCACTTCCTAAAACACATTTTAAAAAGCTCTAGTCAGCAATTTATCCATATACCTACCTAGTAATCATAATTGACACGGAATGTTTACTAAATTACGTGAATAAAATTTATTATTAGTTAGAAAAACATGGAATACATTCACGATTAACCCTAGGACAACTTTGCATATTATCTAGCTTCGTGTCAGTATTGTAGAAAGGGAGCCTACTCCTTGTGCACGCAGAACTCCAGTGATTAACGGCCTCTTCTGGCTTGACGTCTGCTACATTTGTTCTGCATGGATCTCGTGGTCTCTCAACCTGGACCAGCAGTCATGTTGATCATATAAAACAAAGAATGTCATCATTATTGACATACTATAATATACGTCTGACAGTACTAGTGACGACAATAACGAAAATAATTATCAAAAGTAGATAAACAGGAACCAGAAACACGCCGCAATAGGCTAAAGTCTACCTTAAAACTACCCTTTCTGCATCAACAGAGCTTACAGACGGATCTGTAGTCCAGTGGTAACACGCTGGGACTGGTGATTCAGGGATCGCAGGTTTGATCCCCTGTCTGACCCTAATAATATTAACAGTCTTTCAGAAGCGACGTTAAACCGAGGTCTCATATCGATGCTTTACATCGTGTACGTAAAAGAACAAGAGGATACTCTGGAATGGGTCTCTGTCTGTATCATGCACTATCCTCCAAAATCTAAAATGACTAACCTCTTCAGGAGGCGTCGCTCATATGGGCAACCGGTAGCGACGATAAATAAACGTAAAACACGCACAACAGAGATTGAAGGTAGATTCAAACGTTATGTCACCTGATGGAACACACTGAGGTACCTCTCGTTCAAGTGTCCTTGCAATTAAGTTTACAATCCTGGACACTTTGCTTAAAATAAAATAATTAGAAATTGGATTGGGTGGAAATCACAATACCATTAATTTTGGCAGCAATTAAGATTTGAAAGATTTGAAAAATCAGGACCCCATTGGAATTCGCAGCTTCCAAGATCTCTCTCTAAAATCAGGGATCCTGGGATATCATATACATGTAAAGTGTCAGCATGGATCCTGGGATACCATATACATGTAAAGTACCAGCATGGATCCTGGGATACCATATACATGTAAAGTACCAGCATGGATCCTGGGATACCATATACATGTAAAGTACCAGCAAGGATCCTGGGATACCATATACATGTAAAGTACCAGCATGGATCCTGGGATACCATATACATGTAAAGTACCAGCAGGGATCCTGGGATACCATACACATGTAAAGTACCAGCATGGATCCTGGGATACCATATACATGTAGAGTACCAGCATGGATCCTGGGATACCATATACATGTAAAGTACCAGCATGGATCCTGGGATACCATATACATGTAAAGTACCAGCATGGATCCTGGGATACCTTACACATGTAAAGTACCAGCATGGATCCTGGGATACCATATACATGTAAAGTACCAGCATGGATCCTGGGATACCATATACATGTAAAGTACCAGCATGGATCCTGGGATACCATATACATGTAGAGTACCAGCATGGATCCTGGGATACCATATACATGTAAAGTACCAGCATGGATCCTGGGATACCATATACATGTAGAGTACCAGCATGGATCCTGGGATACCATATACATGTAAAGTACCAGCATGGATCCTGGGATACCTTATACATGTAAAGTACCAGCATGGATCCTGGGATACCTTACATATGTAGAGTACCAGCAAGGATCCTGGGATACCATATACATGTAAAGTACCAGCATGGATCCTGGGATACCATATACATGTAAAGTACCAGCATGGATCCTGGGATACCATATACATGTAAAGTGTCAGCATGGATCCTGGGATATCATATACATGTAAAGTACCAGCATGGATCCTGGGATACCATATACATGTAAAGTACCAGCAAGGATCCTGGGATACCATATACATGTAAAGTACCAGCAAGGATCCTGGGATACCATATACATGTAAAGTACCAGCATGGATCCTGGGATACCATATACATGTAAAGTGTCAGCATGGATCCTGGGATACCTTATACATGTAAAGTACCAGCATGGATCCTGGGATACCATATACATGTAAAGTACCAGCATGGATCCTGGGATACCATATACATGTAAAGTACCAGCATGGATCCTGGGATACCATATACATGTAGAGTACCAGCATGGATCCTGGGATACCATATACATGTAAAGTACCAGCATGGATCCTGGGATACCATATACATGTAAAGTGTCAGCATGGATCCTGGGATACCTTACACATGTAAAGTACCAGCAGGGATCCTGGGATACCATATAAATAAACACGGCCTGAGCGGGGCTCGAACCCGTGACCACCAGTGATGATAGGTTACAGTGGTATACAAATCAGCGACCTTAACCATTCGACCACGGAGGTGGACTGCTCTTGACATATGTGTATCTTTATTAATGTGGCTTCATGTATATAGCTTGATCGGAGGTAGAGTTCCACAAGCCGCCTACGTGGTCGAGTGGTTAAGGTCGCTGCCTTGTATACCACTGTAACCTATCATCACTGGTGGTCCGCCTGCGTGGTCGAGTGGTTAAGGTCGCTGCCTTGTATACCACTGTAACCTATCATCACTGGTGGTTCGCCTCCGTGGTCGAGTGGTTAAGGTCGCTGCCTTGTATACCACTGTAACCTATCATCACTGGTGGTTCGCCTGCGTGGTCGAGTGGTTAAGGTCGCTGCCTTGTATACCACTGTAACCTATCATCACTGGTGGTTCGCCTGCGTGGTCGAGTGGTTAAGGTCGCTGCCTTGTATACCACTGTAACCTATATCACTGGTGGTCTGCCTTCGTGGTCGAGTGGTTAAGGTCGCTGACTTGTATACCACTGTAACCTATCATCACTGGTGGTTCGCCTCCGTGGTCGAGTGGTTAAGGTCGCTGACTTGTATACCACTGTAACCTATCATCACTGATGGTTCGCCTCCGTGGTCGAGTGGTTAAGGTCGCTGCCTTGTATACCACTGTAACCTATCATCACTGATGGTTCGCCTTCGTGGTCGAGTGGTTACGGTCGCTGCCTTGTATACCACTGTAACCTATCATCACTGGTGGTCCGCCTCCGTGGTCGAGTGGTTAAGGTCGCTGCCTTGTATACCACTGTAACCTATCATCTCTGATGGTCACGGGTTCGAGCCCCTCTTAGACCGTGTCGCATTTATATGAAAAAAGTTGGCAGTTTCGTACGGAGGTTGGTGCACCCAAGTACTGGTTAACCGCTGGAGCCTGTCCAGGAAAGGTGTTGTTAGGTAAAACTGCCCGTCGCTCAAATGGGAAACCGGTAGCGACGTTAAATAAACTTAAATAAACAATATATAGTTCTACAGTACAGTAGCGGAGTTTGGATTAGATTTACGTGAATCAGATCTAATGACTTCGCAATATAAACAACAAATATTTCATTTGAAAACCAGAACAACAATGAGGCAAAGTTATACCGTTTATTGAGGTCGGATTAGAAAACATAGGTACACAATGTATACTAATAATAATTAATACTAGAATGTATGCAATGTGTGAATGGGTCATTTTGGCAGTTTCACTACTCTAGGTTATTAAGCAGCAATGACACGTGATGAAGCTAAAACTGTCTACAAGAGTTTTTTGAAAGTTGTTTTCACGACGTAAGAAAATAATAATATACGGCAAGTGCAATTAACATTTTATACTGTCATATATATATATGTGAGATTTACGCAGAGCATAGGTTCCACCTCTCTATGTGATACGAAGAGCTTCTCCAGGTAATGTATTGTTTCCATGAATATATTCGTAAACTGTTCATGTACTGTTTCAGCACAAATGTTGCTCACTATGTTCACTGCGAGGAGTAGCCTGCGTTCCAGTCTGTCGATTTTTCACTTTTTATCTTCTGGCAAAATGACATTGTATGATCAGAAACTCAATACGGCCCAATTAATAGTCTCGGTGTTAAAATATATAGGCCCCTATTTGACCGACCAGTCAAAATATATCAATGCCTGTTCCCAGTCTATGCGAACGGATGCAATAAACGAAAATCAGTTTTCAACACATTTTACCGGTAGAAGACGACAATTTTGCAAATGCAGATCCGCATCATTGATGGTATTATAAGGTGGTTTCTGATTGGGCATTATACATTTTTAACATTTATCAATAAAAAATGGTAAATATCACGAATGTACACATTTAGAATCACTTTATCTATCTATCTTATCTTCCTTTTATGTCAAACCTCTCGCGGGGATGTAGACATGTTGTGCGTCAAAAACCGCAAAGAAGATGAAATATGAGTAGTTAAAAGCATAATTTAAGAAAGTAATGAAACTAAGTTGTAAGTTGTACGTAATTATAATATTGCTTAGTAATTTTAGACCAATCTAGAGAAATTTAAAAAATGGTGTCACATGACAAATCAACGATAGACAACTCTTGTCATTGTTTATACATTTTTGCGGATTGTGGGAACGTTTCAAATGAGTGTGGTATCTTGGCAAGTGTATTAAGAGTGATGAAATACACTGACCTCCCAATAATAATCAGGAAATGATTGATGGGCAGTAGAAGAATGCCCACAGGAGCTGGTCTTATTGATGGGCAGTAGAAGAATGCCCACAGGAGCCGGTCTCTAAGGGTTGTTAATAGTTCTATAAATAAGACCTTTACATAAAAAAAAATTCTGTTATTTCCAGAAATAATTTTGAAAAATGCCTGGATAGTAAAATGTCACAAGGTTGTTAAGAGATCATGGACATTACTCTTATTAAAAACAGCTCATGTGGCTTGTAACTGGCGCCTGTGTCTTGTGACCGGCTCCTGTGGCTTGTAACCGGCGCCTGTGTCTTGTGACCCTGTGGCTTGTGATCGGCTCCTGTGGATTGTAAATTGTAACCGCCCTCGTGGCTTGTGACTGGCTCCTGTGGATTGTGAGTTGTAACTGCCCTCGTGTCTTGTGACCGGCTCCTGTGGCTTGTGACTGGCTCCTGTGGATTGTAAGTTGTAACCGCCCTCATGACTTGTGACCGGCTCCTGTGGATAGTAAGTTGTAACCGCCCTCCTGACTTGTGACCGGCTCCTGTGGATTGTAAGTTGTAACCGCCCTCCTGACTTGTGACTGGCTCCTGTGGATTGTAAGTTGTAACTGCCCTCATGAATTGTGACCGGCTTCTGTGGATTGTAAGTTGTAACTGCCCTCCTGACTTGTGACCGGCTCCTGTGGATTGTAAGTTGTAACTGCCCTCCTGACTTGTGACCGGCTCCTGTGGATTGTAAGTTGTAACCGCCCTCATGACTTGTGACCGGCTCCTGTGGATTGTAAGTTATAACCGCCCTCATGGCTTGCGACCGGCTCCTGTGAATTGTCACGGACTCGTGTGGCTTGTCATTGACGTCTGGACTAATGATACCCAGCACACAGTGGCTTGAAATGTTATCGATAGGTCAACAAAGCATTATAAAATATATATCAAGGTGGGGTATGATAGTGGTACACGTTTTGGTGCCTTATGGATGAAATTACAAGCTCTTGTGGCGGGTGGGTGATTCTGGTCCCAAAGGAAAACCTGCATGTAAATGATGGTGAAAACGGGGAAAAATCTAGACCTTCAAATTATATGTATCGAGATGTTCCATTTATGTCAAACCCATTACAGGGACCTAGACCTAATATAAGTATATGAGGGAGAAGTTTAATGTATATGAGGGAGAAGTTTAATGAATATGAGGGAGAAGATTAATGTATATGAGGGAGAAGTGTAATGTATGTGAGGGAGACGTTTAATGTATATGAGGGAGATGCTTAATGTATATGAGGGAGAAGATTACTGTATATGAGGGAGAAGTTTAAAGTATGTAAGGGAGAAGTTTAAGGTTATGAGGGAGAAGTTTAATATATATGAGGGAGAAGTTTAAAGTATATGAGGGAGAAGTTTAAAGTATATGAGGGAGAAGTTTAATATATATGAGGGAGAAGTGTAATATATATGAGGGAGAAGTTTAAAGTATGTGAGGGAGAAGTTTAAGGTATATGAGGGAGAAGTTTAAAGTATGTGAGGGAGAAGTTTAATGTATATGAGGGAGAAGCTTAAGGTATGTGAGGGAGAAGTTTAATGTATGTGAGGGAGAAGTTTAATGTATATGAGGGAGAAGTTTAAGGTATGTGAGGGAGAAGTTTAAGGTATGTGAGGGAGAAGTCTAAGGTATGTGAGGGAGAAGTTTAAGGTATGTGAGGGAGAAGATTAAGGTATATGAGGGAGAAGTTAAGGTATGTGAGGGAGAAGTTTAAGGTATATGAGGGAGACGTTTAAGGTATGTGAGGGAGAAGTTTAAGGTATGTGAGGGAGAAGTTTAAGGTATGTGCAGGAGAAGTTTAAGGTATGTGAGGGAGAAGTTTAAGGTATGCGAGGGAGAAGTTTAAGGTATGTGCTATTCAAGTTCATATGATTGCATGTCAGGGAGTCCTATACTGTGTCAACACATGTTCCACAATATACAATCAGTATGTATAGCTTGGAACGTATTACTTTGGTCTGTTGTATTAGACTATATTTGCACTTGAAATCCTTCCAATAAACTACTACATTGTCAATGTATGTGGTATTGGTAATGGCGTCAACAGGTGCTTCTATGAGGTTAAGCTTGCTTTGTAACAAATACAACAAGAGACATTGGTGAGTTACTGCCCCTGAATACTCCCTAAATGTAGCTAGATCCTCTGAAGTGGTTTCCTCTGTTTTTATCGTTTATGCCCTTTTGCACAACATGCTATTATTTTTCACCCACTTTCTCATCTTTATTGAAATTAATTGATTTGATACTCTTTTATTGCTCTATATACGTATTCCTCATTTATTTTCAGTACATATTCACAATCACATACAAAACAGAGGGACAACGAAACTATGAGCTGCGTACAGACACGGAATCTGAATGTAATGCATGGATCGATGCAATTAGAAGAGCTAGGTAATATCTGTTCCATATTTTGTATTTCCAGTTGATTAATATCAACATCTTATTTCCGATATTATTCCAGCGTAATACACTTGCAGGCCAATGAAAGTGTAATGAAACATACAAACTCCGCTCTAAGCACCTGTTTTGGTTTCCTGAGAATGACATGTGCTGCACACTGAGATATTCCTAGAATGTGTTTGCTGCACACTGAGATATTCCTAGAATGTGTTTGCTGCACACTGAGATATTCCTAGAGTGTGCTGCACACTGAGATATTCCTAGAATGTGTTTGCTGCACACTGAGATATTCCTAGAATGTGTTTGCTGCACACTGAGATATTCCTAGAATGTGCTGCACACTGAGATATTCCTAGAATGTGTTTGCTGCACACTGAGATATTCCGAGAATGTGTTTGCTGCACACTGATATATTCCTAGAATGTGTTTGCTGCACACTGATATATTCCTAGAATGTGTTGCACACTGAGATATTCCTAGAATGTGTTTGCTGCACACTGATATATTCCTAGAATGTGTTTGTTGCACACTGAGATATTCCTAGAATGTGCTGCACACTGAGATATTCCTAGAATGTGTTTGTTGCACACTAATATATTCCTAGAATGTGTTTGTTGCACACTGAGATATTCCTAGAATGTGTTTGTTGCACACTGAGATATTCCTAGAATGTGTTGCACACTGAGATATTCCTAGAATGTGTTTGTTGCACACTGAGATATTCCTAGAATGTGTTGCACACTGAGATATTCCTAGAATGTGCTGCACACTGAGATGTTCCTAGAATGTGCTGCACACAGAGATATTCCTAGAATGTGCTGCACACTGCGATATTCCTAGAATGTGCTTACTGCACACTGAGATATTCCTAGAATGTGTTTGTTGCACACTGAGATATTCCTAGAATGTGTTTGCTGCACACTGAGATATTCCTAGAATGTGTTTGTTGCACACTGAGATATTCCTAGAATGTGTTGCACACTGAGATATTCCTAGAATGTGTTTGTTGCACACTGAGATATTCCTAGAATGTGTTGCACACTGAGATATTCCTAGAATGTGCTGCACACTGAGATGTTCCTAGAATGTGCTGCACACAGAGATATTCCTAGAATGTGCTGCACACTGCGATATTCCTAGAATGTGCTTACTGCACACTGAGATATTCCTAGAATGTGTTTGTTGCACACTGAGATATTCCTAGAATGTGTTTGCTGCACACTGAGATATTCCTAGAATGTGTTTGTTGCACACTGAGATATTCCTAGAATGTGTTGCACACTGAGATATTCCTAGAATGTGTTTGTTGCACACTGAGATATTCCTAGAATGTGTTGTTGCACACTGAGATATTCCTAGAATGTGTTTGCTGCACACTGAGATATTCCTAGAATGTGTTTGCTGCACACTGAGATGTTCCTAGAATGTGTTGCACACTGAGATTTTCCTAGAATGTGCTGCACACTGAGATTTTCCTAGAATGTGCTGCACACTGAGTTATTCCTATCCTAGAATGTGCTGCACATTGAGATATTCCTAGAATGTGCTGCATACAGAGATATTCCTGGAATGTGTTGCACACTGAGATATTCCTAGAATGTGCTGCACACTGAGATATTCCTAGAATGTGCCGCACACTGAGATATTCCTAGAATGTGCTGCACACGGAGATATTCATAGAATGTGCTGCATACTAAGATATTCCTAGAATGTGTTTGTTGCACACTGAGATATTCCTAGAATGTGCTGCACACTGAGATATTCCTAGAATGTGCTGCACACTGAGATATTCCTAGAATGTGTTTGTTGCACACTGAGATGTTCCTAGAATGTGCTGCACACTGAGATATTCCTAGAATGTGTTTGTTGCACACTGAGATATTCCTAGAATGTGTTGCACACTAATATATTCCTAGAATGTGTTTGTTGCACACTGAGATATTCCTAGAATGTGTTGCACACAATATTCCTAGAATGTGTTTGTTGCACACTGAGATATTCCTAGAATGTGTTTGTTGCACACTGAGATGTTCCTAGAATGTGTTTGCTGCACACTGAGATATTCCTAGAATGTGTTTGTTGCACACTGAGATATTCCTAGAATGTGTTTGCTGCACACCGAGATATTCCTAGAATGTGTTTGTTGCACACTGAGATGTTCCTATAATGTGCTGCACACTGAGATATTCCTAGAATGTGTTTGTTGTACACTGAGATATTCCTAGAATGTGTTTGTTGCACACCGAGATATTCCTAGAATGTGTTTGTTGCACACTGAGATATTCCTAGAATGTGTTTGCTGCACACTGAGATATTCCTAGAATGTGTTTGCTGCACACTGAGATATTCCTAGAATGTGTTTGTTGCACACTGAGATGTTCCTAGAATGTGTTTGTTGCACACTGAGATATTCCAAGAATGTGTTGCACACTGAGATATTCCTAGAATGTGTTTGTTGCACACTGAGATATTCCTAGAATGTGCTGCACACTGAGATATTCCTAGAATGTGTTGCACACTGCGATATTCCTAGAATGTGTGTGTTGCACACTGCGATATTCCTAGAATGTGCTTGCTGCACACTGAGATATTCCTAGAATGTGTTTGCTGCACACTGAGATATTCCTAGAATGTGTTTGTTGCACACTGATATATTCCTAGAATGTGTTGCACACTGAGATATTCCTAGAATGTGTTTGTTGCACACTGAGATGTTCCTAGAATGTGTTTGTTGCACACTGAGATATTCCTAGAATGTGTTGCACACTGATATATTCCTAGAATGTGTTTGTTGCACACTGAGATATTCCTAGAATGTGTTGCACACTGAGATATTCCTAGAATGTGTTGCACACTGAGATATTCCTAGAATGTGTTTGTTGCACACTGAGATATTCCTAGAATGTGTTTGTTGCACACTGAGATATTCCTAGAATGTGTTTGTTGCACACTGAGATATTCCTAGAATGTGTTGCACACTGAGATATTCCTAGAATGTGCTGCACACTAATATATTCCTAGAATGTGTTTGTTGCACACTGAGATATTCCTAGAATGTGTTTGCTGCACACTGAGATATTCCTAGAATGTGTTGCACACTGCGATATTCCTAGAATGTGTGTGTCGCACACTGCGATATTCCTAGAATGTGTGTGTTGCATACTGCGATATTCCTAGAATGTGTGTGTTGCACACTGCGATATTCCTAGAATGTGTGTGTTGCACACTGCGATATTCCTAGAATGTGTGTGTTGCACACTGCGATATTCCTAGAATGTGTGTGTTGCACACTGCGATATTCCTAGAATGTGTTTGTTGCACACTGCGATATTCCTAGAATGTGCTTGCTGCACACTGAGATATTCCTAGAATGTGTTTGTTGCACACTGAGATATTCCTAGAATGTGTTTGTTGCACACTGAGATATTCCTAGAATGTGTTTGCTGCACACTGAGATATTCCTAGAATATGTTTGTTGCACACTGAGATATTCCTAGAATGTGTTGCACACTGAGATATTCCTAGAATGTGTTTGTTGCACACTGAGATGTTCCTAGAATGTGTTTGTTGCACACTGAGATATTCCTAGAATGTGTTGCACACTGATATATTCCTAGAATGTGTTTGTTGCACACTGAGATATTCCTGGAATGTGTTGCACACTGAGATATTCCTAGAATGTGTTGCACACTGAGATATTCCTAGAATGTGTTTGTTGCACACTGAGATATTCCTAGAATGTGTTTGTTGCACACTGAGATATTCCTAGAATGTGTTTGTTGCACACTGAGATATTCCTAGAATGTGTTTGTTGCACACTGAGATGTTCCTAGAATGTGTTTGCTGCACACTGAGATATTCCTAGAATGTGTTTGTTGCACACCGAGATATTCCTAGAATGTGTTTGTTGCACACTGAGATATTCCTAGAATGTGTTTGCTGCACACCGAGATATTCCTAGAATGTGTTTGTTGCACACTGAGATGGTCCTATAATGTGCTGCACACTGAGATATTCCTAGAATGTGTTTGTTGTACACTGAGATATTCCTAGAATGTGTTTGTTGCACACCGAGATATTCCTAGAATGTGTTTGTTGCACACTGAGATATTCCTAGAATGTGTTTGCTGCACACTGAGATATTCCTAGAATGTGTTTGCTGCACACTGAGATATTCCTAGAATGTGTTTGCTGCACACTGAGATATTCCTAGAATGTGTTTGCTGCACACTGAGATATTCCTAGAATGTGTTTGTTGCACACTGAGATATTCCTAGAATGTGTTTTCTGCACACTGAGATATTCCTAGAATGTGTTTGCTGCACACTGAGATATTCCTAGAATGTGTTTGCTGCACACCGAGATATTCCTAGAATGTGTTTGCTGCACACCGAGATATTCCTAGAATGTGTTTGTTGCACACTGAGATGTTCCTATAATGTGCTGCACACTGAGATATTCCTAGAATGTGTTTGTTGTACACTGAGATATTCCTAGAATGTGTTTGTCGCACACCGAGATATTCCTAGAATGTGTTTGTTGCACACTGAGATATTCCTAGAATGTGTTTGTTGCACACTGAGATATTCCTAGAATGTGTTTGCTGCACACTGAGATATTCCTAGAATGTGTTTGTTGCACACTGAGATATTCCTAGAATGTGCTGCACACTGAGATATTCCTAGAATGTGTTTGTTGCACACTGAGATATTCCTAGAATGTGTTTGTGCACACTGAGATATTCCTAGAATGTGTTTGTTGCACACTGAGATATTCCTAGAATGTGTTGCACACTGAGATATTCCTAGAATGTGTTGCACACTGAGATATTCCTAGAATGTGTTTGTTGCACACTGAGATATTCCTAGAATGTGTTTGTTGCACACTGAGATATTCCTAGAATGTGTTTGTTGCACACTGAGATATTCCTAGAATGTGTTTGTTGCACACTGAGATGTTCCTAGAATGTGTTTGCTGCACACTGAGATATTCCTAGAATGTGTTTGTTGCACACTGAGATATTCCTAGAATGTGTTTGTTGCACACTGAGATATTCCTAGAATGTGTTGCACACTGAAATATTCCTAGAATGTGCTGCACACTGAGATATTCCTAGAATGTGCTGCACACTGAGATATTCCTAGAATGTGTTGCACACTGAAATATTCCTAGAATGTGCTGCACACTGAGATGTTCCTAGAATGTGTTGCACACTGAGATATTCCTGGAATGTGTTGCACACTAATATATTCCTAGAATGTGTTGCATACCAAGATACTCCTAGAATGTGTTGGACACTGAGATATTCTTAGAATGTGTTGCACACTGAGATATTCCTAGAATGTGTTGGACACAGATATTCCTAGAATGTGTTGCACACTGAGATTTTCCTAGAATGTGTTGCACACTGAGATTTTCCTAGAATGTGTTGCACACCGAGATATTCCTAGAATGTGTTGCACACTGAGATATTCCTAGAATGTGTTACACACTGAGATATTCCTAGAATGTGCTGCACACTGAGATATTCCTAGAATGTGTTTGCTGCACACTGAGATATTCCTAGAATGTGTTTGTTTGTTGCACACTGAGATATTCCTAGAATGTGTTTGTTGCACACTGAGATATTCCTAGAATGTG
Organism: Archivesica marissinica; assembly: GCA_014843695.1. Classification (NCBI taxonomy): domain Eukaryota; kingdom Metazoa; phylum Mollusca; class Bivalvia; order Venerida; family Vesicomyidae; genus Archivesica; species Archivesica marissinica. The sequence continues at coordinate 51,437,955 of CM026402.1, read as the reverse complement.
TTTGTTGCACACTAATATTCTAGATGTGTTGCACACTGAGATATTCTAGATGTGTTGTGTGAGATGTTCCTAGAATGTGTTGCACACTGAGATTTTCCTAGAATGTGCTGCACACTGAGTTATTCCTATCCTAGAATGTGCTGCACATTGAGATATTCCTAGAATGTGCTGCATACAGAGATATTCCTGGAATGTGTTGCACACTGAGATATTCCTAGAATGTGCTGCACACTGAGATATTCCTAGAATGTGCTGCACACTGAGATATTCCTAGAATGTGCTGCACACTGAGATATTCCTAGAATGTGCTGCATACAGAGATATTCCTGGAATGTGTTGCACACATATATTCCTAGAATGTGCTGCACACTGAGATATTCCTAGAATGTACTGCATACAGAGATATTCCTAGAATGTGTTGCACACTGAAATATTTCTAGAATGTGTTGCATACAGAGATATTCCTATCCTAGAATGTGTTGCACAGTAAGATATTCCTAGAATGTGCTGCACACTGAGATATTCCTAGAATGTGCTGCACACTGAGATATTCCTAGAATGTGTTGCACACTGATATATTCCTGGAATGTGTTGCACACTGAGATATTCCTAGAATGTGTTGGACACTGAGATATTCCTAGAATGTGCTGCACACTGAGATGTTCCTAGAATGTGTTGCACACTGAGATATTCCTGGAATGTGTTGCACACTGATATATTCCTAGAATGTGTTGCATACCGAGATATTCCTGAATGTGTTGCACACTGAATATTCCTAGAATGTGCTGCACACTGAGATATTCCTAGAATGTGTTGCACACTGAAATATTCCTAGAATGTGCTGCACACTGAGATGTTCCTAGAATGTGTTGCACACTGAGATATTCCTGGAATGTGTTGCACACTGATATATTCCTAGAATGTGTTGCATACCAAGATACTCCTAGAATGTGTTGGACACTGAGATATTCTTAGAATGTGTTGCACACTGAGATATTCCTAGAATGTGTTTGACACAGATATTCCTAGAATGTGTTGCACACTGAGATATTCCTAGAATGTGTTGCACACTGAGATATTCCTAGAATGTGTTGCACACCGAGATATTCCTAGAATGTGTTGCACACTATATTCCTAGAATGTGTTGCACACTGAGATATTCCTAGAATGTGTTGCACACTGAGATATTCCTAGAATGTGTTGCACACTGCGATATTCCTAGAATGTGTTGGTTGATGTGTTGCACACTGCGATATTCCTAGAATGTGTTGCACACTGAGATATTCCTAGAATGTGTTGCACACTGAGATATTCCTAGAATGTGTTGCACACTGAGATATTCCTAGAATGTGTTTGTTGCACACTGAGATATTCCTAGAATGTGTTTGTTGCACACTGAGATATTCCTAGAATGTGTTTGCTGCACACTGAGATATTCCTAGAATGTGTTTGTTGCACACTGAGATATTCCTAGAATGTGTTGCACACTGAGATATTCCTAGAATGTGTTTGTTGCACACTGAGATGTTCCTAGAATGTGTTTGTTGCACACTGAGATATTCCTAGAATGTGTTGCACACTGAGATATTCCTAGAATGTGTTTGTTGCACACTGAGATATTCCTAGAATGTGTTTGTTGCACACTGAGATATTCCTAGAATGTGTTGCACACTGAGATATTCCTAGAATGTGCTGCACACTAATATATTCCTAGAATGTGTTTGTTGCACACTGAGATATTCCTAGAATGTGTTTGTTGCACACTGAGATATTCCTAGAATGTGTTGCACACTGAGATATTCCTAGAATGTGTTTGTTGCACACTGAGATATTCCTAGAATGTGTTTGTTGCACACTGAGATATTCCTAGAATGTGTTTGCTGCACACTGAGATATTCCTAGAATGTGTTTGCTGCACACTGAGATGTTCCTAGAATGTGTTGCACACTGAGATTTTCCTAGAATGTGCTGCACACTGAGATTTTCCTAGAATGTGCTGCACACTGAGTTATTCCTATCCTAGAATGTGCTGCACATTGAGATATTCCTAGAATGTGCTGCATACAGAGATATTCCTGGAATGTGTTGCACACTGAGATATTCCTAGAATGTGCTGCACACTGAGATATTCCTAGAATGTGCCCCACACTGAGATATTCCTAGAATGTGCTGCACACTGAGATATTCCTAGAATGTGCTGCATACAGAGATATTCCTGGAATGTGTTGCACACAGATATTCCTAGAATGTGCTGCACACTGAGATATTCCTAGAATGTGTTGCACACTGAAATATTCCTAGAATGTGCTGCACACTGAGATGTTCCTAGAATGTGTTGCACACTGAGATATTCCTGGAATGTGTTGCACACTAATATATTCCTAGAATGTGTTGCATACCAAGATACTCCTAGAATGTGTTGGACACTGAGATATTCTTAGAATGTGTTGCACACTGAGATATTCCTAGAATGTGTTGGACACAGATATTCCTAGAATGTGTTGCACACTGAGATTTTCCTAGAATGTGTTGCACACTGAGATTTTCCTAGAATGTGTTGCACACCGAGATATTCCTAGAATGTGTTGCACACTGAGATATTCCTAGAATGTGTTACACACTGAGATATTCCTAGAATGTGCTGCACACTGAGATATTCCTAGAATGTGTTTGCTGCACACTGAGATATTCCTAGAATGTGTTTGTTTGTTGCACACTGAGATATTCCTAGAATGTGTTTGTTGCACACTGAGATATTCCTAGAATGTGTTTGTTGCACACTAATATATTCCTAGAATGTGTTGCACACTGAGATATTCCTAGAATGTGTTTGCTGCACACTGAGATGTTCCTAGAATGTGTTGCACACTGAGATTTTCCTAGAATGTGCTGCACACTGAGTTATTCCTATCCTAGAATGTGCTGCACATTGAGATATTCCTAGAATGTGCTGCATACAGAGATATTCCTGGAATGTGTTGCACACTGAGATATTCCTAGAATGTGCTGCACACTGAGATATTCCTAGAATGTGCTGCACACTGAGATATTCCTAGAATGTGCTGCACACTGAGATATTCCTAGAATGTGATGCATACAGAGATATTCCTGGAATGTGTTGCACACATATATTCCTAGAATGTGCTGCACACTGAGATATTCCTAGAATGTGCTGCATACAGAGATATTCCTAGAATGTGTTGCACACTGAAATATTTCTAGAATGTGTTGCATACAGAGATATTCCTATCCTAGAATGTGTTGCACACTAAGATTTTCCTAGATTGTGCTGCACACTGAGTTATTCCTATCCTAGAATGTGCTGCACATTGAGATATTCCTAGAATGTGCTGCATACAGAGATATTCCTGGAATGTGTTGCACACTGAGATATTCCTAGAATGTGTTGCACACTGAGATATTCCTAGAATGTGCTGCACACTGAGATATTCCTAGAATGTGCTCCATACAGAGATATTCCTGGAATGTGTTGCACACAGATATTCCTAGAATGTGCTGCACACTGAGATATTCCTAGAATGTGTTGCACACTGAAATATTCCTAGAATGTGCTGCACACTGAGATGTTCCTAGAATGTGTTGCACACTGAGATATTCCTGGAATGTGTTGCACACTAATATATTCCTAGAATGTGTTGCATACCAAGATACTCCTAGAATGTGTTGGACACTGAGATATTCTTAGAATGTGTTGCACACTGAGATATTCCTAGAATGTGTTGGACACAGATATTCCTAGAATGTGTTGCACACTGAGATTTTCCTAGAATGTGTTGCACACTGAGATTTTCCTAGAATGTGTTGCACACCGAGATATTCCTAGAATGTGTTGCACACATATATTCCTAGAATGTGCTGCACACTGAGATATTCCTAGAATGTGCTGCATACAGAGATATTCCTAGAATGTGTTGCACACTGAAATATTTCTAGAATGTGTTGCATACAGAGATATTCCTATCCTAGAATGTGTTGCACACTAAGATATTCCTAGAATGTGCTGCACACTGAGATATTCCTAGAATGTGCTGCACACTGAGATATTCCTAGAATATGTTGCACACTGAGATATTCCTAGAATGTGCTGCACACTGAGATGTTCCTAGAATGTGTTGCACACTGAGATATTCCTGGAATGTGTTGCACACTGATATATTCCTAGAATGTGTTGCATACCGAGATATTCCTAGAATGTGTTGGACACTGAGATATTCCTAGAATGTGTTGCACACTGAGATATTCCTAGAATGTGCTGCACACTGAGATATTCCTAGAATGTGTTTGCTGCACACTGAGATATTCCTAGAATGTGTTTGTTTGTTGCACACTGAGATATTCCTAGAATGTGTTTGTTGCACACTGAGATATTCCTAGAATGTGTTTGTTGCACACTAATATATTCCTAGAATGTGTTGCACACTGAGATATTCCTAGAATGTGTTTGCTGCACACTGAGATGTTCCTAGAATGTGTTGCACACTGAGATTTTCCTAGAATGTGCTGCACACTGAGTTATTCCTATCCTAGAATGTGCTGCACATTGAGATATTCCTAGAATGTGCTGCATACAGAGATATTCCTGGAATGTGTTGCACACTGAGATATTCCTAGAATGTGCTGCACACTGAGATATTCCTAGAATGTGCTGCACACTGAGATATTCCTAGAATGTGCTGCACACTGAGATATTCCTAGAATGTGCTGCATACAGAGATATTCCTGGAATGTGTTGCACACATATATTCCTAGAATGTGCTGCACACTGAGATATTCCTAGAATGTGCTGCATACAGAGATATTCCTAGAATGTGTTGCACACTGAAATATTTCTAGAATGTGTTGCATACAGAGATATTCCTATCCTAGAATGTGTTGCACACTAAGATATTCCTAGAATGTGCTGCACACTGAGATATTCCTAGAATGTGCTGCACACTGAGATATTCCTAGAATATGTTGCACACTGAGATATTCCTAGAATGTGCTGCACACTGAGATGTTCCTAGAATGTGTTGCACACTGAGATATTCCTGGAATGTGTTGCACACTGATATATTCCTAGAATGTGTTGCATACCGAGATATTCCTAGAATGTGTTGGACACTGAGATATTCCTAGAATGTGTTGCACACTGAGATATTCCTAGAATGTGCTGCACACTGAGATATTCCTAGAATGCACTGCACACGGAGATATTCCTAGAATGTGTTGCACACTGAGATAATCCTAGAATGTTGGACACAGATATTCCTAGAATGTGCTGCACACTGACATATTCCTAGAATGTGTTGCACACTGAGATTTTCCTAGAATGTGTTGCACACCGAGATATTCCTAGAATGTGTTGCACACTGAGATATTCCTAGAATGTGTTGCACACTGAGATATTCCTAGAATGTGCTGCACACTGAGATATTCCTAGAATGTGCTGCACACTGAGATGTTCCTAGAATGTGTGAACTGAGATATTCTGGAATGTGTTGCACACTGAGATATTCCTAGAATGTGCTGCACACTGAGATATTCCTAGAATGCGTTGCACACAGAGATATTCTTATCCTAGAATGTGTTGCACACTGAGATATTCCTAGAATGTGCTGCACACTGAGATGTTCCTAGAATGTGTTGCACACTGAGATATTCCTGGAATGTGTTGCACACTGATTTATTCCTAGAATGTGTTGCATACCGAGATATTCCTAGAATGTGCCGCACACTGAGATATTCCTAGAATGTGTTGGACACCGAGATATTCCTAGAATGTGCTGCAAACTGAGATATTCTAAGAATTATATGATTAGAATGTGCTGCACACTGAAATATTCTAAAGATTGGATGATTAGAATGTGCTGCACACTGAGAAATTCTAAGAAGCGGATGATTAGAATGTGCTGCACACCGAGATATTCTAATGCGTGGATGATTAGAATGTGCTGCACACTGAGAAATTCTAAGGAGCGGATGATTAGAATGTGCTGCACACCGAGATATTCTAATGCGTGGATGATTAAAATGTGCTGCACACTGAGAAATTCTAGAATGTACTGCAAGCAGAGATATTCTAAGAATTATATGATTACAATGTGCTGCACACTGAGAAATTCTAAGGATTGGATGATTAGAATGTGCTGCACACTGATATATTCTAAAGATTGGATGATTAGAATGTGCTGCATACTGAGATATTCTAAAGATTGGATGATTATAATGTGCTGCACACTGAGATATTCTATGGAGTGGATGATTAGAATGTGCTGCACACTGAGATATTCTATGGAGTGGATGATTAGAATGTGCTGCACACTGAGATATTCTAAGGAGCGGATGATTAGAATGTGCTGCATACTGAGATATTCTAAAGATTGGATGATTAGAATGTGCTGCACACTGAGATATTCTATGGAGTGGATGATTAGAATGTGCTGCACACTGAGATATTCTAAGGAGCGGATGATTAGAATGTGCTGCATACTGAGATATTCTAAAGAGTGGATGATTAGAATGTGCTGCACACTGAGATATTCTAAGGAGTGGATGCTTAGAATGTGCTGCACACTGAGAAATTCTAAGGAGCGGATAATTAGAATGTGCTGCACACTGAGATATTCTAGGGAGCGGATGCTTAGAATGTGCTGCACACTGAGATATTCTAATGAGTGGATGATTAGAATGTGCTGCATACTGAGAAATTCGAAAGATTTGATGATTAGAATGTGCTGCACACTGAGATATTCCTAGAATGTACTGCAAGCAGAGATATTCTAAGAATTATATGATTAGAATGTGCTGCACACTGAGATATTCTAAAGATTGGATGATTAGAATATGCTATAATTGAGTTTCATATTCATTAATACCGGTATGTCAATTCTTAATCTAAAATTGCATTCTGTAATCAATAATGTGTCAATGGTTTACAGTTATAGCAAGGTCCTCGAGCAGAAGGAGGAGTTGGAACAGAAACACCTTCATGTTATCCAAATACTCGAAAGCGAACGCCAAGCTAAGTGGCATTATGTTCAACAAACTGAAGAACTCGCAACTGAAGTTAAGAAGCTCAAAGCAGAGGTAAGTCAGTATATCCAACAAACCAAAGATCTTGCAACCAGAGTTAAACAGCTCACAGCAGAGGTAAGAGGAATTGTGTTGAAGAAGCTAAAGAACTTGCAACTGAAGTTAATAAGCTCAAGGCTGAGGTAAGAGGCATTACACAACACACTGAGGAACTTGCAACGGAAGTTTGTAAGCTGAAAGCAGAGGTAAGAGTAATTATGTTGAAGAAGCTAAAGAACTCGCAACTGAAGTTAATAAGCTCACGGCAGACGTAAGAGGCATTACACATCAAACCAAGGAACTTGCAACGGAAGTTTGTAAGCTGAAAGCAGAGGTAAAGAGTAATTATGTTGAAGGAGCTAAAGAACTTGCAACTGAAGTTAATAAGCTCAAGGCAGAGGTAAGAGGCATTGCACATCAAACCAAGGAACTTGCAACGGAAGTTAATAAGCTCAAGGCAGCGGTAAGAGGCATTACACAAGAAATTAATGAACTCACAATAGATATAGAGACTCTCAAGCTCGAGTCTAATCTCAATATATTCAACAAACCGAAGAACTCACAAATATAAGTCCATGAAACTATTTATTTGTTTATTGTTTACCAGCTTTTCAACATTATAATGTTTGTTACAGTATCTTTGGAGAAAGCAGAACTGAATCGGACTGCCCTGACCCAAATCTACTACCCTACTCTTGTCAATAAGGTTGTAAAACAACACATAAATTGCCTATTAAATAAATAGTAAAAAGTAAAAAACATACAGCCTGTTCATTTATATTTCCAATCTTTCATTTATGCTGATACCACATCCACTGTGAAGAGGTATTCAAATCAAACTGTAAAACAGCAAAAAATATCACAAATATAATGTTCCGCATTGACAGTGCTCACCTGTGAATATAATATGTTTACACACTGTATTCCTCCGCCAAATATTACTGTATACCCCACCTTCAGTTTGCAATGGCCTGAATTCTTTTACCACATCTTTTCTACACATCAACTTCAGTCACATAATTTCTCCAAAAAAACCCAAAAAAACTATACAATACCGGTCATGAAAATGCATTTTTTACCAAAAAGAAAAATGTACTATATTAGTTATTAGGACTACATTCAAGAGGACTTTGGCTGCACTTCCGCCTATTTACGTATTATACAACACTAAAACTGGACAAATAATATAATATTAATTAGTGGCATATTGTTCTCCCTATAATGGGCTACTATCATAGTATTACAACGTTTGTTTATTTGTTGAAATACTCATATTTTGAGGCAAATATTTGGAGAAAAATATACCATATAATAGGAAATTACATTCTGTAGAAATTTGCGTTTTCACTGATGTAGTTTCGCTTTAAGTAATATAATTTCTAAAACGTTTTGGAAAAAACACAAAACCTATACACTGCCTGTCATTCAGGGTTCATTCTAGGTCAGAATTTTTGGGAGAAGTGAGTGATCGCTTCCTTAAATGGTGTTCTTTAATATACTTCTGCAAAATAGGTTTAAAATGCACACACAGTACAACCATTAAACACAACATTTGAATAGAAGGAGTGCTTTATAATGGGCCATTGTATCTTACTAGACACAATTTTGTTTGAAAATCGTAAAAACCAAAATATTTTTATTTTTTTAGGGAGAAGTGGGGCCCCAGAGGGCGAAGTCAGGGTCCCTAGGGTGACAATTTCGCCCACATCGCCCTCTAGAATGATCCCTGAGTCATGAAAATGCATTTTTTACCAAAGAGAAAAATGAACTATAATTATTAGTTATTGGGACTACATTCGGACCTCAGATGCACTTCTGCCTATTTACGTATATACATCCATAAGGCACTCTGCTGCAGAATATACCTTACTTTGGTTCATAGTTTCTTTCATGAAAGAATTTTGGCAGTACTAAGCGGTATAAGTACTGGAAACTAGACCCACACATTTTGGGAGAAGTGAGAAAGCACACGATTGCGTCATCTAATGGTATCATTTAATAAATTTTAACATAATAGGGTTAAAATACACGTTACGACTGTTAAATACAATATTTGAATAGGAATGCTCTACAATGGCCAGTGTACCTTACTGGACAATATTTTGTCTGAAATTAATTTTTTTTAGGGAGAAGTGTGCCCTCTTAGGGTGACTACAAAAATTGCCCATGTCCCCCTCTAAAATGAGCCCTGTTAAATATAGACCAATAAGCTCGCAGTAGAGATAAAAGCTGGTATGGTTTAATGAGTTTGTAATGAAACAAACCCAAGAAATTGTTAGCGAAGACCCAAGTACACTGGAAGTAGAGATAAAAGCTAGTATGGTTTAATGAGCTAACAAATGTAATGAAACAAAGCCAAGAAATTGCTAGCGAAGGCCAGTGCACTGGAAGTAAAGATAAAAGCTTGTATGGTTTTATGAGGTCGTTAGAAAACAAATGAAGAACTTGTAATGATAAGGCCAATAAAATACATATATGTTGAAGCTGATGTGGTTGAAAGATCTAGAAAACTAACCAATGAACTTGCAACGAAGGTCAATAAACTGGAAGTAGAGATAACACTGGGCCAGTTTAATGAGGATAGTGTTAGAAAACAAGGGAAGGTATAATGAATGTCAATACTCGGATCATACATAAATGGCTAGTTAGCAAATGCAAGGACAATGTAGGCAAGCAAACACATAAAATCACTTCATCTTTAGCCCCACCCATTTAGCCCCGCCCTCGTGTCTTTATAAACAAATTTGTTTTTAATATATATAAGACTCAACAGGTGCCTTCGGGCGGGCAGATCTATATAACTTGTCCACCCTTCGGGCGGGCAGACCTATATAACTTGTCCACCCTTCGGGCGGGCAGACCTATATAACTTGTCCACCCTTCGGGCAGGCAGACCTATATAACTTGTCTGCCCATTTCACCAATATGTACTGCCTTACTGCTTCTCTGATCAAAAATCAAAATTTAGCAAAGTTTTCTAGGGGCTAACCCCAAAATACCCCGTCCCGCATCTCATCGCGGCTCAAAATGCACACTGTCCCTTTGCTGACCCACCCTGCCTGCCCCTTTTTTTACTCACCCTGCCTGCCCCTTTTCTGACCCACCCTGCATGCCCCTTTTCTGACCCACCATGTCTGCCCCTTTTCTGACCCACCCTGCCTGCCCTTTTTCTGACCCACCCATGCCTGCCACATTTTTTGACCCACTCTGCCTGCCCCTTTTCTGACCTACCCTGCCTGCCCCTTTTCTGACCCACATGCCTGCCCCTTTTTTGACTCACCCTGTCCTTTTTTCCGCTCTACCACTCTAGAACTATGGAACTATATGGACTTCTTTGAACTATGGTTAAATGAATTTCCCAAATGGCATTGTGATCAACAAACTGAAGAAATAGAGTTCAAGATAATGACGAGATGTAGGGTACAAAATTGAAGCACCAGTACGAGACATGAAATTGACATTAGTTTAAACTTTATTTATTTTACAACGATTGAGAACCAAGTTTTAACAACTTATATTAATCACTGTTGTTGGGCATGGATGAAAGCGTAAATGTGGTCATTCTTGTGGAAGGAAACCGGAGTACCCGGAGAAAAGCCACCTGTCCGATCTGGCGACCACGACCACCACCATATCATCTCACATTGACATTACCATTGTATCCCTCAGTGATGTGGCAGTGCTATATCTGTATGCATTAAAGTCATTCAAAATGACTGACACACTTTATGGAAATATCTGACACACTTTCTGGAAATGACTGACACTGACACACTTTCTGGAAATATCTGACACTGGAAATATCTGACACACTTTCTGGAAATGTCTGACACACTTTCTGGAAATATCTGACACATTTTCTGGAAATATCTGACACACTTTCTGGAAATGTCTGACACACTTTCTGGAAATGTCTGACACACTTTCTGGAAATATCTGACACACTTTCTGGAAATGACTGACACACTTTCTGGAAATGTAAAGGAACTCACTACAAAACAATGTAACCAAGTATTTGTAATGTACTCGGCTTGTGCTTGTAAAACAACAAACAAATTGCCTATTAAATACATAGTCAAAAGTAAAAACATACAGTCTGTTCATTTATATTTCCAATCTTTCATTTCTTCTGATACCACATCCACTGTGAAGAGGTATTCAAATCAACCTGGAACACAGCAAGAATATTCAAAATATAATGTCTCACATAGCCAGTGCTCACATGTGAATAACGTCACTGTATTTACACACTGTATTCCTTCGCCAAATAATACAGTATACCAACCTTCACGTTGCAATGGCCTGCATTCTTATACCACATCTTTTCTAGTCTTCAAGTCTTTCTCTCAAGTCACATAATTTCTCAAAAAACACAAATACAAAACTATACACTGCCTGTCATGGAAATGCAGTTTTACCAACAAGAAAAATGAACTATATTAGTTATTGGGACTACATTCGACTGCGGATGCACTTTTGCCTATTTATGTATATTGGCCTACAATCTTGTCTGGTCTTCAATTAGCTTCCTCCGTAGTTTTGTTTCTAAAACAATGTGAAACACTCGGCTACAGTGCAAGCTTATCTTCTAAATGGGACTATTGCTTTAATTGGTGGACTATTGCTTGAATTGGTGGACTACTGTTTTAATTGATGGCCTTTAATTGGTGGAATATTGCTTTAATTGGTGGACTATTGTTTTAATTGATGGGCTATTGCCTTAATTGATGGACTATTGCTCTAATTGATGGGCTTTAATTGGTGGACTATTGCTTTAATTGGTGTACAATTACTTTAATTGGTGGACTATTGCTTTAATTGATAGGCTTTAATTGGTGGAATATTGCTTTAATTGGTGGACTATTGTTTTAATTGATGGGCTATTGCCTTAATTGATGGACTATTGCTCTAATTGATGGGCTTTAATTGGTGGACTATTGCTTTAATTGGTGTACAATTACTTTAATTGGTGGACTATTGCTTTAATTGGTGATAATTGACTTTGCTGGTACACTAGGCGTGATGGAAATGTTTCATCATTCTCTCTATGGCTTCGTCTGCGTACAAATAAAGTAAAAACATAATAATTAGTTACAATAATGTCTAGACACTGTTAAGTTGTACATAGCAACAACGCAATCATGGTTTATGGATTTGTTTTTAATAGTTCAAGTATTTTCAGACTGTGGTATCATTCAATCGATTCTAAGAACTTCGTGAAATATGAAGCAATTAATCACAATATGAATCTCTTTCCCATAACATGATTGTTGACTCTATCTTCTGCTAAGACTAGGTCATTGCGTCTTTATCAATTTGATACAATTAGTTAACTCTTCAGTGGAGGCTGGAAATGATGTGCAACTAATTAATCATTATAGGATACTCTTCATTGATGACCTTGATCTGTATTCACTCTGCATGCTGGGTAAATGCTATAAATAGTTCAAATAAATGTAGGAGATGACAATTCCGTGACATGTTTTTCTTATTTTTGGTCGAAAACTCTGGCAGTATGTCCTGATATTGAATTTCATTAGAACTGTGTTGTTCTAGTGAAATTGCATGACATTTGAATGTTAAAGTAAGTTTAAATGAACTGCAGGTGGTCTTGTCACAGGTTCATCAGAACTCGCAATCAATACAAAATACCAAGACCCTCATTGTCTGTGACTACCACCAAATACAGTGGAATTTGTGATAGCGCAGTAGTAGCGTGTTCACTTCAGGTGCGAAAGGCCAGGAGTCTGCGCCCCACTGGAGCCGTTAACGATTATGCCCTTATTGGCAAGGCATCTAAATTCCATGTTGCCTCTTCTCTCCCTCATGGCGATGTATTCCATCAGGAGGTATCGAGAGTGATTAATGTAACTCGTAGGAACTTGTTTCACAAGCGAGCTAAAATTAATTTGTATGCAGTTTATTTGTGCAATATGTCTTAGGTTAATAGTCAGTGGAGTCCGCCTCCGTGGTTGAGTGGTTAAGGTCGCTGACTTGTATACCACTGTAACCTATCATCACTGATGGTCACGGGTTCGAGCCCCGCTCAGGCCGTGTCTCATTTATATGAAAAAGTTGGCAGATTCTTACGGAGGTTGGCGCACCCAAGTACTGGTTAGCCGCTGGAGCCTGCCCAGGAAAGGTGTTGTTAGGTAAACGGCCAGCCGGCGGTATAGCCCAAAATGGTGCTGATGCAGGCGTAAAACCCGAAATATAAATAAATATAAATAAATAAATAATAGTTAGTGTGTATTAGAGTTTATATATTATCAGTTTTGTTGAGCCTACCTTCAGCAGCATTAACACTTTGTACACTAGCAGTGAAATAACAAATTTGTCTTGGAATTTATTTGCCGTATTTGGTGGTATACACGGACAATTAGGGTCATTGTATTTAGTAGTGATTGAGTTTCGCGAGTTCTTATCAATCTATGACACGACAACCTGCAGTTATTAAAATGACAATGAATTCAAATATGTCATGCAATTTCATTAGAACAACACAGTGAAATGAAATGACATATATCCGGAGTTTTCAGTTACAAATAGAAAAACACATTAATGAATTGGCTGCTACAATTATGCAGTGGATAAGTAGTCGCCATATCTATCCCACCTCCATAGATATTACTGGGACTACATAGAGATTTAGGTTAGTATACTATTATATATCCATACAAACGACAGCCATTTATCTATCATGCAGTGGATAAGGACTCGCCATATCTATCCCACCTCCATAGATATTACTGGGACTACAGAGATTTAGGTTAATATACTATTATATCTCCATACAAACGACAGCCATTTAGCTATCATGCAGTGGATAAGTAGTCGCCATATCTATCCCCACCTCCATAGATATTACTGGGACTACATGAGATTCTGGACTTTATTATGAACATTGGTTTGGCTACTACATTGTCAATGTATGTCGTATTGGTAATGGCGTGAAGAGGTGCTTCTATGAGGGAAAGGGTTAATGTATGTTGTATTGGTAATAGGGTCAAGAGGTGATTCTATGAGGGAAAGAGTTAATGTATGTTGTATTGGTAATGGCGTCAAGAGGTGTTTCTATGAGGAAAGGGTTAATGTATGTTGTATTGGTAATGGTGTCAAGAGGTGCTTCTATGAGGGAAAGGGTTAATGTATGTTGTATTGGTAATGGCGTCAAGAGGTGCTTCTATGAGGGAAAGGGTTAATGTATGTTGTATTGGTAATGGCGTCAAGAGGTGCTTCTATGAGGGAAAGGGTTAATGTATGTTGTATTGGTAATGGCGTCAAGAGGTGCTTCTATGAGGGAAAGGGTTAATGTTGTTGTATTGGTAATGGCGTCAAGAGGTGCTTCTATGAGGGAAAGGGTTAATGTATGTCATATTGGTAATGGCGTCAAGAGGTGCTTCTGTAAGGGAAAGGGTTAATGTATGTTGTATTGGTAATGGCGTCAAGAGGTGCTTCTATGAGGGAAAGGGTTAATGTATGTTGTATTGGTAATGGCGTCAAGAGGTGCTTCTATGAGGGAAAGGGTTAATGTTGTTGTATTGGTAATGGCGTCAAGAGGTGCTTCTATGAGGGAAAGGGTTAATGTATGTCGTATTGGTAATGGCGTCAAGAGGTGCTTCTGTGAGGGAAAGGGTTAATGTATGTTGTATTGGTAATGGCATCAAGAGGTGCTTCTATGAGGGAAAGGGTTAATGTATGTTGTATTGGTAATGGCGTCAAGAGGTGCTTCTATGAGGGAAAGGGTTAATGTTGTTGTATTGGTAATGGCGTCAAGAGGTGCTTCTATGAGGGAAAGGGTTAATGTATGTCGTATTGGTAATGGCGTCAAGAGATGCTTCTGTGAGGGAAAGGGTTAATGTATGTTGTATTGGTAATGGCGTGAAGAGGTGCTTCTATGAGGGAAAGGGTTAATGTATGTTGTATTGGTAATGGCGTCAAGAGGTGCTTCTATGAGGGAAAGGGTTAATGTATGTCGTATTGGTAATGGCGTCAAGAGGTGCTTCTGTGAGGGAAAGGGTTAATGTATGTTGTATTGGTAATGGCATCAAGAGGTGCTTCTATGAGGGAAAGGGTTAATGTATGTTGTATTGGTAATGGCGTCAAGAGGTGCTTCTATGAGGGAAAGGGTTAATGTTGTTGTATTGGTAATGGCGTCAAGAGGTGCTTCTATGAGGGAAAGGGTTAATGTATGTCGTATTGGTAATGGCGTCAAGAGATGCTTCTGTGAGGGAAAGGGTTAATGTATGTTGTATTGGTAATGGCGTCAAGACGTGCTTCTATGAGGGAAAGGGTTAATGTATGTTTTATTGGTAATGGCGTCAAGAGGTACTTCTATGAGGGAAAGGGTTAATGTATGTTGTATTGGTAATGGCGTCAAGAGGTGCTTCTATGATGGAAAGGGTTAATGTATGTCGTATTGGTAATGGCGTCAAGAGGTGCTTCTACGATGGAAAGGGATAATGTATGTCGTATTGGTAATGGCGTCAAGAGGTGCTTCTATGTGGGAAAGGGTTAATATATGTTGTATTGGTAATGGCGTCAAGAGGTGCTTCTATGAGGGAAAGGGTTAATGTATGTTGTATTGGTAATGGCGTCAAGAGGTGCTTCTGTGAGGGAAAGGGTTAATGTTGTTGTATTGGTAATGGCGTCAAGAGGTGCTTCTGTGAGGGAAAGGGTTAATGTTGTTGTATTGGTAATGGCATCAAGAGGTGCTTCTATGAGGGAAAGGGTTAATGTTGTTGTATTGGTAATGGCATCAAGAGGTGCTTCTATGAGGGAAAGGGTTAATGTTGTTGTATTGGTAATGGCGTCAAGAGGTGCTTCTGTGAGGGAAAGGGTTAATGTATGTTGTATTGGTAATGGCTTCAAGAGGTGCTTCTATGAGGGAAAGGGTTAACAGGAACCTAGATAGATAGTGAATAGACCACAGAAACAGTTTTCTCTGCCGCAGATAACAGGACTTCTTGTATATCTATCTTCTTGCTATGTGTGTTTATCTAGCGTCGCTACCGGTTGCCCATATGAGCGATGCCTCCTGAAGAGATTATTCATTTTAGATTTTTGGAGGATAGTGCAATGATACAGACAGAGACCCATTCTAGAGTATCCTCTGGTTCTTTTACGTACACGGTGTACAGCACCAACATGAGACCTCGGTTTAAAGACCCATCTGAAAGACTGTTAATTTTTATAAGGGTCAGACAGGGTGATTAATATAAGTTGTTTAAACTTGCTTCGCAATCGTTGTAAAATAAATAAAGTTTTAACTTTAAATTTATACATAAATATGAAAATAAAGATCAAAATTTCAAATTTTTCTCTTTAGCTGCAGAAGTTCAAGAAGGATCGAGTTTCCAACCATGCCATGGAAGATGAAACAGACGAAATAAAGAAAATTAAAAAGGTATTTTCTGACAACTAAATCTTTACTATATTTTGAAATCATACATGCTTACCTCCCTTAATCACAACCAATCCGGAAATCTTTGCTACAGGTAATTCTGCAAAAGTTGACTGTGATAAATAAAATTTGATAAAACTAAGTTTTCAGGTCAATTGAGGGGCACTACCTAATTTAATTATCTCTCCAAATATTGTCTGTATGAATGCAAAGGACAATAATTATCTGTAATGACAGCAGGTTTCATTAGACTGTGGAATTGCATTGATTTTAATAGATAGACTCCTGAAATTGATGAATTTGGTGACATAGTTTACCAGTGCAGCTGTTTACTATTATATATTGCAACTATAAGAGTGGTGTCTATGGCCAAGGCACCAGAAGGCGGGTGGTTCTATGTGGGTATGCCACCTATGCTATTCACAGTGCTCGGTGAGGCACCTGATATCCTCGTAGCTAGATAGATGTGTATAATCTGAACATGTGGAAGTCGTGGTAGGGCGTTCGCTTAAGGTGCAAAAATGAGTTTGCGCCCAGCTGTAGCCATTACGATTGTGCCCTTACGCAGAGCATTTAAATTCTACAATGCCTTTTCTCTCTCCCTCGTGACGATGGATTCCATCAGGAATGAGGTCTCGAGACGATTAATATAAGATGTAAGAAATTGTTTCGTAATTGAGCTAAAATAAATTATACTATTCTATGCTATATTAATAAATGGTGCAAATGAGAGTGTCGTGAGTTGGATCCCTCATTCAACCCTGCAATCTGAGGTCCCAATATTGTATTAGTGTCATACAGTGGGCATATAAAAGAAACAACGATGCTTCAGTAAGTTAGAAGTCCGCCTCCGTCGTCAAGTGGTGACGGTCGCTGACTTGTATACCACAGTAATCTATCATCACTGATGGTTACTGATTCGAGCACTGGTTGCCGAGAATAGCAATAATTAATGTTGGGGGGGGGGCATTGCCGAGAATAGCAACAATTGATGCCGGGGGCATTGCCGAGAATAGCAACAATTGATGCCGGGGACATTGCCGAGAATAGCAACAATTGATGCCGGGGGGGGGGGGGCATTGCCGATGGTCTCTTATCTTCCGGGTGCACGAAAATCAAGCATATTACCTTTTACATGGATTTTAGAAAAGTCTTTATTTATTTGCTCTACTTATGAGAATAGAGAGAGTTCCACAGTATAATGAAACCTGCTGTAAGTCATGGAGTATATGATATATTACATATGACCACTTGTTTGAATGAATCAACGGATTATTTTTGTGTATATTCCTTGAAGCAAATTTATTTCCGATTTCTGCCCGGGGCTTGTAGACTTTCCAACCAGCACACTGTATTGTACGGGTTGAAACTAGTCGTGCCAAAATACATGATCTCATAATATATTAAAAGAAATGTTTGTCTGGAGAACCACGTTAACGCCTTGTCCCGTCATCCGGAGAACCGCGCCTAAACCCTGCTCTGTTGTCTGGAGAACCACGTTAACGCCTTGTCCCGTCATCCAGAGAACCGCGCCTAAACCCTGCTCTGTTGTCTGGAGAACCATGTTAACGCCTTGTCCCGTCATCCAGAGAACCGCGCCTAAACCCTGCTCTGTTGTCTGGAGAACCACATTTAACCTCTGGTCAGTCATCCAGTGAACCATGTTTAACCCTGCTCTGTTGTCTGGAGAACCACATTTAACCTCTGGTCAGTCAACCAGTGAACCATGTTTAACCCTGGTCTGTTGTCTGGAGAACCACGTTTAACCCCTTGTCTGTCATCCTGAGAACCGAGCCTAAACCCTGCTCTGTTGTCTGGAGAACCACATTTAACCTCTGGTCAGTCAACCAGTGAACCATGTTTAACCCTGCTCTGTTGTCTGGAGAACCATGTTTAACCCCTTGTCTGTCATCCGGAGAACATCGCCTAAACCCTGCTCTGTTGTCTTGAGAACCACATTTAACCTCTGGTCAGTCAACCAGTGAACCATGTTTAACCCTGGTCTGTTGTCTGGAGAACCATGTTTATCCCCTTGTCTGTCAACCAGAGAACAACATTTAATCCCTGGTCTGCTGTCTGGAGAACCACGTTTAACCCCTTGTCTGTCAACCAGAGAACCACGTTTAACCACTGGTCTGATTATCCAGAAAACTATATTTAACCCCAGGTCTGTTTTATGGAGAACCATGTTTAACCCGAGGTCTGTTTTATGGAGAACCATGTTTTATGGAGAACCATGTTTAACCCGAGGTCTGTTTTATGGAGAACCATGTTTTATGGAGAACCATGTTTAACCCGAGGTCAGTTTATGGAGAACCATGTTTAACCCCAGGTCTGTTTTATGGAGAACCATGTTTTATGGAGAACCATATTTAACCCTAGGTCTGTTTTATGGAGAACCATGTTTAACCCCAGGTCTGTTTTATGGAGAACCATGTTTAACCACAGGTCTGTTTTATGGAGAACCATGTTTAACCCCAGATCTGTTTTATGGAGAACCATGTTTAACCACAGGTCTGTTTTATGGAGAACCATGTTTAACCCCAGGTCTGTTTTATGGAGAACCATGTTTAACCCCAGGTCTGTTTTATGGAGAACCATGTTTAACCTGAGGTCAGTTTTATGGAGAACCATGTTTAACCTGAGGTCAGTTTTATGGAGAACCATGTTTAACCCCAGGTCTGTTTTATGGAGAACCATGTTTAACCCCAGGTCTGTTTTATGGAGAACCATGTTTAACCCCAGGTCTGTTTTATGGAGAACCATGTTTAACCCCAGGTCTGTTTTATGGAGAACCATGTTTAACCTGAGGTCAGTTTTATGGAGAACCATGTTTAACCCCAGGTCTGTTTTATGGAGAACCATGTTTAACCTGAGGTCAGTTTTATGGAGAACCATGTTTAACCCCAGATCTGTTTTATGGAGAACCATGTTTAACCTGAGGTCAGTTTTATGGAGAACCATGTTTAACCCCAGATCTGTCATCCACAGAATAATGTCAAATAAATGCAGCAAAAACTCCTGTACTAAACAAAATTAGTATTTTATTACTATTCTAGTCATTTACAAGTTACTAATGTGGTTACCATGACAACGTGGTTACCATGACATCATTGGAAAATGGATTTTGGCACACTAAAGTAAAGTAAGGGAAGTATGTGTAGCAATGTGTAGAAAACTGGCCCACAGTTTGCTATGAAATATTTAAATTAATGTAATATCATATTGGCAATTTAACTTTTGCTTAGAACTTAAGTACATCATATTGGCAATTTAACTTAGTTTAGAATTTAAGCACATCATATTGACAATTTAACTTTGTTTAGAATTTAAGCACATCATATTGGCAATTTAACTGTTTTTAGAACTTAAGTACATCATATTGACAATTTAACTTTTTTTAGAATTTAAGCACATCATATTGACAATTTAACTTTTTTCAGAATTTAAGCACATCATATTGACAAATTGATTTTGTTAACAGAATACCTCATCAATATGTAAGGGAGACAAGTGAGATCTTCCTGGAGACAAATGTTGTTTCCATGGAGAATTGTTGTTTCCCTGGAGACAATTATTATCTCACTATTCCCATTTCATATTGATCACTATTCCCATTTCATATTAATCACTATTCCCATTTCATATTAATCACTATTCCCATTTCATATTAATCACTATTCCCATTTCATATTAATCATTATTCCCATGCCATATTAATCATTATTCCCATGCCATATTAATCACTATTCCCATTTCATATTAATCACTATTCCCATTTCATATTAATCACTATTCCCATTTCATATTGATCACTATTCCCATTTCATATTGATCACTATTCCCATTTCATATTGATCACTATTCCCATTTCATATTAATCACTATTCCCATTTCATATTAATCACTATTCCCATTTCATATTAATCACTATTCCCATTTCATATTAATCACTATTCCCATTTAATATTGATCACTATTCCCATTTCATATTAATCACTATTCCCATTTCATATTAATCACTATTCCCATTTCATATCGATCAATATTCCCATTTCATATTAATCACTATTCCCATTTCATATCGATCACTATTCCCATTTCATATTAATCACTATTCCCATTTCATATTAATCACTATTCCCATTTCATATCGATCAATATTCCCATTTCATATTAATCACTATTCCCATTTCATATTGATCACTATTCCCATTTCATATTAATCACTATTCCCATTTCATATTAATCACTATTCCCATTTCATATCGATCACTATTCCTATTTCTTATCGATATCTATTCCCATGCCATATTGATCATTATTCCCATGCCATATTGATCATTATTCCCATGCCATATTGATCATTATTCCCATTTCATATCGATCACTATTCCCGTGCCATATTAATCATTATTCCCATGCCATATTGATCATTATTCCCATGCCATATTGATCATTATTCCCATTTCATATCGATCACTATTCCCATGCCATATTAATCATTATTCGCATGCCATATTAATCACTATTCCCGTGCCATATCGATCACTATTCCCGTGCCATATTAATCACTATTCCCGTGCCATATTAATCATTATTCGCATGCCATATTAATCATTATTTGCATTCCATATTAATCACTATTCCCGTGCCATATCGATCACTATTCCCGTGCATATTAATCACTATTCCCGTGCCATATTGATCAATGGAGCCCTCTGCCAAAGAGAATGTTTATACGAGATCTTGCTAAGACACTTGGCTATGTAGCAAACAACATAGATCCTGATCAGCCGCCATGGAATGTGTCGTCTAATCAGGCTCTATGCTGTTTGCTATTCAGATGATCTTGCTAAGACACTTGGCTATATAGCAAACAACATAGATCCTGATCAGCACGCAGCGTCACGCTGCGGCTGATCTGGATCTATGTTGTTTGCAAACTCCTTTAAATGTATCCAGAATGAAATGGGTTAAGTATCCCAGAAACTGAGGGTCAGGTTTATACAAATCTACACTTACCTCTGTCAATGGACATTTTACCTATGCCCGCTATTTATACGTAGTGAAATGTACGTGGCTCGGAGCAGCTTTGTTTTCATTGTCTTGTGAGTCATGTGGTTCCATTTTCTATCTTTTTTCATCGCAGTCGTCCGATAATGTTTTGTCGTTTGTTTTGTACTTGTGTAGTACATGTATAACTGAAATGTTTTGATCGTATATTTTGTAGTTGTATAAATATACTGTTATTATATACATGTGTACAGTAGACATATTTATTTTATACGTATATGAAATTGAAGGAAATATGTTTAGGTGTTTGGGTGGAATTGAATGTAGGTCAGTTTATGTTTTCCTCCAATGACTGCCAGCTATGTGACAAATTTCATTAGAATACGAGAGACTCAGCATGGTTTCTCAAAAACGTACAAATTTTTCAAAATTATTGTGTCAGTACGTATCTAAATAAAGTACTATTTTATGAAGAATGAAGGTCATTATAAAAAGTAGTCGTTCACTTAGAAACATTACCATACATACTCGCCTATAAGACGATCTCGCCTATAAGACAAGACCCCTACTTTGGTCCTGAAATCTGTGGGTTTTGGCATGCACTCACATATAAGACTGGTTGATAAAATGGACACCAGTGCCTGAGGTTATAACACTTTTCTCAGATCTCAAACTCAAATGATTTGATTGGTTGATTCTGAGTTTTACTGCAAGCTGAACCAATCAGAAGCTTGAGTCTGAGTTTGAGATAGGAGAAACATTTTATAACCTCGAGGCCTGATCATGTATAAATTACATGTTTGGCCAGTGCAAGTTGAAGACATTTTCAAGGTCAGTGTTTTCTATTCTAAAACGTAATTATGGATACCGTTTTAACACATTTTAGCCCTTTCTATTCATAGATATTTAGGTTAATATTAGGGATGGCAACGAATATTCGAATGTTCGAATATTCGAATATTCGTTCGAACGTCCGAATATTCGAATATTAAAACCATAATCGAATATTAAAAAAAAAATCAAATTTTAATAAATTGCAGTTAAATCATAACTTAAAAGGATATATATGTTTGTTTAAATTTCAATCAATTAAGTTTCAAAACAAAGAATGACCCAATGCGTGCCCAAAGGTGCGAAATGTCATCGCGATTTGGCTCCAAATAACAAAGGAGGGTGATGACATGTTGTTCACACCTTACAGGGTCACTAATTGATTAATGCAGTCTATTTGACGGGACACAAACTGAGAAGCATTTGTTTTACAGGTACTAGCTCTAGCTCTTGAAAACATACAAAGAGTTTAATGATTCACACTAAAACATGACTGTCCCTGGTCGGAATGTTTGATGGCAACACATGTGTATGTAATTAATGTTTATTAAACCTATTACTGTCGGCAAGCGGCACCGAGTAAAAGAAGGAAATTAAGCTTCTTAGTGTATGACACCCCCGAGAAAGAACAATCGGACGAACTAAAATCGTACTTGCTAGAAAAAATTGATCCCCACTGTAAACCCCTAGAATGGTGGCGAAGGAACGAACACACATTCCCAAAAGTGGCGCAGGTCGCAAAGAAAGTACTAGCCGTTCCGGCAACGTCAGTTCTGTCGGAACGTATTTTCTCCGCCGCCAGACTCTTGATAAACAAATTAAGGAATTCTTGAATAAAAACAAGCTGCCTAAGGGGTGTGCCATGCATGTAGGTGACACTAACTAGTGTTGTTAAATAGAATGGCCAACTCTACGGGACTCAGAATATAATGTAAATGTGTTATATTTGTTTGTGTTTGTTTGTTTGTTCCAATCTAATATAAAGAGATTGTGTTCACGAATTAAAATTGTTGTAATTTAAATTAGTTTATTTCTTCAAACTTATCCCCATTCAGAGAGAGAAATTTTATTTTCACAAACCCACCAAGTCAATACGAGGAGTTGTTTATCAATCAACACAAGCCGCATATTTAAAATGACAGTAGACTTCACGTTTACATAATTCTAACATGCCACCACTTTCAATAGAACGGTGTTACGTGTCAGCGATGCAAGAGTAAAGTGGAAATCGAAAGTTGGAGAAATTTGCGAATATTCGAATATTCGTTCGGAAGATCATCCGAACATTCGAATATCACAATCACCATTCGTTGCCATCCCTAGTTAATATACATATATATATATATATAATATCTCCATACAAACGACCAGCCATTTAGCTATCATGCAGTGGATAAGTAGTCACCATATCTATCCCACCTCCATAGATATTACTGGGACTACATAGAGATTTAGGTTAATATACTATTATATCTCCATACAAACGACAGCCATTTAGCTATCATGCAGTGGATAAGTGGTCGCCATATCTATCCCACCTCCATAGATATTACTGGGACTACATAGAGATTTAGGTTAATATACTATTATATCTCCATACAAACGACAGTCATTTAGCTATCATGCAGTGGATAAGTAGTCGCCATATCTATCCCACCTCCATATATATTACTGGGACTACATGAGATTCTGGCCTGCATTACGAACATTAGTTTGGCTACTACATTGTCAATGTATGTCGTATTCGTAATGGCATCAAGAGGTGCTTCTATGAGGGAAAGCGTTAATGTATGTCGTATTGGTAATGGCGTCAATAGGTGCTTCTATGAGGGAAAGGCTTAAACAATTATTTGATTGATTGATTGGAAGTCGTGATAGCGCAGTAGTAGCGCGTTTGCTTCAGGTGCGAAAGGTCCGGAGTTAGAGCCCTGCTGGAGCCGTTACGATTGTACCCTTAGGCAAGGCATTTAAATTTCACATTGCATCTTCTCTCTCCCTCGTGGCGATGGATGCCATTAGGAATGAGGTCTTGAGAGTGATTAATATAAGTTGAAAGAACTAAGCTAAACTATTATTTTTTTAGCGCTCACTTATAAGACAGGAAACCACTTTGAGCCTATAATCTGGTGGTAAAACATTTGTCTTATAGGCAGTAAAGCCTGTGAACAAACACTCATGTTGGCATTAGACAGCGTTGTGTTTGTTTACAGGTTGCCTGTATTACGAGGGTCATCGGAGGTTTGTTCATAGTAGCATATTTACAAATACGGTATTTACAGTCTATACCATTCTAATACATGAATATATTTGTTCAACCCAGAAACGGTTGGGTACATTTTTCAAAACGTACCTTGTTGGTGAAATTTGCAAAACAGAGATTTGGTCTTGGTTAGAAAAGAAAGGAACAGTATTTTCTGTTCCAGCAAACATGTATTACAATAAAATTATCTGCATTTGCAGAAAATATTGTAGTCTAAAATTCCAAACAAATGTGCATACATGGAAGAGGTTGTTGTTTTACAGAATTACCTGTTGTTTTCTATGTATTCACTATTGGTCATCAGGCGCGTAGCTTGGCTCACGCATGTATGCACGTGCGTAAGATTAATTTTGACAGTTCCTGAAAATGAAAATTATATAAATGCGAAAAAATGCAATAAAAGCTGGATCGTAAGGGGGTAAGGGGGACACAGACATTGGTCATTCATAAGAAAGCAGACATGATCGAAATGCAGATATTGAATGTAGTCAATGTTCATAGTATGCAATAGTCACCTGAGACCATAGAGCAGTATAAATTCTCCCCCTAAAATGGTGTGTATTCCATATTTAAGCCTAGCTACGCACCTGGTCATTTGGTGTTTTTAGAAATGGGATTTTCATGTATTTATATTTTTTCCATTAAACAGATTTTTGTTCATGTTATTATGTTGCAGTTTATGCATTGTTATAGGTATGGGCTGTCCGATTAGCGCAGTGGTTAGCATGCTCTCTTCTCACCAATGCAACCCGGGTTCAATCCTCGGACCGGGAAGTATATGAGATGGTATGGTGGTCGCCAGATCGGACAGGTGGGTTTTCTCCGGGTACTCCGGGTCCTCCCACACGAATGACCACATTTACGCTTTCAACCGCGCCAACGAGAGTGATTAATATAAGTTGTTGAAACTTGCTTCGCAATGGTTGTAAAATAAATAAAGTTTAAACTTTTATTATAGGTAGTTTATTATTCTCTTATACATTCTCTAAGGTTCCAGTGTCATTTATGTTCCATGAATGTATTCTATTTTTAGATTTGTGTGGTTTCAGGGTAGTTTTTATTCCATGAATTTATTCTATTTTTAGATTTGTGTGGTTTCAGGGTAGTTTTTATTCCGTGAATTTATTCTATTTTTAGATTTGTGTGGTTCCACGGTAGTTTTTATTCATATATTTATTTTATTTTTAGATTTGGGGTTTCAGGGTAGTTTTTATTCTTATATTTATTCTATTTTTAGATTTGTGTAGTTTCAAGGTAGTTTATATATATTCCATGTATGTATTCTATTTTTAGATTTGTGTGGTTTCAGGGTAGTCATTATTCATATATTTATTCTATTTTTAGATTTGTGTAGTTTCAGGTAGTTTATATATATATTCCATGTATGTATTCTAGTTTTAGATTTGTGTGGTTTCAGGGTAGTTTATATTCATGTATTTTTCTATTTTTAGAACCATGTATTTCAGGGTAGTTTATATAATATACATACATATATTTTATTTGTGGAACCATGTGGTTTAGGTCTATATTTTCAAACATCTCAATATTTATTGACTCCTATGATGTTGTTGTGTGTAATTTGTGAGTTTTATTAAATGTATGCTATCAATTCCTTTTTAGATTTCCAGGTGTAGCGGACACATTTCATAGGTGCATTTACAGGGGGAATTAACCCTTTCAACACCACAGACCTCTAAATAGGCTTAAAAAAAGTGTAGATCCAGATGAGCCGGCTCGTGATGAGCCGTCTCATCAGGATCTGCACTTTTTGGCAGTGATATGACTATTTTTAGACATAATTACCCATTTTGATAAATGAACTTGTCCAAATGTGATTTTCTGATTCATTTATTGGTTTATGAATATCATGGACCAGTCCATGTGAGTTACTTGGTGTTGAATGGGTTAATATTACTATTATATATATACATGTAAATATTGACAATTCTGTGCTCTACTCACAATGCTGTGCTCTACAAATGATGCAAAGATCAATTCAGTAAATGTACTTCTTTTGTCAATTACAGACAATGCGCTAGAACACTTGGGTGTAATTAGCTAGAACACTCAGTGTAATTAGCTAGAACACTGGGTGTAATTAGCTAGAACACTGGGTGTAATTAGCTAGCACACCGGGTGTAATTAGCTACCACACTATGTGTAATTAGCTAGAACACTGGGTGTAATTAGCTCGCACACTGGGTGTAATTAGCTAGAACACTGGAATTAGCTAGAACACTGGGTGTAATTAGCTAGAACACTGGGTGTAATTAGCTAGAACACTGGGTGTAATTAGCTAGAACACTGGGTGTAATTAGCTAGAACACTGGGTGTAATTAGCTAGAACACCAGGTGTAATTAGCTAGCACACTGGGTGTAATTAGCTAGAACACTGGGTGTAATTAGCTAGAACACTGGGTGTAATTAGCTAGACCACTGGGTGTAATTAGCTAGAACACTGGGTGTAATTAGCTAGCACACTGGGTGTAATTAGCTAGAACACTCAGTGTAATTAGCTAGCACACCGGGTGTAATTAGCTAGCATATTGGGTGTAATTAGCTAGAACACTAGGTGTAATTAGCTAGAACACTGGGTGTAATTAGCTAGAACACTGGGTGTAATTAGCTAGCACACTATGTGTAATTAGCTAGAACACTGGGTGTAATTAGCTAGAACACTGGGTGTAATTAGCTAGACCACTGTGTGTAATTAGCTAGAACACTGGGTGTAATTAGCTAGAACACTGGGTGTAATTAGCTAGAACACTGGGTGTAATTAGCTAGCACACCGGGTGTAATTAGCTAGCACACTGGGTGTAATTAGCTCGCACACCGGGTGGAATTAGCTAGAACACTGTGGAATTAGCTAGAACAATGGGTGTAATTAGCTAGAACACTGGGTGTAATTAGCTAGAACAATGGGTGTAATTAGCTAGAACACTGGGTGTAATTAGCTAGAACACTGGGTGTAATTAGCTAGAACACCAGGTGTAATTAGCTAGCACACTGGGTGTAATTAGCTAGAACACTGGGTGTAATTAGCTAGAACACTGGGTGTAATTAGCTAGAACACTGGGTGTAATTAGCTAGAACACTGGGTGTAATTAGCTAGCACACTGGGTGTAATTAGCTAGAACACTCAGTGTAATTAGCTAGCACACCGGGTGTAATTAGCTAGCATATTGGGTGTAATTAGCTAGAACACTAGGTGTAATTAGCTAGAACACTGGGTGTAATTAGCTAGAACACTGGGTGTAATTAGCTAGCACACTATGTGTAATTAGCTAAAACACTGGGTGTAATTAGCTAGAACACTGGGTGTAATTAGCTAGAACACTGTGTGTAATTAGCTAGAACACTGGGTGTAATTAGCTAGAACACTGGGTGTAATTAGCTAGAACACTGGGTGTAATTAGCTAGAACACTTGGTGTAATTAGCTAGCACACCGGGTGTAATTAGCTAGCACACTATGTGTAATTAGCTAGAACACTGGGTGTAATTAGCTAGAACACCGGGTGTAATGAGCTAGAACACTGGGTGTAATTAGCTAGAACACCGGGTGTAATTAGCTAGAACACTGGGTGTAATTAGCTAGAACACTGGGTGTGATTAGCTAGAACACTGGGTGTAATTAGCTAGAACACTGTGTGTAATTAGCTAGAACACTGGGTGTAATTAGCTAGAACACTGGGTGTAATTAGCTAGAACACTGGGTGTAATTAGCTAGAATACCGGGTGTAATTAGCTAGAACACTGGGTGTAATTAGCTAGAACACTCAGTGTAATTAGCTAGAACACTGGGTGTACTTAGCTAGCACACTATGTGTAATTAGCTAGAACACTGGTTGTAATTAGCTAGCACACTGGGTGTAATTAGCTAGAACACTGTGTGGAATTAGCTAGAACACTCGGTGTAATTAGCTAGAACACTGGGTGTAATTAGCTAGCACACCGGGTGTAATTAGCTAGCACACCGGGTGTAATTAGCTAGAACACTGGGTGTAATTAGCTAGCATATTGGGTGTAATTAGCTAGCACACTATGTGTAATTAGCTAGAACACTGGGTGTAATTACCTAGAACACTGGGTGTAATTAGCTAGCACACTATGTGTAATTAGCTAGAACACTGGGTGTAATTAGCTAGCATATTGGGTGTAATTAGCTAGCACACTGGGTGTAATTAGCTAGAACACTCAGTGTAATTAGCTAGCATATTGGGTGTAATTAGCTAGTACACTGGGTGTAATTAGCTAGAACACTGGGTGTAATTAGCTAGCACACCGGGTGTAATTAGCTAGCACACCGGGTGTAATTAGCTAGAACACTGGGTGTAATTAGCTAGCACACTATGTGTAATTAGCTAGAACACTGGGTGTAATTAGCTAGAACATTGGGTGTAATTAGCTAGAACACTGGGTGTAATTAGCTAGAACACTGGGTGTAATTAGCTAGAACACCGGGTGTAATTAGCTAGAACACTGGGTGTAATTAGCTAGAACACTGGGTGTAATTAGCTAGAACACTGGGTGTAATTAGCTAGAACACTGGGTGTAATTAGCTAGAAAACTGGGTGTAATTAGCTAGAACACTTGGTGTAATTAGCTAGCACACCGGGTGTAATTAGCTAGCACACTATGTGTAATTAGCTAGAACACTGGGTGTAATTAGCTAGAACACCGGGTGTATTGAGCTAGAACACTGGGTGTAATTAGCTAGAACACCGGGTGTAATTAGCTAGAACACTGGGTGTAATTAGCTAGAACACTGGGTGTGATTAGCTAGAACACTGGGTGTAATTAGCTAGAACACTGTGTGTAATTAGCTAGAACACTGGGTGTAATTAGCTAGAACACTGGGTGTAATTAGCTAGAACACTGGGTGTAATTAGCTAGAATACCGGGTGTAATTAGCTAGAACACTGGGTGTAATTAGCTAGAACACTCAGTGTAATTAGCTAGAACACTGGGTGTACTTAGCTAGCACACTATGTGTAATTAGCTAGAACACTGGTTGTAATTAGCTAGCACACTGGGTGTAATTAGCTAGAACACTGTGTGGAATTAGCTAGAACACTCGGTGTAATTAGCTAGAACACTGGGTGTAATTAGCTAGCACACCGGGTGTAATTAGCTAGCACACCGGGTGTAATTAGCTAGAACACTGGGTGTAATTAGCTAGCATATTGGGTGTAATTAGCTAGCACACTATGTGTAATTAGCTAGAACACTGGGTGTAATTAGCTAGCACACCGGGTGTAATTAGCTAGAACACTGGGTGTAATTACCTAGAACACTGGGTGTAATTAGCTAGCACACTATGTGTAATTAGCTAGAACACTGGGTGTAATTAGCTAGCATATTGGGTGTAATTAGCTAGCACACTGGGTGTAATTAGCTAGAACACTCAGTGTAATTAGCTAGCATATTGGGTGTAATTAGCTAGTACACTGGGTGTAATTAGCTAGAACACTGGGTGTAATTAGCTAGCACACCGGGTGTAATTAGCTAGCACACCGGGTGTAATTAGCTAGAACACTGGGTGTAATTAGCTAGCACACTATGTGTAATTAGCTAGAACACTGGGTGTAATTAGCTAGAACACTGGGTGTAATTAGCTAGAACACTGGGTGTAATTAGCTAGAACACTGGGTGTACTTAGCTAGAACACTGGGTGTAATTAGCTAGAACAGCGGGTGTAATTAGCTAGAACACTGGGTGTAATTAGCTAGAACACTGGGTGTAATTAGCTAGAACACTGGGTGTAATTAGCTAGAACACTGGGTGTAATTAGCTAGAACACTGGGTGTAATTAGCTAGTACACTGTGTAATTAGCTAGAACACTGAGTGTAATTAGCTAGAACACCAGGTGTAATTAGCTAGAACACCGGGTGTAATTAGCTCGCACACCGGGTGTAATTAGCTAGAACACCGGGTGTAATTAGCTATAACACTGGGTGTAATTAGCTAGAACACTGGGTGTGATTAGCTAGAACACTGGGTGTAATTAGCTAGAACACCGGGTGTAACTAGCTAGAACACTGGGTGTAATTAGCTAGAACACTGGGTGTAATTAGCTAGAACACTGGGTGTAATTAGCTAGAACACTGGGTGTAATTAGCTAGAACACTGGGTGTAATTAGCTAGACCACTGGGTGTAATTAGCTAGAACACTGGGTGTAATTAGCTAGCACACTGGGTGTAATTAGCTAGAACACTCAGTGTAATTAGCTAGCACACCGGGTGTAATTAGCTAGCATATTGGGTGTAATTAGCTAGAACACTAGGTGTAATTAGCTAGAACACTGGGTGTAATTAGCTAGAACACTGGGTGTAATTAGCTAGCACACTATGTGTAATTAGCTAGAACACTGGGTGTAATTAGCTAGAACACTGGGTGTAATTAGCTAGAACACTGGGTGTGATTAGCTAGAACACTGGGTGTAATTAGCTAGAACACTGTGTGTAATTAGCTAGAACACTGGGTGTAATTAGCTAGAACACTGGGTGTAATTAGCTAGAACACTGGGTGTAATTAGCTAGAATACCGGGTGTAATTAGCTAGAACACTGGGTGTAATTAGCTAGAACACTCAGTGTAATTAGCTAGAACACTGGGTGTACTTAGCTAGCACACTATGTGTAATTAGCTAGAACACTGGTTGTAATTAGCTAGCACACTGGGTGTAATTAGCTAGAACACTGTGTGGAATTAGCTAGAACACTCGGTGTAATTAGCTAGAACACTGGGTGTAATTAGCTAGCACACCGGGTGTAATTAGCTAGCACACCAGGTGTAATTAGCTAGAACACTGGGTGTAATTA
This sequence comes from Archivesica marissinica, assembly GCA_014843695.1. NCBI lineage: Eukaryota > Metazoa > Mollusca > Bivalvia > Venerida > Vesicomyidae > Archivesica > Archivesica marissinica. The sequence goes on along the minus strand of CM026402.1, from coordinate 51,406,548 downwards.
GCTAGCATATTGGGTGTAATTAGCTAGCACACTATGTGTAATTAGCTAGAACACTGGGTGTAATTAGCTAGCACACCGGGTGTAATTAGCTAGAACACTGGGTGTAATTACCTAGAACACTGGGTGTAATTAGCTAGCACACTATGTGTAATTAGCTAGAACACTGGGTGTAATTAGCTAGCATATTGGGTGTAATTAGCTAGCACACTGGGTGTAATTAGCTAGAACACTCAGTGTAATTAGCTAGCATATTGGGTGTAATTAGCTAGTACACTGGGTGTAATTAGCTAGAACACTGGGTGTAATTAGCTAGCACACCGGGTGTAATTAGCTAGCACACCGGGTGTAATTAGCTAGAACACTGGGTGTAATTAGCTAGCACACTATGTGTAATTAGCTAGAACACTGGGTGTAATTAGCTAGAACACTGGGTGTAATTAGCTAGAACACTGGGTGTAATTAGCTAGAACACTGGGTGTAATTAGCTAGAACACCGGGTGTAATTAGCTAGAACACCGGGTGTAATTAGCTAGAACACTGGGTGTAATTAGCTAGAACACTGGGTGTAATTAGCTAGTACACTGTGTAATTAGCTAGAACACTGGGTGTAATTAGCTAGAACACCGGGTGTAATTAGCTAGAACACCGGGTGTAATTAGCTAGCACACGGGTGTAATTAGCTAGAACACCGGGTGTAATTAGCTAGAACACTGGGTGTAATTAGCTAGAACACTGGGTGTAATTAGCTAGAACACTGGGTGTAATTAGCTAGAACACTGGGTGTAATTAGCTAGAACACTGGGTGTAATTAGCTAGAACACTGGGTGTAATTAGCTAGAACACTGGGTGTAATTAGCTAGAACACTGGGTGTAATTAGCTAGAACACTGGGTGTAATTAGCTAGAACACTGGGTGTAATTAGCTAGAACACTGGGTGTAATTAGCTAGAACACTGGGTGTAATTAGCTAGTACACTGTGTAATTAGCTAGAACACTGGGTGTGATTAGCTAGAACACTGGGTGTAATTAGCTAGAACACCGGGTGTAATTAGCTAGAACACTGGGTGTAATTAGCTAGAACACTGGGTGTAATTAGCTAGAACACTGGGTGTAATTAGCTAGAACACTGGGTGTAATTAGCTAGAACACTCGGTGTAATTAGCTAGCACACCGGGTGTAATTAGCTAGTACACTGTGTAATTAGCTAGAACACTGGGTTTAATTAGCTAGAACACCAGGTGTAATTAGCTAGAACACTGGGTGTAATTAGCTAGCACACTCAGTGTAATAAGCTAGAACACTGGGTGTAATTAGCTAGAACACTGTGTAATTAGCTAGAACACTGGGTGTAATTAGCTAGAACACCGGGTGTAATTAGCTAGAACACTGGGTGTAATTAGCTAGAACACTGGGTGTGATTAGCTAGAACACCGGGTGTAATTAGCTAGAACACTGGGTGTAATTAGCTAGAACACCGGGTGTAATTAGCTAGAACACAGCGGTATAATTAGCTAGAACACTGGGTGTAATTAGCTAGAACACTGGGTGTAATTAGCTAACTACAGATTACGTTATGTTATTAGAAAAGATTAGTAATACTCGAATAGTGTGCCAATTATAAAGGATCCTAAATTATTCTACTAGTTTCCATAGTGACAGCTCCCGAGTACTACCCAGAATGCCGTGCTATTCCCCAAGTATACTGAATGTTCATGAATAATACCCAGAATGCCATGCTATTCCCCAAGTATACTAGAAGTTCATGATTAATACCCAGAATGCCGTGCTATTACCCAAGTATACTCAATGTTCATGAATAATACCCAGAATGCCATGCTATTCCCCAAGTATACTAGAAGTTCATGAATAATACCCAGAATGCCGTGCTATTCCCCAAGTATACGGGATGTTCATGAATAATACCCAGAATGCCATGCTATTCCCCAAGTATACTGAATGTTCATGAATAATACCCAGAATGCCATGCTATTCCCCAAGTATACTGAATGTTCATGAATAATAACCAGAATGCCATGCTATTCCCCAAGTATACGGGATGTTCATGAATAATACCCAGAATGCCGTGCTATTCCCCAAGTATACGGGATGTTCATGAATAATACCCAGAATGCCGTGTTATTCCCCAAGTATACGGGATGTTCATGAATAATACCCAGAATGCCGTGCTATTCCCCAAGTATACGGGATGTTCATGAATAATACCCAGAATGCCGTGCTATTCCCCAAGTATACGGGATGTTCATGAATAATACCCAGAATGCCGTGTTATTACCCAAGTATACGGGAAGTTCATGAATAATACCCAGAATGCCGTGCTATTCCCCATGTATACCACAAGTAAATACTGTTGTACAAGGAAACCCCTGCACATTGCTCAACATTGTATTATCACATTATAAATACAACCTGATACAACAAATTGTCTTTACTGTGAAAATGTGTAGCCATAAAACATGAGAAATATTTAAACCTAGATAATAGAAATCTACACCCCTGGATACATACACACCTCTGGATACATACATACCCTGGATACATACACACCCCTGGATACATACACACCCCTGGATACATACATACCCCTGGATACATGCATACCCCTGGATACATACATACCCCTGGATACATACACACCCCTGGATACATACATACCCCTGGATACATACAAGCCCCTGGATACATACATACCCTGGATACATACATACATACCCCTGGATACATACATACATACCCCTGGATACATGCATACCCCTGGATACATACATACATACCCCTGGATACATACATACATACCCCTGGATACATACATACCCCTGGATACATACATACATACCCCTGGATACATACATACCCCTGGATACATACATACCCCTGGATACATACACACCCCTGGATACATACATACCCCTGGATACATACATACATACCCCTGGATACATACATACCCCTGATACATACAAGCCTCTGGATACATACATACCCCTGGATACATACATACCCCTGGATACATACAAGCCCCTGGATACATACATACCCCTGGATATATACAAGCCCCTGGATACTTACATACCCCTGGATACATACATACCCCTGGATACATACATACCCCTGGATACATACATACATACATATCCCTGGATACATACATACATACCCCTGGATACATACATACATACCCCTGGATACATACATACATACCCTGGATACATACATACCCCTGGATACATACATACATACACCTGGATACATACATACATACCCCTGGATACATACATACCCCTGGATACATACATATCCCTGGATACATACATACATACACATACATACATACATACATACATACATACCTGGATACATACACACCCTGGATACATACAAGCCCCTGGATACTTACATACCCCTGGATACATACATACCCCTGGATACATACATACCCCTGGATACATACATACATACATATCCCTGGATACATACATACATACCTCTGGATACATACATACCCCTGGATACATACAAGCCCCTGGATACATACATACCCCTTGATACATACATACCCCTGGATACATACATACCCCTGGATACATACATACCCCTGGATACATACATACACCTGGATACATACATACATACCCCTGGATACATACATACCCCTGGATACATACATACCCCTGGATACATACATACATACCCCTGGATACATACATACCCCTGGATACATACATACCCCTGGATACACACATACTCCCTGGATACACACATACCCCTGGATACATACAAACCCCTGGATACATACATACCCCTGGATACATACATACCCCTGGATACATACATACCCCTGGATACATACAAACCCCTGGATACATACACACCCCTGTATACATACATACCCCTGGATACATATACACCCCTGGATACATACATACCACTGTATGCATACATACCCTTGGATACATACATACCCCTGGATACATACATACCCCTGGATACATACACACCCCTGGATACATACATACACCTGGATACATACATACCCCTGGATACATACACACCCCTGGATACATACACACCCCTGGATACATACACACCCTAGATACATACACACCCCTGTATACATACAAGCCCCTGGATACATACATACACACCCCTGGAATACATACATACCCCTGGATACATACATACATACCCCTGGATACATACAAGCCTCTGGATACATACATACCCCTGGATACATACATACCCCTGGATACATACATACATACCCCTGGATACATACATACATACCCCTGGATACATACATACATACCTCTGGATACATACATACATACCCCTGGATACATACATACCCCTGGATACATACATCCCCTGGATACATACAAGCCTCTGGATACATACATACCCCTGGATACATACATACCCCTGGATACATACATACATACCCCTGGATACATACATACCCCTGGATACATACAAGCCTCTGGATACATACATACCCCTGGATACATACATACCCCTGGATACATACAAGCCCCTGGATACATACATACCCCTGGATATATACAAGCCCCTGGATACTTACATACCCCTGGATACATACATACCCCTGGATACATACATACCCCTGGATACATACATACCCCGGGATACATACATACCTCTGGATACATACAAGCCCCTGGTTACATACATACAAGCCCCTGGTTACATACATACACACCCCTGGATACATATATACCCCTGGATACATACATACCCCTGGCTACATACATACCCCTGGATACATACATAAGCCCCTGGTTACATACATACATACCCCTGGATACATACATACATACATACATACATACCCCTGGATACATACATCCCCTGATTACATACATACAACTGGATACATACATACCCCTGGATACATACATACACCTGGATACATACATACATACCCCTGGATACATACATACCCCTGGATACATACATACCCCTGGATACATACATACATACCCCTGGATACATACATACCCCTGGATACATACATACCCCTGGATACACACATACCCCTGGATACATACATACCCCTGGATACATACATACCCTGGATACATACATACATACATACCCCTGGATACATACATACCCCTGGATACATACATACCCCTGGATACATACAAACCCCTGGATACATACATACCCCTGGATATATACAACCCCTGGATACATACATACCCCTGGATACATACATACCCCTGGATACATACATACCCCTGGATACATACATACCCCTGGATACATACATACCCCTGGATACATACATACCCCTGGATACATACAACCCCTGGATACATACATACCCCTGGATACATACATACCCTGGATATCACCCCTGGATACTCACCCTGGATACATACATCCTGGATACATACACCCTGGATACATACACCCCTGGATACATACACCCTGGATACATACACCCCTGGTACATACATACCCCTGGATACATACATACCCCTGGATACATACATACCCCTGGATACATACATACCCCTGGATACATACATCACCCCTGGATACATACATACCCCTGGATACATACACACCCCTGGATACATACAAGCCCCTGGATACATACACACCCCTGGATACATACACACCCCTGGATACATACATACCCCTGGATACATACATACCCCTGGATACATACATACCCCTGGATACATACATACCCCTGGTACATACATCCCTGGTACATACATACCTTACATACATACCATCATCTTTATACATACACCCCTGGATACATACATACCCTGGATCATACATACCCCTGGATACATACATCCCCTGGATACATCATACGGTTGGATACTACAACCCTGATCTCATCTGGATACATACAACTGTTTGGTTTGGTCCCTGGATACATACAACCCCTGGATACATACAACCCTGGATACATACAACCATACCATCATACATACACACCCCTGGATACATACACACCCCTGGATACATACACACCCCTGGATACATATACACCCCTGGATACATACATACCCCTGGATACATACATAACACTAGATACATACATACCCCTGGATACACACATACCCCTGGATACATACACTACGAACAGAACAATGTAGTAAAAATAAGGTTCTTGACATACCATGGGGTCTTCTTGACATACCATGGTATACAATAAATTGCAATTGCTTTTCAAAAATATCCCTAGGGGTACTTTTTTCTTTCCAATTGACTAGCCAATATTCCCATTGTTTGCTTGCATTCAATGTTTAGCTAAACATTATCTAATTGCCCTTGTAAATAACAAAATAAATGTAGTTGCCTGAAATCGGACAAATGATCCCACCTGGTGGCCTAGACAAATGTCATCTTATATATTCAACTACGAACACATGGAAATGTCATGAAATGTTTGAGAGACATACTGTTTTTGTGAATTCAGTTAAGGGTGCGATATATCCACAAAGTTTCATTAAAATGCATTTTGAGTTGACCGCTATCACACACAGACAGACAGAGCGAAAGATGGACAGACATGTAGACAGACTCAGCCAAAAACAATAACCACATTCCTAATGGCAACGGCGAGGGTTAACAATTTCAATACACATGCTGTTATTTCAATCAACTGACCTCATAGTAAAGAAAGGTTGTATCAGGTTGCCAATAGTAACTAAGCTCTGCCTAATAATAGAAGAAACCCCATCAGACAGCGATAAAGTGTCGAATTTGAGGTCAAAGGGTAGCCTGGGTTCCAGTCTGTCGATTTTTCACTTTTTAACTTCTAGCCAAATGACATGTTCAGAAACTCAATACGGCCAAAGTAATAGTCTCGGTGTTAAAATATATTTATTTGACTGACCAGGCAAAATATATCGACGCCTGTTCCCAGGCTAATCAAAGGGTACTGGATAAGGGAATCGATCATGTAAGTAGTATCCATAAGCAACACATCTCGTACACAGTGCGAGTACTGGGTAGCCGCATAGGTCAGTTAAGCCTGCCCTGGAAGGGGTTTGACATGAATGGAATGTAAACTAGTATATATTTTGTTATTGCGGTAGGAGGCTCCGTGTTACCTTCATGATGTGGATAATGAGCAGCAGGTCATTTTAAAAGTAAGCTTGGTGTGCACTGTCACCAAATACACCCCTTCTACCTGGCATTACCCAACTTGTACCCATGGCAACTTGTACACAAATAGACAGTTTTTCCGAATTTTTAAAAATTTAATTTCATGAATCGCTGTTTTTAGATTTTTTCATTTTTTATTCTAATGAATCGCTCCATTTTGCATATGCTAGCATTGTTTTCTATCACAAAAAAACAGCATTTTCCAGTCTAAAAAGTATGCTTGGTGTACATGTAGGTGCATTATAGAGTTATGTTTATCACTCGTGAACATTGAAACATATCATATTCACTCGTGACCATCCATCGTCACTCGTGATAAAAGTTTTCAATCTTCATTAGATCGAATAAAATTTGATCATACACTGAAACAAACAAATATTATCTCTAGTATATAATTATATACTACATATTTATATATAACTGTTCTGTTTGCTGTATGGGTAAGTTGAAATCACTGCGGAAAATGGCCGTATGTTAATGATGACCGTTTATCTTAACATACAGGGTGTATTGCATTTTACAGCACCTGTGTATTTGAGTATAATGTATACAATATGCCACCCATGTCTATACAGGATTGTACAGAACCTAGAATTCACTCCCATATGCTCGGATATACAAGCTCCATACACTCATGTATACTCGGATATACAAGCTCCATACACTCATGTATACTTGGATATACAAGCTCCATACACTCATGTATACTTGGATATACAAGCTCCATACACTCATGTATACTTGGATATACAAGCTCCATATACTTGGATATACAAGCTCCATACACTCATGTATACTTGGATATACAAGCATCATACACTCATGTATACTTGGATATACAAGCTCCATACACTCACGTATACTTGGATATACAAGCTCCATATACTCATGTATACTTGGATATACAAGCTCCATACACTCATGTATACTTGGATATACAAGCTCCATACACTCCCATATACTTGGATATACAAGCATCATACACTCATGTATACTTGGATATACAAGCTCCATACACTCCCATATACTTGGATATACAAGCATCATACACTCATGTATACTTGGATATACAAGCATCATACACTCCCATATACTTGGATATACAAGCTCCATACACTCATGTATACTTGGATATACAAGCTCCATACACTCACGTATACTTGGATATACAAGCTCCATACACTCACGTATACTTGGATATACAAGCTCCATACACTCACGTATACTTGGATATACAAGCTCCATACACTCATGTATACTTGGATATACAAGCTCCATACACTCATGTATACTTGGATATACAAGCTCCATACACTCATGTATACTTGGATATACAAGCTCCATACACTCATGTATACTTGGATATACAAGCTCCATACACTCATGTATACTTGGATATACAAGCTCCATACACTCATGTATACTTGGATATACAAGCTCCATACACTCATGTATACTTGGATATACAAGCTCCATACACTCATGTATACTTGGATATACAAGCTCCATACACTCACGTATACTTGGATATACAAGCTCCATACACTCATGTATACTTGGATATACAAGCTCCATACACTCACGTATACTTGGATATACAAGCTCCATATACTTGGATATACAAGCTCCATACACTCACGTATACTTGGATATACAAGCTCCATACACTCACGTATACTTGGATATACAAGCTCCATACACTCACATATACTTGGATATACAAGCTCCATATACTTGGATATACAAGCTCCATACACTCATGTATACTTGGATATACAAGCTCCATACACTCATGTATACTTGGATATACAAGCTCCATACACTCACGTATACTTGGATATACAAGCTCCATACACTCATGTATACTTGGATATACAAGCTCCATACACTCACGTATACTTGGATATACAAGCTCCATATACTTGGATATACAAGCTCCATACACTCACGTATACTTGGATATACAAGCTCCATACACTCACGTATACTTGGATATACAAGCTCCATACACTCACGTATACTTGGATATACAAGCTCCATACACTCACGTATACTTGGATATACAAGCTCCATACACTCATGTATACTTGGATATACAAGCTCCATACACTCACGTATACTTGGATATACAAGCTCCATACACTCATGTATACTTGGATATACAAGCTCCATACACTCATGTATACTTGGATATACAAGCTCCATACACTCATGTATACTTGGATATACAAGCTCCATACACTCACGTATACTTGGATATACAAGCTCCATACACTCACGTATACTTGGATATACAAGCTCCATACACTCATGTATACTTGGATATACAAGCTCCATACACTCATGTATACTTGGATATACAAGCTCCATACACTCACGTATACTTGGATATACAAGCTCCATACACTCATGTATACTTGGATATACAAGCTCCATACACTCATGTATACTTGGATATACAAGCTCCATACACTCACGTATACTTGGATATACAAGCTCCATACACTCATGTATACTTGGATATACAAGCTCCATACACTCATGTATACTTGGATATACAAGCTCCATACACTCATGTATACTTGGATATACAAGCTCCATACACTCACGTATACTTGGATATACAAGCTCCATACACTCATGTATACTTGGATATACAAGCTCCATATACTTGGATATACAAGCTCCATACACTCATGTATACTTGGATATACAAGCATCATACACTCATGTATACTTGGATATACAAGCTCCATACACTCATGTATACTTGGATATACAAGCTCCATACACTCACGTATACTTGGATATACAAGCTCCATACACTCATGTATACTTGGATATACAAGCATCATACACTCATGTATACTTGGATATACAAGCATCATACACTCACGTATACTTGGATATACAAGCTCCATACACTCATGTATACTTGGATATACAAGCATCATACACTCATGTATACTTGGATATACAAGCTCCATACACTCACGTATACTTGGATATACAAGCTCCATACACTCATGTATACTTGGATATACAAGCTCCATACACTCCCATATACTTGGATATACAAGCTCCATACACTCCCATATACTTGGATATACAAGCTCCATACACTCCCATATACTTGGATATACAAGCTCCATACACTCATGTATACTTGGATATACAAGCTCCATACACTCAACATATACTTGGATATACAAGCTCCATACACTCATGTATACTTGGATATACAAGCATCATACACTCATGTATACTTGGATATACAAGCATCATACACTCATGTATACTTGGATATACAAGCATCATACACTCATGTATACTTGGATATACAAGCTCATACACTCATGTATACTTGGATATACAAGCTCCATACACTCATGTATACTTGGATATACAAGCATCATACACTCACGTATACTTGGATATACAAGCTCCATACACTCATGTATACTTGGATATACAAGCTCCATATACTTGGATATACAAGCTCCATACACTCATGTATACTTGGATATACAAGCTCATATACTTGGATATACAAGCTCCATACACTCACGTATACTTGGATATACAAGCTCCATACACTCATGTATACTTGGATATACAAGCTCCATACACTCATGTATACTTGGATATACAAGCTCCATACACTCATGTATACTTGGATATACAAGCTCCATACACTCATGTATACTTGGATATACAAGCTCACACTCATGTATACTTGGATATACAAGCTCCATACACTCATGTATACTTGGATATACAAGCTCCATACACTCACGTATACTTGGATATACAAGCTCCATACACTCCCATATACTTGGATATACAAGCTCCATACACTCCCATATACTTGGATATACAAGCTCCATACACTCCCATATACTTGGATATACAAGCTCCATACACTCATGTATACTTGGATATACAAGCTCCATACACTCAACATATACTTGGATATACAAGCTCCATACACTCATGTATACTTGGATATACAAGCATCATACACTCATGTATACTTGGATATACAAGCATCATACACTCATGTATACTTGGATATACAAGCATCATACACTCACGTATACTTGGATATACAAGCTCCATACACTCATGTATACTTGGATATACAAGCATCATACACTCACGTATACTTGGATATACAAGCTCCATACACTCATGTATACTTGGATATACAAGCATCATACACTCACGTATACTTGGATATACAAGCTCCATACACTCATGTATACTTGGATATACAAGCATCATACACTCACGTATACTTGGATATACAAGCTCCATACACTCATGTATACTTGGATATACAAGCTCCATACACTCATGTATACTTGGATATACAAGCTCCATACACTCACGTATACTTGGATATACAAGCTCCATACACTCCCATATACTTGGATATACAAGCTCCATACACTCACGTATACTTGGATATACAAGCTCCATACACTCATGTATACTTGGATATACAAGCATCATACACTCACGTATACTTGGATATACAAGCTCCATACACTCATGTATACTTGGATATACAAGCTCCATACACTCACGTATACTTGGATATACAAGCTCCATACACTCACGTATACTTGGATATACAAGCTCCATACACTCATGTATACTTGGATATACAAGCTCCATACACTCACGTATACTTGGATATACAAGCTCCATACACTCACGTATACTTGGATATACAAGCTCCATACACTCATGTATACTTGGATATACAAGCTCCATACACTCACGTATACTTGGATATACAAGCTCCATACACTCATGTATACTTGGATATACAAGCTCCATACACTCACGTATACTTGGATATACAAGCTCCATACACTCACGTATACTTGGATATACAAGCTCCATACACTCATGTATACTTGGATATACAAGCTCCATACACTCATGTATACTTGGATATACAAGCTCCATACACTCATGTATACTTGGATATACAAGCTCCATACACTCACGTATACTTGGATATACAAGCTCCATACACTCATGTATACTTGGATATACAAGCTCCATACACTCACGTATACTTGGATATACAAGCTCCATACACTCACGTATACTTGGATATACAAGCTCCATACACTCATGTATACTTGGATATACAAGCTCCATACACTCATGTATACTTGGATATACAAGCTCCATATACTTGGATATACAAGCTCCATACACTCATGTATACTCGGATATACAAGCTCCATATACTTGGATATACAAGCTCCATACACTCACGTATACTTGGATATACAAGCTCCATACACTCATGTATACTTGGATATACAACCATCATACACTCATGTATACTTGGATATACAAGGTCCATACACTCACATATACTTGGATATACAAGCTCCATACACTCATGTATACTTGGATATACAAGCTCCATACACTCATGTATACTTGGATATACAAGCTCCATACACTCCCATATACTTGGATATACAAGCTCCATACACTCATGTATACTTGGATATACAAGCTCCATACACTCATGTATACTTGGATATACAAGCTCCATACACTCATGTATACTTGGATATACAAGCTCCATACACTCACATATACTTGGATATACAAGCTCCATACACTCATGTATACTTGGATATACAAGCTCCATACACTCATGTATACTTGGATATACAAGCTCCATACACTCCCATATACTTGGATATACAAGCTCCATACACTCATGTATACTTGGATATACAAGCTCCATACACTCACATATACTTGGATATACAAGCTCCATACACTCATGTATACTTGGATATACAAGCTCCATACACTCATGTATACTTGGATATACAAGCTCCATACACTCATGTATACTTGGATATACAAGCTCCATACACTCACGTATACTTGGATATACAAGCTCCATACACTCATGTATACTTGGATATACAAGCTCCATACACTCACGTATACTTGGATATACAAGCATCATACACTCATGTATACTTGGATATACAAGCATCATACACTCACGTATACTTGGATATACAAGCTCCATACACTCATGTATACTTGGATATACAAGCATCATACACTCATGTATACTTGGATATACAAGCTCCATACACTCACGTATACTTGGATATACAAGCTCCATACACTCACGTATACTTGGATATACAAGCTCCATACACTCATGTATACTTGGATATACAAGCTCCATACACTCACGTATACTTGGATATACAAGCTCCATACACTCACGTATACTTGGATATACAAGCTCCATACACTCATGTATACTTGGATATACAAGCTCCATACACTCATGTATACTTGGATATACAAGCTCCATACACTCCCATATACTTGGATATACAAGCTCCATACACTCATGTATACTTGGATATACAAGCTCCATACACTCATGTATACTTGGATATACAAGCTCCATACACTCATGTATACTTGGATATACAAGCTCCATACACTCCCATATACTTGGATATACAAGCTCCATACACTCATGTATACTTGGATATACAAGCTCCATACACTCACGTATACTTGGATATACAAGCATCATACACTCATGTATACTTGGATATACAAGCATCATACACTCACGTATACTTTGATATACAAGCTCCATACACTCATGTATACTTGGATATACAAGCATCATTCACTCATGTATACTTGGATATACAAGCTCCATACACTCACGTATACTTGGATATACAAGCTCCATACACTCCCATATACTTGGATATACAAGCTCCATACACTCCCATATACTTGGATATACAAGCTCCATACACTCCCATATACTTGGATATACAAGCTCCATACACTCATGTATACTTGGATATACAAGCTCCATACACTCATGTATATACTCGGATATACAAGCTCCATATACTTGGATATACAAGCTCCATACACTCATGTATACTCGGATATACAAGCTGCATATACTTGGATATACAAGCTCCATACACTCATGTATACTCGGATATACAAGCTGCATATACTTGGATATACAAGCTCCATACACTCACATATACTTGGATATACAAGCTCCATACACTCATGTATACTTGCATATACAAGCTCCATACACTCATGTATACTTGGATATACAAGCATCATACACTCATGTATACTTGGATATACAAGCATCATACACTCACGTATACTTGGATATACAAGCATCATACACTCATGTATACTTGGATATACAAGCATCATACACTCACGTATACTTGGATATACAAGCTCCATACACTCACGTATACTTGGATATACAAGCTCCATACACTCATGTATACTTGGATATACAAGCTCCATACACTCACATATACTTGGATATACAAGCTCCATACACTCATGTATACTTGCATATACAAGCTCCATACACTCATGTATACTTGGATATACAAGCATCATACACTCATGTATACTTGGATATACAAGCATCATACACTCACGTATACTTGGATATACAAGCATCATACACTCATGTATACTTGGATATACAAGCTCCATACACTCATGTATACTCGGATATACAAGCTCCATATACTTGGATATACAAGCTCCATACACTCATGTATACTCGGATATACAAGCTGCATATACTTGGATATACAAGCTCCATACACTCATGTATACTCGGATATACAAGCTGCATATACTTGGATATACAAGCTCCATACACTCACATATACTTGGATATACAAGCTCCATACACTCATGTATACTTGCATATACAAGCTCCATACACTCATGTATACTTGGATATACAAGCTCCATACACTCATGTATACTTGGATATACAAGCTCATACACTCATGTATACTTGGATATACAAGCTCATACACTCATGTATACTTGGATATACAAGCTCATACACTCACGTATACTTGGATATACAAGCTCCATACACTCATGTATACTTGGATATACAAGCTCATACACTCACGTATACTTGGATATACAAGCTCCATACACTCATGTATACTTGGATATACAAGCTCATACACTCATGTATACTTGGATATACAAGCTCCATACACTCATGTATACTTGGATATACAAGCTCCATATACTTGGATATACAAGCTCCATACACTCATGTATACTTGGATATACAAGCTCCATACACTCACGTATACTTGGATATACAAGCTCCATACACTCACGTATACTTGGATATACAAGCTCCATACACTCATGTATACTTGGATATACAAGCTCCATACACTCATGTATACTTGGATATACAAGCTCCATACACTCATGTATACTTGGATATACAAGCTCCATACACTCACGTATACTTGGATATACAAGCTCCATACACTCATGTATACTTGGATATACAAGCTCCATACACTCCCATATACTTGGATATACAAGCTCCATACACTCATGTATACTTGGATATACAAGCTCCATACACTCACGTATACTTGGATATACAAGCTCCATATACTTGGATATACAAGCTCCATACACTCATGTATACTTGGATATACAAGCTCCATACACTCACGTATACTTGGATATACAAGCTCCATATACTTGGATATACAAGCTCCATACACTCATGTATACTTGGATATACAAGCTCCATACACTCATGTATACTTGGATATACAAGCTCCATACACTCATGTATACTTGGATATACAAGCTCCATACACTCATGTATACTTGGATATACAAGCTCCATATACTTGGATATACAAGCTCCATACACTCATGTATACTCGGATATACAAGCTCCATATACTTGGATATACAAGCTCCATACACTCACGTATACTTGGATATACAAGCTCCATACACTCACGTATACTTGGATATACAAGCTCCATACACTCATGTATACTTGGATATACAAGCTCCATACACTCATGTATACTTGGATATACAAGCTCCATACACTCACGTATACTTGGATATACAAGCTCCATACACTCATGTATACTTGGATATACAAGCTCCATACACTCATGTATACTTGGATATACAAGCTCCATATACTTGGATATACAAGCTCCATACACTCATGTATACTCGGATATACAAGCTCCATACACTCAGTATACTTGGATATACAAGCTCCATACACTCACGTATACTTGGATATACAAGCTCCATACACTCACGTATACTTGGATATACAAGCTCCATACACTCACGTATACTTGGATATACAAGCTCCATACACTCATGTATACTTGGATATACAAGCTCCATACACTCATGTATACTTGGATATACAAGCTCCATACACTCATGTATACTTGGATATACAAGCTCCATACACTCACGTATACTTGGATATACAAGCTCCATACACTCATGTATACTTGGATATACAAGCTCCATACACTCATGTATACTTGGATATACAAGCTCCATACACTCATGTATACTTGGATATACAAGCTCCATACACTCATGTATACTTGGATATACAAGCTCCATACACTCACGTATACTTGGATATACAAGCTCCATACACTCATGTATACTTGGATATACAAGCTCCATACACTCATGTATACTTGGATATACAAGCTCCATACACTCATGTATACTTGGATATACAAGCTCCATACACTCACGTATACTTGGATATACAAGCTCCATACACTCACGTATACTTGGATATACAAGCTCCATACACTCATGTATACTTGGATATACAAGCTCCATACACTCCCATATACTTGGATATACAAGCTCCATACACTCATGTATACTTGGATATACAAACTCCATACACTCCCATATACTTGGATATACAAGCTCCATACACTCCCATATACTTGGATATACAAGCTCCATACACTCATGTATACTTGGATATACAAGCTCCATACACTCACGTATACTTGGATATACAAGCTCCATACACTCATGTATACTTGGATATACAAGCTCCATATACTTGGATATACAAGCTCCATACACTCATGTATACTTGGATATACAAGCATCATACATTCATGTATACTTGGATATACAAGCTCCATACACTCATGTATACTTGGATATACAAGCATCATACACTCACGTATACTTGGATATACAAGCTCCATACACTCATGTATACTTGGATATACAAGCATCATACACTCATGTATACTTGGATATACAAGCTCCATACACTCACGTATACTTGGATATACAAGCTCCATACACTCATGTATACTTGGATATACAAGCATCATACACTCATGTATACTTGGATATACAAGCATCATACACTCACGTATACTTGAATATACAAGCATCATACACTCACGTATACTTGGATATACAAGCTCCATACACTCATGTATACTTGGATATACAACCATCATACACTCATGTATACTCGGATATACAAGCATCATACACTCATGTATACTCGGATATACAAGCTCCATACACTCATGTATACTTGGATATACAAGCTCCATACACTCATGTATACATGGATATACAAGCTCCATACACTCATGTATACTTGGATATACAAGCTCCATACACTCATGTATACTTGGATATACAAGCTCCATACACTCATGTATACTTGGATATACAAGCTCCATACACTCATGTATACTCGGATATACAAGCTCCATACACTCATGTATACTTGGATATACAAGCTCCATACACTCATGTATACTTGGATATACAAGCTCCATACACTCATGTATACTCGGATATACAAGCTCCATACACTCATGTATACTCGGATATACAAGCTCCATACACTCATGTATACTTGGATATACAAGCTCCATACACTCATGTATACTTGGATATACAAGCTCCATACACTCATGTATACTTGGATATACAAGCTCCATACACTCATGTATACTTGGATATACAAGCTCCATACACTCATGTATACTTGGATATACAAGCTCCATACACTCCCATATACTTGGATATACAAGCTCCATACACTCATGTATACTTGGATATACAAGCTCCATACACTCATGTATACTTGAATATACAAGCTCCATACACTCACATATACTTGGATATACAAGCATCATACACTCATGTATACTTGGATATACAAGCATCATACACTCACATATACTTGGATATACAAGCTCCATACACTCACGTATACTTGGATATACAAGCATCATACACTCATGTATACTTGGATATACAAGCATCATACACTCACATATACTTGGATATACAAGCTCCATACACTCACGTATACTTGGATATACAAGCTCCATACACTCATGTATACTTGGATATACAAGCTCCATACACTCACATATACTTGGATATACAAGCATCATACACTCACGTATACTTGGATATACAAGCATCATACACTCATGTATACTTGGATATACAAGCTCCATACACTCATGTATACTTGGATATACAAGCTCCATACACTCACATATACTTGGATATACAAGCTCCATACATACTCGTGTATATGAACCAGTTTTGAGCTGTGAATTTAAGTTGACATCTGTACAAGTTGACTTGGGTACGGTTAAACAGGTAACCCACCCCCTGCTGTTGTTACTAGCTGGCCAGAGGTCATATATATATAAACAGTGTAAATCTGTCACCATTTCAGACACCCCCTCCTCTTTCTCCACTCTTTATTTCAGAAATCTTTGTACACTCTTTATTTCAAGAGTATCTTGTCTCTAGGAAGTCATTTCTGTGTACTATGTCGAACTTATGTTGAGCTAAAATCATTGTTTTGTTGTGCATAATTAGCTGTGATTAATGTTCACAACAGACTGGTAGATACACATACTGGTAGATACACATACTGGTAGATACATATACTTGTACAATGGTGGCTAGCTAATTACCGGGCTAAGGCCCGGAGTTCGAGCCCCGCTGGAGCCTTTACGATTGTGCCCTTAGGCAAGGCATTTAAATTCCACATGCCTCTTCTCTCTCCCTCGTGGCGATGGATTCCATCGGGAATGAGGTCTCGAGAGTGATTAATATAAGTTATAAGTACTTGTTTCGCAATCGAGCTAAAATAAATTTGTATAAATTAATTATCTTGCTGATAATTAACATGTATAGTAAACTTCAACCATTTGCCTCCTGCAGACATAGTCTTATAGTCTATTGTATCTACATATATACACATTTATTTATCATATATCAAAGGATAAGCAGTCAACATATCTACCCCATCTGTAGCAGTGTAGATAGGTGGCAGTGAACAGTTATTTCACCCCGTTGACAATCGTACTGATAGTAATTTTCAGATTCTCTGTCAAATTTTCCTGCGTGCAGATCTGAAATAAAGACAACATTCATTTATTTCTACAAAGTTTCATGATACAAAAGAACCAATTCAAATATATTACTACTTTTACTTATAAATGTTTTCATGTTTATGCCATGAAAATCCGAAACAATTTTACCAACTATGTCAACTATGCACAAAACATTTGGTAAGGAAACAGATTGATTGCAACAGCTTTTGCCTCAAGAGTTACTCAATCTTTGCAATAAACCATGCAAATAGGTAGTCGACCACCTACTTTTTTTGCAATTGATTTTACCCTATTTGAATTCACATGCTGCATAGTGTGTTTTACGTTTATTTATCGACGCTACCGGTTGCCCATATGAGCGACACCTCCTGAAGAGATTAGTCATTTTAGAATTTTGGAGGATAGTGCATGATACAGAAAGAGACCCATTCCAGTCTCCTCTGGTTCTTTTACGTGCACGGTGTAAAGCACCGACACGAGACCTCGATTTAAAGTCCCATCTGAAAGACTGTTAATTTTATTAGGGTCAGACGGGGGATCAAACCTGCGATCCCTGGATTACCAGTCCAGCGTGTTACCACTGGACTACAGATCCGTCTGTAACATGCTGCATACTGGCTGCCCGAAGCTTAAATAAGCCTAGCATAGGCAGCATGCAGTATCACTGAGGTCAAAAATTAGCTCACTGAATAATTTGCAAACATCCATTTTTAGCATCCAGAAGCTAAAGCATGAACAATTTTCTGTTGTGAACATCACACATGCATTCAAATGTCTAGTTTACCTCATTTTCAAGAATTCCTCAGGGCCAATTCGACCGTGTGGCTAAAAACTAGCCTTATAATCTATATTAGTGTATATCTGCTGATAATGAATATTATCTCACATATTTAAACCTCACAGAAAAATCATATGAGATTTATTTCCCCTTCACTACTCTTCATTGGAAACAAGAAAAGGTGGGTCTGTGTTATTTACTTTCTGTTATAATTACTTTCTATGTTATTCCTACCGGTATTCAACAATATACCATGTTGCTCCCAATAAATTCCCCGGGGAGGGGGGGGATAGTATATTCCAAAGGGGGGGGTATTTAATGTCTATAAATCAAAATTGAGAGTGTATCGATTATAGTTACATTATTTGTTTAGTAAAATGTACGTAATTGACTAATTTAGCAAAGTAATTGGCTTAAACAGTATTTATTCCAATAAATTTACATGTATAACACAAAAAATGTTACAAATTACATAAATTGTGAATGGATTGGAAAACAAGTTTTCAGAAAACTTATATTAATTCCTCTCCAATGGAAATGTACATAATAAATATTTGCAACGTTTTCGTTAGGTATAAAGAATAATACTAAAATCGAGTGTAACTTGAGGCAGATATTCTATATACATTTATGCAAGAAGTACTGTTCTAAGAAGGGACAGTTGGACATGAAAATACTTAATAATAGCAAAGTAATTGATGAAAATTATAAAAAATAAAGCTCGGAAACTAAATTGTAGGTTATAAACATATTAACTTAGAAAGTTGTTTGTTTTTATTAATAGAGTAATCACAGTAATCAAGTGTTTTTACGCCACACAGATTACACATCTACAGTGAAATAATGTTTCTATACGTCTTATTTCACATAATTAATTGTTATGTTTCTACATGTATTATTTAACATTATGTAAATAAATGCTGTCCTTCGCAGCACGAAAATCAAACAAATAAAAAATATATAGCACTGAACACAGTACCAATATTTTACATATTGAATCCGTTTGAGGCGTATATCTTACTTAAATAAAGCACACATATTTATAACAATATCTAACTAATTAAATGTTAATTTTGTACATTTACATATATTATTTATTCGTACATTTACACATTATTTATTCATACATTTACACATATTATTTATTCGTACATTTACACATATTATTTATTCGTACATTTACACATATTATTTATTCATACATTTACACATATTATTTATTCGTACATTTACATATATTATTTATTCATACATTTACATATTATTTATTCATACATTTACACCTAGGATTTATTCGTACATTTACACATAGGATTTATTCGTACATTTACACATATTATTTATTCATACATTTACACATATTATTTATTCATACATTTACACATAGGATTTATTCATACATTTACACATATTATTTATTCATACATTTACACATAGGATTTATTCTACATTTACACATATTTATTCATACATTTACATATATTATTTATTCTACATTTACATATTATTTATTCTACATTTACATAGGATTTATTCGTACATTTACACATAGGATTTATTCGTACATTTACACATATTATTTATTCATACATTTACACATATTATTTATTCATACATTTACACATAGGATTTATTCATACATTTACACATATTATTTATTCATACATTTACACATAGGATTTATTCGTACATTTACACAGGATTTATTCATACATTTACACATATTATTTATTCGTACATTTACACATATTATTTATTCGTACATTTACATATATTATTTATTCGTACATTTACACATATTATTTATTCGTACATTTACACATATTATTTATTCATACATTTACACATAGGATTTATTCGTAGAAAATATGGTATGATAATTATCATCACGCGTGTAAGATTCGTGCTATCACATTAACCATATATTTGAAAACAACTTTTCTGTTTGCCAGTATACTTTTGAGCCTTATTACATCTCAAGAAAATCAGTACGCTGCATCCGTACGCCGTAGTAAATAGTCCCTGGTAATCAAACAAATCCACGCAGATAGACGACACAATACGATTAATCACTAATTCTTTTTATATTCCACTAGTGCATATTTAGCATTGCATTGATTTAAACAGTCGATTTTCAACAAAGAAATCATGAACACAAACAAGCGGTTATGCCACGACCAATCAGAATCCTTCCAGGTTGTATTACACGTGTGTACATATAAGAAAATATGTGGTGGCTGTATGAAACAGAATACAAGCATAGTTATGCGATAAATTGGGTTTAATACATGGCAAATAATGATTTTTGCTCAACAGCCGTGAGTTCCATCTTCATTTTGTCTCTCACTCTATTCAGTTATTTCTTACGATCTCTCCCCACACATTTCAGGCTCAGCGCAGGTATAATAAATATTGTCGCCAACAAATATATGCATGATGAATAGTAGCCAGAATCTATATGCTCTATGTAGCCACAAATATATGACCTTCAGATAGGCTCCTCGAAGCTTACAATGGAACTTGCTTTGCATTATACAGTGAAACCCCTTTAAGCTGAATGGTCGCTGTACCAGCGGTAACGTTTGTCTTTGAGGGGTTGTCTGTTAATAAGGTACATGGTTCGCTATATTGTAATAAGTTGTTTTTTAATCGAGCTGAGAGAAACTTAGAACTACTAAGGCAAATTATACACAGTGATATGATGGTTTTAAGCAGCCAGCCACGGGAATCATAGAAAGCATGTAAGTTGTGATAGCGCAGTGGATGCGCGTTCGCTTCAGATGCGAAAGGTTTGGAGTTCGAGCCCCGCTGGAGCCGTTATGATTGTTCTCTCAGGCAAGGCATTTAAATTCCACGTTGCCTCTTGTCTCCCTCATGGCGATGGATTCCATCAGGAATGAGGTCTCAAGAGTGATTAATATAAGTTGTAAGAACTTGTTTCGTAATCGTAATAAATTATACTATTCTATGCTATATTAATAAATGGTGGAAATGAGTGGAGAGACGTGGGTTGGATCCCTCATTCAACCATAAAATATACCAACAGTCTCTCAGATGACCCTGCAATATGAGGTCCCAATATTGTAAGAACTTGTTTCGCAATCGAGCTAAAATAAATTTGTATAAACTAATAATGGAATAACAGTAAAAACAAAGGATTCCAACTAAAAGGAGCAATATACATTATTCGTGTCGGAATTAATAGGACTTTATCTGCCAAGGGAGATAATAGAAAAATCATTAATGTTGCGCGTGATTAAAATAAACTTGGTATGCAGTTTACAAAAGCAAGTTACATTGTAAACCGTGGAATAGCCTCTAGCTTTATCTATAGTCTTGCACTAAAATAATAGTAACCAATTATTTCATGTGTAATTCATTATAATGATTATAAATAGATTCTATGCAGGAATTATATTGACCAATGGTATGTATTTAAAAAATCCGAAAATAATAACATATATTTTCACAATTTGTATATTGCTTGGTACATTCAGGTCCAGATTTGGGTCCATTTTGGATCTTGTGTATAAATATTGATCAGTTATAATTTAGTTGATAGTTAATTTGTTGTGACATTTATGTATTGTAACTAGGTGATCTTATTGCAGGTTCCAGAGGCTCTGTGGGCGGAGAAAAGGGGAGGGGTGGGTGTGGCTACGATGTTATATGGGAGGAGGAAGGGGAGGATGTGTGTGGTTACTGTACTGTAGGGGAGGGGGGAAGGGGAGGATGGGTGTGGTTACTGTACTGTAGGGGAGGAGGGAAGGGGAGGATGGGTGTAGTTACTGTACTGTAGGGGTGGAGGGGTGGGGAGGATGGGTGTGGTTACTGTACTGTAGGGGAAGAGGGAAGGGGAGGATGGGTGTGGTTACTGTACTGTAGGGGAGGAGGGAAGGGGAGGATGGGTGTGGTTACTGTACTGTGGGGGAAGAGGGAGGGGGATGGGTGTGGTTACTGTACTGTAGGGGAGGAGGGAAGGGGAGGCTGGGTGTGGTTACTGTACTGTATGGGAGGAGGGAAGGGGAGGATGGGTGTGGTTACTGTACTGTAGGGGAGGAGGGAAGGGGAGGATGGGTGTGGTTACTGTACTGTAGGGGAGGAGGGAAGGGGAGGGTGTGTGTGGTTACTGTACTCTAGGGGAGGAGGGAAGGGGAGGATGAGTGTGGTTACTGTACTGTATGGGAGGAGGGAAGGGGAGGATGGGTGTGGTTACTGTACTGTAGGGGAGGAGGGAAGGGGAGGATGGGTGTGGTTACTGTACTCTAGGGGAGGAGGGAAGGGGAGGATGGGTGTGGTTACTGTATTGTATGGGAAGGGAGGATGGGTGTGGTTACTGTACTGTAGGGGAGGAGGGATGGGGAGGATGGGTGTGGTTACTGTACTATAGGGGAGGGGGGAAGGGGAGGATGGGTGTGGTTACTGTACTGTATGGGGAGGGGGAAGGGGAGGATGGGTGTGGTTACTGTACTGTAGGGGAGGGGGGATGGGGAGGATGGGTGTGGTTACTGTACTGTAGGGGAGGGGGGAAGGGGAGGATGGGTGTGGTTACTGTACTGTAGTGGAGGAGGGATGGGGAGGATGTGTGTGGTTACTGTACTGTAGGGGAGGAGGGAAGGGGAGGATGGGTGTGGTTACTGTACTGTAGGGGAGGGGGAGGGGAGGATGGGTCTGGTTACTGTACTCTAGGGGAGGAGGGAAGGGGAGGATGGGTGTGGTTACTGTACTTTTTACTGTACTGTATGGGAGGGAAGGGGAGGATGGGTGTGGTTACTGTACTGTATGGGAGGGAAGGGGAGGATGGGTGTGGTTACTGTACTGTATGGGAGGGAAGGGGAGGATGGGTGTGGTTACTGTACTGTATGGGAGGGAAGGGGAGGATGGGTGTGGTTACTGTACTGTATGGGAGGGAAGGGGAGGATGGGTGTGGTTACTGTATTGTATGGTAGAGAAGGGGAGGATGGGTGTGTTTGGGCGGTTATGATGTCATAGCTAACCACAATTATTCAAAATGGCTGTCATTTTGAATAATGTTTCAAGTTTTAAAATTCAGATGACTGCTTTAAGTATGATTTTATTGTATTATGCTCACATTTAAAATTAGAAGGTGCTTAAAAT
Source organism: Archivesica marissinica (assembly GCA_014843695.1). Taxonomy (NCBI): domain Eukaryota; kingdom Metazoa; phylum Mollusca; class Bivalvia; order Venerida; family Vesicomyidae; genus Archivesica; species Archivesica marissinica. The sequence goes on along the minus strand of CM026402.1, from coordinate 51,381,165 downwards.
GGGAGAGTCTATTGTATAAATACGGAAGAGTCTATTGTATAAATACAGGAGAGTCTATTGTATAAATACAGGAGTCTATTACATAAATACGGGAGAGTCTACTATGTAAATACGGGAGAGTCTACTACATAAATACGGGAGAGTCTACTACGTAAATACGGGAGAGTCTACTACATAAATACGGGAGTCTACTACATAAATACGGAAGAGTCTATTGTATAAATACGGGAGAGTCTACTACATAAATACGGGAGAGTCTACTACATAAATACAGGAGAGTCTACTACATAAATACGGGAGAGTCTACTACATAAATACGGGAGTCTATTGTATAAATACGGGAGTCTATTGTATAAATACGGGAGAGTCTATTGTATAAATATGGGAGAGTCTATTGTACAAATACGGGCGAGTCTATTGTACAAATACGAGAGAGTCTATTACATAAGTACTGGAGAGGAGTCCATTATATAATAACACCGTGTACCAGTATTTCACTTTCACATATATCAATTAGCATTATCAATTAACGATATCAATTAGCAATATCAATTACTGACTATAACTGAAGAATAGAATGTAATTTCTGTGTATACATCAATATTCACACCGTGTAGAATTCCTCCACAGAGATCGTAGGTCTTTAACCCCCGATGATTGTTGTAATTTCAGGTACAAAGTTTCTTCCGTGGATGGTTGTGTAGGCGGAGATGGAAACAGATTGTTGAGCTGTACATACGTTCCCCGCATGCAGAAAGCATGAGAAAACGCAACAGCATAGTGTTCAGGTAGTCAGAAATGCTTCAGTTACTGCCCCTGAATACCTGAATACTCTTTAAAGATGATTGTTCAGTTACTGCCCATGGATTGGTCAGTTACTGCCCCTGAATACTCTTTAAAGAGAATTGGTCAGTTACTGCCCCTGAATACTCTTTAAAAGAGGATTGGTCAGTTACTGCCCCTGAATACTCTTTAAAGATGATAGGTCAGTTACTGCCCCTGAATACTCTTTAAAGAGAATTGGTCAGTTACTGCCCCTGAATACTCTTTAAAGATGATAGGTCAGTTACTGCCCCTGAATACTCTTTTAAAGATAATTGGTCAGTTACTGCCCCTGAATACTCTTTAAAGATGATAGGTCAGTTACTGCCCCTGAATACTCTTTTAAAGATGATTGGTCAGTTACTGCCCCTGAATACTCTTTAACCCTTTCCCCCATAGAGATGTAGTTTTATTTAATACATTTGGCTGTAATTTACCAATCGTTCACAATGGATAAGCTGTGAACTTGCCTACTCCACCTTCATGGAGGTTACTAGGAATTATTCAGTGTTGTATACACTACGTTGTTCCTATCTTTATTATAGCTTATTTGACTACTAATTGTCAATCTATGTGCAATAAGCAATGGCGTCAAGAGGCGCTTCTAAGGGGGAAAGGGTTAAAGATGATAGGTCAGTTACTGCCCCTGAATACTCTTTTAAAGATGATTGGTCAGTTACTGCCCCTGAATACTCTTTAAAGAGGATTGGTCAGTTACTGCCCCTGAATACTCTTTAAAGAGGATTGGTCAGTTACTGCCCCTGAATACTCTTTAAAGAGGATTGGTCAGTTACTGCCCCTGAATACTCTTTAAAGATGATTGGTCAGTTACTGCCCCTGAATACTCTTTTAAAGATGATAGGTCAGTTACTCCCCCTGAATACTCTTTAAAAGAGAATTGGTCAGTCACTGCCCCTGAATACTCTTTGTGCGTGTGTTTTACGCTTATTTATCGTCGCTACCGGGTTGACCATATGAGCGACGCCTCCTGAAGAGATTAGTCATTTTAGATTTTTAGAGGATAGTGCAATGATACAGACAGAGACCCATTCCAGAATCCCCTCTGGTTCTTTTACGTGCACGGTGTAAAGCACAGACACGAGACCTCGATTTAAAGTCCCATCTGAAAGACTGTTAATTTTATTAGGGTCAGATGGGCTTTTTCACCGATGTAGTGTCACTTTAAAGTAACTGATGTTTACTTTCAGCATGGTAGAATGTGAAGAGGAGTACAACCAACAGTTGTCTACCTTGGTCACATGTTTTCTACGCCCGTTGAGGATGGCGGCAAGCTCAAAAAAACCTCCCATCACCCACGAGGATGTGAACTCTATATTCCTTAACAGGTACGAAATCTCGCATCTCCAACGAGGATGTGTACTCTATATTCCTTAACAGGTAAGAAATCTCCCATCTCCCACGATGGTACACTCACTATGTTGTCTGGGTGGGCTCGATATGTTGTCTGGGTGGGTTGATATGTTGTCTGTGTGGGCTCGATATGTTGTCTTGGTGGACTCGATATGTTGTCTGGGTGGGCTCGATATGTTGTCTGGGTGGACTTGATATGTTATCTTGGTGGACTCGATATGTTGTCTGGGTGGGCTCGATATGTTGTCTTGGTGGACTCGATATGTTGTCTTGATGGGCTCGATATGTTGTCTGGGTGGGCTCGATATGTTGTCTTGATGGGCTCGATATGTTGTTCTTGATGGGTTCGATATGTTGTCTGGGTGGGCTCGATATGTTGTCTTGATGGGCTCGATATGTTGTCTGGGTGGGCTCGATATGTTGTCTTGATGGGCTCGATATGTTGTCTGGATGGGCTCGATATGTTGTCTGGATGGGCTTGATATGTTGTCTGGATGGGCTCGAAATGTTGTCTGGGTGGACTCGATATGTTGTTTGGGTGGGCTCGTTATGTCATCCTTGGGCTCATGTTTATATTGTTCGTAACAATTTCTATTTCAGTGAGACATTGTTATTCCTACATCAGATATTTTTCAAAGGTCTGTGTGCAAGACTTGAAAATTGGCCTACCTTAGTTTTAGGTGAGTTTTTGAACACTAAGTTCACCAATACAATACATAAAGATTTAACACCGAAACGAGTGAACAAGCAACGCAATTCACTTCAACAGTATGGATTCAGCCCCACTCGGACCGTGTCTCATTTATATGAAAAAGTTGGCAGTTTCTTACAGAGGTTGGTGCACCAAGTACTGGTTAACCGCTGGAGCCTGCCCATGAAAGGTGATGTTAGGTAAACTGCCAGCCGGCGAAATAGCCTAAATGTTGCTTTAATAGTTGTGATTGACCCACTAAGGTATTCCTAAATCATAAACTTATCCTACGCACCAAGTTAGTTTATCCTAACTTATGCTATATATTTGCTCAACCCAGAAACAGTTGGTACAATTTGCAAAACAGAGATTTGGTCTTGGTTGGGGAAAAAAGGAACATTTTTTTCTCTTCAAGCGAACGTGTATTACAATAAACTACATGTATTACAATAAGCTACGTGTATTACAATAAACTACATGTATTACAATAAACTACGTGTATTACAATAAGCTATGTGTATTACAATAAACAAGCGTGTATTACAATAAACTATGTGTATTACAATAAACTATGTGTATTACAATAAACTATGTGTATTACAATAAGCTATGTGTATTACAATAAATTATGTGTATTACAATAAACTACATGTATTACAATAAACTATGTGTATTACAATAAACTATGTGTATTACAATAAACTATGTGTATTACAATAAACTATGTGTATTACAATAAGCTATGTGTATTACAATAAACTATGTGTATTACAATAAACTACATGTATTACAATAAACTATGTGTATTACAATAAGCTATGTGTATTACAATAAGCTATGTGTATTACAATAAATTATGTGTATTACAATAAACTACATGTATTACAATAAACTATGTGTATTACAATAAACTACATGTATTACAATAAACTATGTGTATTACAATAAGCTATGTGTATTACAATAAACTATGTGTATTACAATAAACTACATGTATTACAATAAACTATGTGTATTACAATAAACTATGTGTATTGCAATAAGCTATGTGTATTACAATAAACTACGTGTATTACAATAAGCTACGTGTATTACAATAAACTATGTGTATTACAATAAACTACGTGTATTACAATAAGCTATGTGTATTACAATAAACTACATGTATTACAATAAGCTACGTGTATTACAATAAACTACATGTATTACAATAAACTACGTGTATTACAATAAGCTATGTGTATTACAATAAACTATGTGTATTACAATAAACTATGTGTATTACAATAAGCTATGTGTATTACAATAAACTATGTGTATTACAATAAACTACATGTATTACAATAAACTATGTGTATTACAATAAACTACATGTATTACAATAAACTATGTGTATTACAATAAGCTATGTGTATTACAATAAACTATGTGTATTACAATAAACTACATGTATTACAATAAACTATGTGTATTACAATAAACTATGTGTATTACAATAAACTATGTGTATTACAATAAACTATGTGTATTACAATAAACTATGTGTATTACAATAAACTATGTGTATTACAATAAGCTATGTGTATTACAATAAACTATGTGTATTACAATAAACTACATGTATTACAATAAACTATGTGTATTACAATAAACTACATGTATTACAATAAACTATGTGTATTACAATAAGCTATGTGTATTACAATAAACTATGTGTATTACAATAAACTACATGTATTACAATAAACTATGTGTATTACAATAAACTATGTGTATTACAATAAACTATGTGTATTACAATAAACTATGTGTATTACAATAAACTATGTGTATTACAATAAACTATGTGTATTACAATAAGCTATGTGTATTACAATGTATTACAATAAGCTATGTGTATTACAATAAACTATGTGTATTACAATAAGCTATGTGTATTACAATAAACTACGTGTATTACAATAAGCTACGTGTATTACAATAAACTACATGTATTACAATAAGCTACGTGTATTACAATAAACTACATGTATTACAATAAGCTATGTGTATTACAATAACTACGTGTTATTTCAGGTGATTTATTCGATATGCTGCTGCCTATGTTATGTATCTACCAGGAATACGTGAGAAACCATCATTATAGTTTGCAAGTTTTGGCAGAATATAAACAGAAGTCAGAATTCAACAACCTGTTGAAACGATACGAGGAAAAGCCAGCATGCGAGACAAGGACGCTGGAGATCTTCCTGACTTATCCTATGCACCAAGTAAGTTTATCCTGACTTATCCTATGCACCAAGTAAGTTTATCCTGACTTATCCTTGCACCAAGTAAGTTTATCCTGACTTATCCTGTGCACCAAGTAAGTTTATCCTGACTTATCCTATGCACCAAGTAAGTTTATCCTGACTTATCCTTGCACCAAGTAAGTTTATCCTGACTTATCCTGTGCACCAAGTAAGTTTATCCTGACTTATCCTATGCACCAAGTAAGTTTATCCTGACTTATCCTTGCACCAAGTAAGTTTATCCTGACTTATCCTGTGCACCAAGTAAGTTTATCCTGACTTATCCTATGCACCAAGTAAGTTTATCCTGACTTATCCTTGCACCAAGTAAGTTTATCCTGACTTATCCTGTGCACCAAGTAAGTTTATCCTGACTTATCCTATGCACCAAGTAAGTTTATCCTGACTTATCCTTGCACCAAGTAAGTTTATCCTGACTTATCCTGTGCACCAAGTAAGTTTATCCTGACTTATCCTATGCACCAAGTAAGTGTATCCTGACTTATCCTATGCACCAAGTAAGTTTATCCTGACTTATCCTATGCACCAAGTAAGTTTATGCTGACTTATCATGTGCACCAAGTAAGTTTATCCTGACTTATCCTATGTACCAAGTAAGTTTATCCTGACTTATCCTGTGCACCAAGTAAGTTTATCCTGACTTATCCTGTGCACCAAGTATGTTTATCCTGACTTTTCCTATGTACCAAGTAAGTTTATCCTGACTTATCCTGTGCACCAAGTAAGTTTATGCTGACTTTTCCTATGTACCAAGTAAGTTTATCCTGACTTATCCTGTGCACCAAGTAAGTTTATCCTGACTTATCCTGTGCACCAAGTATGTTTATCCTGACTTATCCTATGCACCAAGTAAGTTTATGCTGACTTATCCTATGCACCAAGTAAGTTTATCCTGACTTATCCTATGTACCAAGTAAGTTTATCCTGACTTATCCTGTGCACCAAGTAAGTTTATACTGACTTATCCTGTGCACCAAGTATGTTTATCCTGACTTATCCTATGCACCAAGTAAGTTTATGCTGACTTATCCTGTGCACCAAGTAAGTTTATCCTGACTTATCCTATGCACCAAGTATGTTTATCCTGACTTATCCTATGCACCAAGTATGTTTATCCTATACAGCAAGTAAGTTTACCCTATGCACCAAGTAAGTTTATCCTGACTTATCCTATGCACCAAGTAAGTTTATCCTGACTTATCCTATGCACCAAGTAAGTTTATCCTGACTTATCCTATGCACCAAGTAGGTTTATCCTGACTTATCCTGTGCACCAAGTAAGTTTATCCTGACTTATCCTATGCACCAAGTAAGGTTATCCGTTATTACTTACCATGACTGTGTACATGTGTCAGGTTATGATGTGTCAAGCAATGAACACCTTGACTTTGTACAGTTGTCAGGTTATGATGTGACAAGCAATGAACACCTTGACGTTGTACATGTGTCAGGTTATGATGTGTCAAGCAGTGAACACCTTGACTTTGTACATGTGTCAGGTTATGACTTAACAAGCAATGAACACCTTGACTTTGTACATGTGTCAGGTTATGACTTAACAAGCAATGAACACCTTGACTGTGTACATGTGTCAGGTTATGACTTGACAAGCAATGAACACCTTGACTGTGTACATTTGTCAGGTTATGATGTGACAAGCAATGAACACCTTGACTTTGTACATGTGTCAGGTTATGACTTGACAAGCAATGAACACCTTGACTTTGTACAGTTGTCAGGTTATGATGTGTCAAGCAATGAACACCTTGACTTTGTACATGTGTCAGGTTATGACTTGACAATCAATGAACACCTTGACTTTGTACATGTGACAGGTTATGACTTGACAAGCAATGAACACCTTGACTTTGTACATGTGTCAGGTTATGACTTGACAAGCAATGAACACCTTGACTTTGTACATGTGTCAGGTTATGATGTGACAAGCAATGAACACCTTGACTTTGTACATTTGTCAGGTTATGAAGTGACAAGCAATGAACACCTTGACTTTGTACATGTGTCAGGTTATGATGTGTCAAGCAGTGAACACCTTGACTTTGTACATGTGTCAGGTTATGACTTAACAAGCAATGCACATTGACTTTGTATATGTGTCAGGTTATGATGTGACAAGCAATGAACACCTTGACTTTGTACATGTGTCAGGTTATGACTTGACAAGCAATGAACACCTTGACTGTGTACATTTGTCAGGTTATGATGTGACAAGCAATGAACACCTTGACTTTGTACATGTGTCAGGTTATGATGTGTCAAGCATTGAACACCTTGACTTTGTACAGTTGTCAGGTTATGATGTGTCAAGCAATGAACACCTTGACTTTGTACATGTGTCAGGTTATGACTTGACAAGCAATGAACACCTTGACTTTGTACATGTGACAGGTTATGACTTGACAAGCAATGAACACCTTGACTTTGTACATGTGTCAGGTTATGACTTGACAAGCAATGAACACCTTGACTGTGTACATGTGTCAGGTTATGATGTGTCAAGCATTGAACACCTTGACTTTGTACATGTGTCAGGTTATGATGTGACAAGCAATGGACACCTTGACTTTGTACCTGTGTCATGTTATGACTTGACAAGCAATGAACACCTTGACTTTGTACATGTGTCATGTTATGACTTGACAAGCAATGAACACCTTGACTTTGTACCTGTGTCATGTTATGACTTGACAAGCAATGAACACCTTGACTTTGTACATGTGTCATGTTATGACTTGACAAGCAATGAACACCTTGACTTTGTACATGTGTCAGGTTATGACTTGACAAGCAATGAACACCTTGACTTTGTAAATGTGTCAGGTTATGACTTGACAAGCAATGAACACCTTGACTTTGTACATGTGTCATGTTATGACTTGACACGCAATGAACACCTTGACTTTGTACATTTGTCAGGTTATAACTTGACAAGCAATGAACACCTTGCCTTTGTACATGTCAGGTTATGACTTGTCAAGCAATGAACACCTTGACTTTGTACATGTGTCAGGTTATGACTTGACAAGCAATGAACACCTTGACTTTGTACATATGTCAGGTTATGACTTAACAAGCAATGAACACCATGACTTTGTACATGTGTCAGGTTATGACTTGACAAGCAATGAACACCTTGACTTTGTAAATGTGTCAGGTTATGACTTGACAAGCAATGAACACCTTGACTTTGTACATGTGTCATGTTATGACTTGACACGCAATGAACACCTTGACTTTGTACATTTGTCAGGTTATAACTTGACAAGCAATGAACACCTTGCCTTTGTACATGTCAGGTTATGACTTGTCAAGCAATGAACACCTTGACTTTGTACATATGTCAGGTTATGACTTGACAAGCAATGTACACCTTGACTTTGTACATGTGTCAGGTTATGACTTGACAAGCAATGAACACCATGACTTTGTACATTTGTCAGGTTATGACTTGACAAGCAATGAACACCTTGACTTTGTACATAGGTCAGGTTATGACTTAACAAGCAATGAACACCATGACTTTGTACATGTGTCAGGTTATGACTTTACAAGCAATGAACACCATGACTTTGTACATGTGTCAGGTTATGACTTGACAAGCAATGAACACCTTGACTTTGTACATGTGTCAGGTTATGATGTGACAAGCAATGGACACCTTGACTTTGTACATATGCCAGGTTATGACTTGACAAGCAATGAACACCTTGACTTTGTACATGTGTCAGGTTATGACTTGACAAGCAATGAACACCATGACTTTGTACATTTGTCAGGTTATGACTTGACAAGCAACGAACACCTTGACTTTGTACATGTGTTAGTTTATGACTTGACAAGCAATGAACACCATGACTTTGTACATTTGTCAGGTTATGACTTGACAAGCAATGAACACCTTGACTTTGTACATGTGTCAGGTTATGACTTGAAAAGCAATGAACACCATGACTTTGTACATGTGTCAGGTTATGATGTGACAAGTAATGAACACCTTGACTTTGTACATGTGTCAGTTTATGACTTGACAAGCAATGAACACCTTGACTTTGTACATGTGTCAGGTTATGACTTGACAGGCAATGAACACCTTGACTTTGTACATATGTCAGGTTATGACTTGACAATCAATGAACACCTTGACTTTGTACATGTGTCAGGTTATGATGTGACAAGCAATGAACACCATGACTTTGTACATGTGTCAGGTTATGACTTGACAAGCAATGAACACCTTGACTTTGTACATGTGTCAGGTTATGATGTGACAAGCAATGGACACCTTGATGTTGTACATGTGTCAGGTTATGACTTGACAAGCAATGAACACCTTGACTGTGTACATGTGACAGGTTATGATGTGACAAGCAATGGACACCTTGACTTTGTACATATGCCAGGTTATGACTTGACAAGCAATGAACACCTTGACTTTGTACATGTGTCAGGTTATGACTTGACAAGCAATGAACACCTTGACTGTGTATATGTGTCAGGTTATGACTTGACAAGCAATGCACACCATGACTTTGTACATTTGTCAGGTTATGACTTGACAAGCAATGAACACCTTGACTTTGTACATGTGTCAGGTTATGACTTGACAAGCAATGAACACCTTGACTTTGTAAATGTGTCAGGTTATGACTTGACAAGCAATGAACACCTTGACTGTGTACATGTGTCATGTTATAACTTGACAAGCAATGAACACCTTGCCTTTGTACATGTCAGGTTATGACTTGTCAAGCAATGAACACCTTGACTTTGTACATGTGTCAGGTTATGACTTGACAAGCAATGAACACCTTGACTTTGTACATATGTCAGGTTATGACTTAACAAGCAATGAACACCATGACTTTGTACATGTGTCAGGTTATGACTTGACAAGCAATGAACACCTTGACTTTGTAAATGTGTCAGGTTATGACTTGACAAGCAATGAACACCTTGACTTTGTACATGTGTCATGTTATGACTTGACACGCAATGAACACCTTGACTTTGTACATTTGTCAGGTTATAACTTGACAAGCAATGAACACCTTGCCTTTGTACATGTCAGGTTATGACTTGTCAAGCAATGAACACCTTGACTTTGTACATATGTCAGGTTATGACTTGACAAGCAATGTACACCTTGACTTTGTACATGTGTCAGGTTATGACTTGACAAGCAATGAACACCATGACTTTGTACATTTGTCAGGTTATGACTTGACAAGCAATGAACACCTTGACTTTGTACATAGGTCAGGTTATGACTTAACAAGCAATGAACACCATGACTTTGTACATGTGTCAGGTTATGACTTGACAAGCAATGAACACCTTGACTTTGTACATGTGTCAGGTTATGATGTGACAAGCAATGGACACCTTGACTTTGTACATATGCCAGGTTATGACTTGACAAGCAATGAACACCTTGACTTTGTACATGTGTCAGGTTATGACTTGACAAGCAATGAACACCATGACTTTGTACATTTGTCAGGTTATGACTTGACAAGCAACGAACACCTTGACTTTGTACATGTGTTAGTTTATGACTTGACAAGCAATGAACACCATGACTTTGTACATTTGTCAGGTTATGACTTGACAAGCAATGAACACCTTGACTTTGTACATGTGTCAGGTTATGACTTGAAAAGCAATGAACACCATGACTTTGTACATGTGTCAGGTTATGATGTGACAAGTAATGAACACCTTGACTTTGTACATGTGTCAGTTTATGACTTGACAAGCAATGAACACCTTGACTTTGTACATGTGTCAGGTTATGACTTGACAGGCAATGAACACCTTGACTTTGTACATATGTCAGGTTATGACTTGACAATCAATGAACACCTTGACTTTGTACATGTGTCAGGTTATGATGTGACAAGCAATGAACACCATGACTTTGTACATGTGTCAGGTTATGACTTGACAAGCAATGAACACCTTGACTTTGTACATGTGTCAGGTTATGATGTGACAAGCAATGGACACCTTGATGTTGTACATGTGTCAGGTTATGACTTGACAAGCAATGAACACCTTGACTGTGTACATGTGACAGGTTATGATGTGACAAGCAATGGACACCTTGACTTTGTACATATGCCAGGTTATGACTTGACAAGCAATGAACACCTTGACTTTGTACATGTGTCAGGTTATGACTTGACAAGCAATGAACACCTTGACTGTGTATATGTGTCAGGTTATGACTTGACAAGCAATGCACACCATGACTTTGTACATTTGTCAGGTTATGACTTGACAAGCAATGAACACCTTGACTTTGTACATGTGTCAGGTTATGACTTTACAAGCAATGAACACCATGACTTTGTACATTTGTCAGGTTATGACTTGACAAGCAATGAACACCTTGACTGTGTACATGTGTCAGGTTATGACTTGACAAGCAATGAACACCATGACTTTATACATGTGTCAGGTTATGACTTGACAAGCAATGAACACCATGACTTTGTACATGTGTCAGGTTATGACTTTACAAGCAATGAACACCATGACTTTGTACATGTGTCAGGTTATGACTTTACAAGCAATGAACACCTTGACTTTGTACATGTGACAGGTTATGACTTGACACGCAATGAACACCTTGACTTTGTACATGTGTCAGGTTATGACTTGACAAGCAATGAACACCTTGACTGTGTAAATGTGTCAGGTTATGACTTGACAAGCAATGAACACCTTGACTTTGTACATATGCCAGGTTATGACTTGACAAGCAATGAACACATTGACTTTGTACATGTGTCAGGTTATGACTTGACAAGCAATGAACACCATGACTTTGTACATTTGTCAGGTTATGACTTGACAAGCAACGAACACCTTGACTTTGTACATGTGTCAGTTTATGACTTGACAAGCAATGAACACCATGACTTTGTACATTTGTCAGGTTATGACTTGACAAGCAATGAACACCTTGACTTTGTACATGTGTCAGGTTATGACTTGACAGGCAATGAACACCTTGACTTTGTACATATGTCAGGTTATGACTTGACAATCAATGAACACCTTGACTTTGTACATGTGTCATGTTATGACTTGACAAGCAATGAACACCTTGACTTTGTACATGTGTCAGGTTATGACTTGACAAGCAATGAACACCTTGACTTTGTACATGTTTCAGGTTATGATGTGACAAGCAATGGACACCTTGACGTTGTACATGTGTCAGGTTATGACTTGACAAGCAATGAACACCTTGACTGTGTACATGTGACAGGTTATGATGTGACAAGCAATGGACACCTTGACTTTGTACATATGCCAGGTTATGACTTGACAAGCAATGAACACCTTGACTTTGTACATGGGTCAGGTTATGACTTGACAAGCAATGAACACCTTGACTGTGTACATGTGTCAGGTTATGACTTAACAAGCAATGCACACCATGACTTTGTACATTTGTCATGTTATGACTTGACAAGCAATGACCACCATGACTTTGTACATGTGTCAGGTTATGACTTTACAAGCAATGAACACCATGACTGTGTACATGTGTCAGGTTATGACTTGACAAGCAATGAACACCTTGACTTTGTACATGTGTCAGGTTATGACTTGACAAGCAATGAACACCTTGACTTTGTACATGTGTCAGGTTATGACTTGACAAGCAATGAACACCTTGACTTTGTACATGTTTCAGGTTATGACTTGACAAGCAATGAACACCTTGACTGTGTACATGTGTCAGGTTATGACTTGACAAGCAATGAACACCATGACTTTGTACATGTGTCAGGTTATGACTTGACAAGCAATGAACACCATGACTTTGTACATGTGTCAGGTTATGACTTTACAAGCAATGAACACCATGACTTTGTACATGTGTCAGGTTATGACTTGACAAGCAATGAACACCTTGACTTTGTACATGTGTCAGGTTATGACTTGACAAGCAATGAACACCTTGACTTTGTACCTGTGTCATGTTATGACTTGACAAGTAATGAACACCTTGACTTTGTACATGTGTCAGGTTATGATGTGACAAGCAATGAATACCTTGACTTTGTATATGTGTCAGGTTATGATGTGACAAGCAATGAACACCTTGACTTTGTACATGTGTCAGGTTATGATGTGACAAGCAATGAACAACTTGACTTTGTACATTTGTTATGTCACTCAGCCTTGGTTGGACCATCTTGTGTAATGAATAGGGATGGCAACGAATGGTGATTGTGATATTCGAATATTCGGATGATCATCCGAACGAATATTCGAATATTCGCAAATTTCTCCAACTTTCCATTTCCACTACAGTTAGTACCTGTAAAACAAATGCTTCTCAGTTTGTGTCCCGTCAAATAGACTGCATTAATCAATTAGTGACCCCTGTAAGGTGTGAACAACATGTCATCACCCTCCTTTGTTATTTGGAGCCAAATCGCGATGACATTTCGCACCTTCGGGCACGCATTGGGTCATTCTTTGTTTTCGAAACTTAATTGATTGAAATTTAAACAAACATATATATCCTTTTAAGTTATGATTTAACTGCAATTGATTAAAATTTGATTTGAATTTTTTTTTTAATATTCGAATATGGTTTTAATATTCGAATATTCGGACGTTCGAACGAATATTCGAATATTCGAACATTCGTTGCCATCCCTAGTAATGAAGTTTTCTGTATTTTGTTGTGTGTTTCAGATACCACGCTACATCATAACGCTACACGAGCTGCTCGCACACACACCGCATGATCATGTAGAGAGAAACAGTCTGGAATATGCCAGGAGTAAACTCGAGGAACTCTCAAAGGTCTGTGCCATTCACTGTCAAATAAATGTTCTCTTTCATCGAGGTATGAAATATCAATTGTTTACATCTAATGTGCATAAAAAATTAATGTATATATACAAAGTTGGTGTAAAAACATTTCAAAAGACATTTCATACCTTGTAGAAGTGCAGAAGAAGTACATTCAATTGTTATATTTTGCAAATTAGAAAACAAGCTGTCTTGGATTCATTAACCTTTCCATACCATACAGAATCCTTTTCGCTGTGCACATACCTATTGTGTTGGAACGGACTACATGAATATATTTGCTGACTACATGAATATATTGAATATATTTGCTGACTACATGAATATATTTGCGGACTACATGAATATATTTGTGCAATAATGATCCGCTTCAATATTTAAAGCATAGAGTAATTTTGTGGTTAATCAGGTTAACATTGCAAGAAGTTGTAATTAATTATTTTCAAATAAATGCACACATCATGTGTACCATGACATGCAGTGTATTGCACGGATAGCTATATAGTGTAAATCATGTACACATGTATGTATATTGTGTAAATCATGTACACATGTATGTATATTGTGTAAATCATGTATACATGTATGTATATTGTGTAAATCATGTACACATGTATGTATATTGTGTAAATCATGTATACATGTATGTATATTGTGTAAATCATGTACACATGTATGTATATTGTGTATATCATGTATACATGTATGTATATTGTGTAAATCATGTACACATGTATGTATATTGTGTAAATCATGTACACATGTATGTATATTGTGTATGTCATGTACACATGTATGTATATTGTGTAAATCATGTACACATGTATGTATATTGTGTAAATCATGTACACATGTATGTATATTGTGTATGTCATGTACACATGTATGTATATTGTGTAAATCATGTACACATGTATGTATATTGTGTATGTCATGTACACATGTATGTATATTGTGTAAATCATGTACACATGATGTATGTTGTGTAAATCATGTACACATGTATGTATATTGTGTAAATCATGTACACATGTATGTATATTGTGTATGTCATGTACACATGTATGTATATTGTGTAAATCATGTACACATGTATGTATATTGTGTATGTCATGTACACATGTATGTATATTGTGTAAATCATGTACACATGATGTATGTTGTGTAAATCATGTACACATGTATGTATATTGTGTAAATCATGTACACATGTATGTATATTGTGTATGTCATGTACACATGTATGTATATTGTGTAAATCATGTACACATGTATGTATATTGTGTAAATCATGTACACATGTATGTATATTGTGTAAATCATGTACACATGTATGTATATTGTGTAAATCATGTACACATGTATGTATATTGTGTAAATCATGTACACATGTATGTATATTGTGTAAATCATGTACACATGATGTATGTTGTGTAAATCATGTACACATGATGTATGTTGTGTAAATCATGTACACATGTATGTATATTGTGTAAATCATGTACACATGATGTATGTTGTGTAAATCATGTACCAACATGTAGTACTTAGAGGAAAGAATTACCTTTTATATATATGTTGTCCTCTCTACATCCAAATGTTCAGCTTAATAAGCCGTTTTCCTTGAAAATGTGGATGTAGAGATGACCACATATATATATTACTAGGTCCCTGTTAGGAACATAACATATAATTTACTTAAGCTTTTACGATATAAATGTATGTTTCTGTATATTTCTCAACGTATATTACATGTATCCGGATAAATAGATATGTTTAAACCAATCCACATATTACAGATATAAATGTATGTTTCTGTATATTTCTCAACGTATATTACATGTATCCGGATAAATAAATATGTTTAAACCAATCCACATATCATGATATAAATGTATGTTTCTGTATATTTCTCAACGTATATTACATGTACCCTGATAAATAGATATGTTTAAACCAATCCACATATCACGATATAAATGTATGTTTCTGTATATTTCTCAACGTATATTACATGTATCCGGATAAATAGATATGTTTAAACCAATCCACATATTACGACATAAATGTATGTTTCTGTATATTTCTCAACGTATATTACATGTATCCGGATAAATAAATATGTTTAAACCAATCCACATATCATGATATAAATGTATGTTTCTGTATATTTCTCAACGTATATTACATGTACCCTGATAAATAGATATGTTTAAACCAATCCACATATCACGATATAAATGTATGTTTCTGTATATTTCTCAACGTGTATTACATGTATCCTGATAAATAAATATGTTTATATAAAATCATGTATACTATATAGTGCATCAAACATGATGAATAACTGTCAGATTAGCGCAGTGGTTAGCGCGCTAGCTTCTCACAATTGCAACCCGGGTTCGATCCTCGGACCAGGCAGTATGTGAGATGGTACTGTTGTCACCAGATCGGACAGGTGGGTTTTCTCCGGGTACTCCGGTTTCCTCCCACATGAATGACTACATTTACGCTTTCATCCGCGACAATGAGAGTGATTAATATAAGTTGTTAAAACTTGCTTCGCAATCGTTGTAAAATAAATAACGTTTAAACTAATTAAACTAATAATAATTTTAAGAACTAAGACCTTACTATTAGAGAATTGCATGATTAATACAATTTTAAGAACTAAGACCTTACTATTAGAGAATTGCATGATTAATACAATTTTAAGAACTAAGACCTTACTATTAGAGAATTGCATAATTAATACAATTTTAAGAACTAAGACCTTACTATTAGAGAATTGCATAATTAATACTAATTTTAAGAACTAACACCTTACTATTAGAGAATTGCATAATTAATACAATTTTAAGAACTAAGACCTTACTATTAGAGAATTGCATGATTAATACAATTTTAAGAACTAAGACCTTACTATTAGAGAATTGCATGATTAATACAATTTTAAGAACTAAGACCTTACTATTAGAGAATTGCATGATTAATACAATTTTAAGAACTAAGACCTTACTATTAGAGAATTGCATAATAATACTAATTTAAGAACTAAGACCTTACTATTAGAGAATTGCATGATTAATACAATTTTAAGAACTAAGACCTTACTATTAGAGAATTGCATGATTAATACAATTTTAAGAACTAAGACCTTACTATTAGAGAATTGCATAATTAATACTAATTTTAAGAACTAAGACCTTACTATTAGAGAATTGCATGATTAATACAATTTTAAGAACTAAGACCTTACTATTAGAGAATTGCATGATTAATACAATTTTAAGAACTAAGACCTTACTATTAGAGAATTGCATAATTAATACAATTTTAAGAACTAAGACCTTACTATTAGAGAATTGCATGATTAATACAATTTTAAGAACTAAGACCTTACTATTAGAGAATTGCATGATTAATACAATTTTAAGAACTAAGACCTTACTATTAGAGAATTGCATAATTAATACTAATTTTAAGAACTAAGACCTTACTATTAGAGAATTGCATAATTAATACTAATTTTAAGAACTAAGACCTTACTATTAGAGAATTGCATGATTAATACAATTTTAAGAACTAAGACCTTACTATTAGAGAATTGCATAATTAATACTAATTTTAAGAACTAAGACCTTACTATTAGAGAATTGCATAATTAATACAATTTTAAGAACTAAGACCTTACTATTAGAGAATTGCATAATTAATACAATTATTAGAGAATTGCATAATTAATACAATTAACGTTTCAGATTATGCATGATGAAGTGAGTGAAACAGAGAACATACGGAAGAACCTATCGATTGAGCGTATGATTATAGAGGGATGTGATATACTACTTGATGTTAACCAAACCTTTGTTAGACAGGGTAAGTTGCTATCTCTTCTTCTTATCCTCCCATTCTAGATTAGCACAGTGGTTAGCGTGCTCGCTTCTCACCAATGCAACCCGGGTTCGATCCTCGGACCAGGAAGTATATGAGATGTTACGGTGGTCGCCAGATCGGACAGGTGGGTTTCCCCCTGTTTCCTCCCACACGAATGACCACATTTACGCTTTCATCCATGCCAACCAGAGTGATTAATATAAGTTGTTAAAACTTGTTTCGCAATCGTTGTAAAGTAAATAAAGTTTAAATTCTAGATTGGCTTTTAATTTTAAAATATGGGTGAGTTATTGTCATGACTTGGTTTAGTCTAGTCTGGGAACAGGCGTTGCTATATTTTGCCTGGTAATATATAATATATAAATATATTTTAACACCGAGACCATTAATTGGGCCATATTGAGTTTCTGATAATATCAACTTTTTTTGCCGGATGTAAATTAGTGAAAAATCTACAGAACCCAGGCTAGGTATAGTCCGTAATTCCTCCATACATCCTAGATTTACAATCTACAGCTGGTCTAGTCCATCCTTCCTCCGTACATCCTAGACTTACAATCTACAGCTGGTCTAGTCCATCCTTCCTCCGTACATCCTAGACTTACAATCTACAGCTGGTCTAGTCCATCCTTCCTCCATACATCCTAGACTTACAATCTACAGCTGGTCTAGTCCATCCTTCCTCCGTACATCCTAGACTTACAATCTACAGCTGGTCTAGTCCATCCTTCCTCCGTACATCCTTCCTCCGTATATCCTAGACTTACAATCTACAGCTGGTCTAGTCCATCCTTCCTCCGTACATCCTAGACTTACAATCTACAGCTGGTCTAGTCCATCCTTCCTCCGTACATCCTAGACTTACAATCTACAGCTGGTCTAGTTCATCCTTCCTCCGTACATCCTAGACTTACAATCTACAGCTGGTCTAGTTCATCCTTCCTCCGTACATCCTAGACTTACAATCTACAGCTGGTCTAGTCCATCCTTCCTCCACATCCTAGACTTACAATCTACAGCTGGTCTAGTTCATCCTTCCTCCGTACATCCTAGACTTACAATCTACAGCTGGTCTAGTCATACTTCCTCCATACATCCTCGTACATCCTAGACTTACAATCTACAGCTGGTCTAGTCCATCCTTCCTCCGTACATCCTAGACTTACAATCTACAGCTGGTCTAGTCCATCCTTCCTCCATACATCCTCCGTACATCCTAGACTTACAATCTACAGCTGGTCTAGTCCATCCTTCCTCCGTACATCCTAGACTTACAATCTACAGCTGGTCTAGTCCATCCTTCCTCCGTACATCCTAGACTTACAATCTACAGCTGGTCTAGTTCATCCTTCCTCCGTACATCCTAGACTTACAATCTACAGCTGGTCTAGTCCATCCTTCCTCCGTACATCCTAGACTTACAATCTACAGCTGGTCTAGTCCATACTTCCTCCATACATCCTCCGTACATCCTAGACTTACAATCTACAGCTGGTCTAGTTCATCCTTCCTCCGTACATCCTAGACTTACAATCTACAGCTGGTCTAGTCCATCCTTCCTCCGTACATCCTAGGCTCACAATCTACAGCTGGTCTAGTCCATCCTTCCTCAATACATCCTAGACTTACAATCTACAGCTGGTCTAGTCCATCCTTCCTCCGTACATCCTAGACTTACAATCTACAGCTGGTCTAGTCCATCCTTCCGCCATACATCCTAGACTTACAATCTACAGCTGGTCTAGTCCATCCTTCCTCCATACATCCTCCGTACATCCTAGACTTACAATCTACAGCTGGTCTAGTCCATCCTTCCTCCGTACATCCTAGACTTACAATCTACAGCTGGTCTAGTCCATCCTTCCTCAGTACATCCTAGATTTACAATCTACAACTGGTCTAGTCCATCCTTCCTCCATACATCCTCCGTACATCCTAGACTTACAATCTACAGCTGGTCTAGTCCATCCATCCTCCGTACATTCTAGACTTACAATCTACAACTGGTCTAGTCCATCCTTCCTCCTACATTGTACATCCTAGACTTACAATCTACAGCTGGTCTAGTCCATCCTTCCTCCATACATCCTCCGTACATCCTAGACTTACAATCTACAGCTGGTCTAGTCCATCCTTCCTCCGTACATCCTAGACTTACAATCTACAGCTGGTCTAGTCCATCCTTCTCGTACATGTTTTTGGTTGTTTTTTTAGACTTAAATCTACAGCTGGTCTGTCCATCCTGTACATTCTAGACTTACAATCTACAACTGGTCTAGTCCATCCATCCTCCGTACATTCTAGACTTACAATCTACAGCTGGTCTAGTCCATCCTTCCTCCATACATCCTAGACTTACAATCTACAGCTGGTCTAGTCCATCCTTCCTCCGTACATCCTAGACTTACAATCTACAGCTGGTCTAGTCCATCCATCCTCCATACATTCTAGACTTACAATCTACAGCTGGTCTAGTCCATCCTTCCTCCATACATCCTCCGTACATCCTAGACTTACAATCTACAGCTGGTCTAGTCCATCCATCCTCCATACATCCTAGACTTACAATCTACAGCTGGTCTAGTCCATCCTTCCTCTGTACATCCTAGACTTACAATTTACACCATGTTTATTAGTATTTCGCGGTCGATTATAACAAGATTATCACATACTTTTGCTTGTGTTCAGTTACATACAGTAATGACATACGTGCAATAACACCTGGAAGGATTCTGATTGGTTGAGAGAATTATCCCTATAATTTGTAAATTAAACTTTAAAAAATGCATATTTCTATTTGAATTGGTACATAATTATTACCGGTACATAACGTTAATGGTAAGACAAACTATTTAAAAGAAGTCTTGATGAGGGGGTGTGATTGTTCAGCTTTTATATGAAAGGGAGACAACATATCATTTCCCAGAGAAGAGTCTGTCTCAAAGAGTTGTTTCCCTTTTTGCATCAATAGCTGACCAAATTTTTGTTGACATTTTGGATTAAGGATAATGGTGCAATAAAATAAATTATGCTGTTTTACAGCATCTGTATTGTTTGTTTTCGGGGTTTACGGTAGCACTGACAGCGTGGACCAGATGGTGATTCCAGCTGCTGTTGTTGGCTCCCCTCCAAGCTATATTTAAAGTTTAAACTTTATTTATTTTACAACAATTGCGAAGCAAGTTCTAATAACTTATATTAATCACTCTCGTTGGCGCGGATGAAAGCGTAAATGTGGTAATTTGTATGGGAGGAAACCAGAGTACCCGGAGAAAACCAACTATCCGAGATCTGGCGACTACCGTACCATCTCACATACTCCAAAATGCACAGAATGACCATTAAATACAACATTTTAATAAAAGGAGTGCTTTATAATGGGCCAGTGTATCTTACTGGAACAAATGTTGTATGAAAATTGTTAAAAATTTGGTTAGGGAGAAGTGGGGTTAAGGGTCCCTAGGGCACCTATTTTGACCACACCGCCCCCTAAAATGATCCCAGAGTTAAATAGAATTACTAAAATTACGTGCAGTCTTAGTAGCCAGCTGATGAGTGTCAAATGACTATTCCAGTCCGATCAAATGTTTATACCAGTCGGACCCAAGTATGTTTTCAGCCCTACTGTTGCCACTTTATAACGGTGCTACCTTTTTGAACTTCAATCTCACACTTCTTGGTTCACTAATTAATGGCAACTTAGACCTCTGAGCCGACGGCCTCTAGCGGCATGCCAAGCCTAGTGCAGGTAGCTGTACCTGTAGCTTGGTGTCGACTCAATGGGTATGTGATTATAAATGTCAGCCCAGATGCCTGGATACGAGCCTATTAACAACCAAACCCCTGTCCTGACAGTGAAATTTGGTCTAAAGCAATTTTATATATTGTAGCCCTGCTCTGACCACTTTTGCACACTGTAACCTTCAAACCATATAACCTTGAACCAAGAACCCAGAGTCACGTTGAGTGTTCCGAGCTGTAGCCGTGTTATGATTGTGCCCTTAGGCAAGGAACTTAAATTCCACATTGCCTATTCTCTCTCCCCCGTGGTGATGGATTGCCCTGTGGTGAGGGATTCCCCCATGGTCATGAGTTCCCCCGTGGTGATGAATTCCCCCATTGTGATGGATTCCCCTGTGGTGATGGATTCCCCTGTGGTGATGGATTGCCCCATGGTGATGAATTCCCCTGTGGTGATGGATTCTCCTGTGGTGAGGGATTCCCCTGTGGTGATGGATTGCCCCATGGTGGATTCCCCCATTGTGATAGATTCCCCCGTGGTGATGAATTCCCCCGTTGTGATGGATTCCCCTGTGGTGAGGGATTCCCCTGTGGTGATGGATTCCCCTGTGGTGATGGATTCCCCATGGTGATGGATTCCCCTGTGGTGATGGATTCCCCTGTGGTGATGGATGCCCCCATGGTCATGAGTTCCCCCGTGGTGATGAATTCCCCCATTGTGATGGATTCCCCTGTGGTGATGGATTCCCCTGTGGTGATGGATTCCCCCTGTGGTGAGGGATTCCCCTGTGGTGATGGATTGCCCCGTGGTGATGAATTCCCCTGTGGTGATGGATTCCCCTGTGGTGAGGGATTCCCCCGTTGTGATGGATTCCCCCGTTGTGATGGAGTCCCCCGTTGTGATGGATTCCCCCGTTGTGATGGATTCCCCTGTGGTGAGGGATTCCCCATGGTGATGGATTCCCCTGTGGTGATGAATTCCCCCATGGTCATGAGTTCCCCTGTGGTGATGAATTCCCCAATGGTGATGGATTGCCCCGTGGTGATGGATTGCCCTGTGGTGAGGGATTCCCCCATGGTCATGAGTTCCCCTGTGGTGATGAATTCCCCCGTTGTGATGGATTCCCCTGTGGTGAGGGATTCCCCTGTGGTGATGAATTCCCCCATTGTGATGGATTCCCCTGTGGTGAGGGATTCCCCTGTGGTGTGGTGATGGATTAAATTCCACATTGCCTATTCTCTCTCCCCCGTGGTGATGGATTGCCCTGTGGTGAGGGATTCCCCCATGTGTACAGGGTGTGCTACATATGTACAGGGTGTGCTACCTGTGTACAGGGTGTGCAACATGTGTACAGGGTGTGCTACATGTGTACAGGGTGAGCTACATGTGTACAGGGTGTGCTACATGTGTACAGGGTGTGCTACATGTGTACAGGGTGTGCTACATGTGTACAGGGTGTGCTACATGTGTACATGTTGTGCTACATGTGTACAGGGTGTGCTACATGTGTACAGGGTGTGCTACATGTGTACAGTGTGTGCTACATGTGTACAGGGTGTGCTACATGTGTACAAGGTGTGCTACATGTGTACAGGGTGTGCTACATGTGTACAGGGTGTGCTACATGTGTACAGTGTGTGCTACATGTGTACAGGGTGTGCTACATGTGTACAGGGTGTGCTACATGTGTACAGGGTGTGCTACATGTATACAGGGTGTGCTACATGTGTACAGGGTGTGCTACATGTGTACAGGGTGTGTTACATGTTTACAGGGTGTGCTACATGTGTACATGGTGTGCTACATGTGTACAGGGTGTACTACATGTGTACAGGGTGTGCTACATGTGTACATGGTGTGCTACATGTGTATATGAGACTGCACTTGAATAGTAGGGGGAACACACTTGATAATTTGGGCTGGAGTGTGGGTGGCTACAAGTCCCACCTTCCACACTGTCTTGGCTCTTCTTTGAACCTTTTGACTGATTGGGATCATACCATGCCCAGGATCTATTGGGCACCCCTGTATACATGCATTGCCTTAATAAGGGGTCGAAGGTGATGCAAATTTGGTGCGACATTGTTAGCTTTTTTGTAGTTAATTTCACCTTTGACCTTGGTTTCTAGCAATACATTACTGGTCACCGTGGTGATCTGAGTTTGAGCTTATGCCAAACCTGGGCTCAGTGTGGAATTTAGGACACATGTCAAATTGTACAAGCACCATACTCCCTTGAACAACCATAATTCATGAACAAGGAACATAATCCATGAACAAGGAACATAATCCATGAACAAGGAAAATAATTCATGTACAAGGAAAATAATTCATGTACAAGGAAAATAATTCATAAACAAGGAAAATAATGAATGGGGAACATAATCCATGAATGAGGAACATAATCCATGAATGGGGAACATAATCCGTGAATGAGGAACATAATCCGTGAACGAGGAACATAATCCGTGAACGAGGAAAATAATCCATGAATGAGGAACATAATCCATGAATGAGGAACATAATCCGTGAACGAGGAACATAATCTGTGAATGAGGAACAAAATCTGTGAATGAGGAACATAATCCATGAATGAGGAACATAATCCGTGAATCAGGAACAAAATCTGTGAATGAGGAACATAATCCATGAACGAGGAACATAATCCGTGAATGAGGAAAATAATCTGTGAATGAGGAACATAATCCGTGAATGAGGAAAATAATCTGTGAATGGGGAACATAATCCATGAACGAGGAACATAATCCGTGAATGAGGAACATAATCCATGAATGAGGAACATAATCCATGAACGAGGAACATAATCCGTGAACGAGGAACATAATCCGTGAATGAGGAAAATAATCTGTGAATGAGGAACATAATCCATGAATGAGGAACATAATCCATGAACGAGGAACATAATCTGTGAATGAGGAACATAATCCATGAACGAGGAAAATAATCCATGCACGAGGAACATAATCTGTGAATGAGGAACATAATCCGTGAATGAGGAAAATAATCTGTGAATGAGGAACATAATCCATGAACGAGGAAAATAATCCACGAACGAGGAACATAATCTGTGAATGAGGAACATAATCCGTGAATGAGGAAAATAATCTGTGAATGGGGAACATAATCCATGAACGAGGAACATAATCCGTGAATGAGGAACATAATCCATGAATGAGGAACATAATCCATGAACGAGGAACATAATCCGTGAACGAGGAACATAATCCGTGAATGAGGAAAATAATCTGTGAATGAGGAACATAATCCATGAATGAGGAACATAATCCATGAACGAGGAACATAATCCGTGAATGAGGAACATAATCCGTGAATGAGGAAAATAATCTGTGAATGAGGAACATAATCCGTGAATGAGGAAAATAATCTGTGAATGAGGAACATAATCCATGAACGAGGAAAATAATCCATGAACGAGGAACATAATCCATGAACAAGGAACATAATCCATGAACAAGGAAAATAATTCATGTACAAGGAAAATAATTCATGTACAAGGAAAATAATTCATAAACAAGGAAAATAATGAATGGGGAACATAATCCATGAATGAGGAACATAATCCATGAATGGGGAACATAATCCGTGAATGAGGAACATAATCCGTGAACGAGGAACATAATCCGTGAACGAGGAAAATAATCCGTGAATGAGGAACATAATCCATGAATGAGGAACATAATCCGTGAACGAGGAACATAATCTGTGAATGAGGAACAAAATCTGTGAATGAGGAACATAATCCATGAATGAGGAACATAATCCGTGAATCAGGAACAAAATCTGTGAATGAGGAACATAATCCATGAACGAGGAACATAATCCGTGAATGAGGAAAATAATCTGTGAATGAGGAACATAATCCGTGAATGAGGAAAATAATCTGTGAATGGGGAACATAATCCATGAACGAGGAACATAATCCGTGAATGAGGAACATAATCCATGAATGAGGAACATAATCCATGAACGAGGAACATAATCCGTGAACGAGGAACATAATCCGTGAATGAGGAAAATAATCTGTGAATGAGGAACATAATCCATGAATGAGGAACATAATCCATGAACGAGGAACATAATCTGTGAATGAGGAACATAATCCATGAACGAGGAAAATAATCCATGCACGAGGAACATAATCTGTGAATGAGGAACATAATCCGTGAATGAGGAAAATAATCTGTGAATGAGGAACATAATCCATGAACGAGGAAAATAATCCACGAACGAGGAACATAATCTGTGAATGAGGAACATAATCCGTGAATGAGGAAAATAATCTGTGAATGGGGAACATAATCCATGAACGAGGAACATAATCCGTGAATGAGGAACATAATCCATGAATGAGGAACATAATCCATGAACGAGGAACATAATCCGTGAACGAGGAACATAATCCGTGAATGAGGAAAATAATCTGTGAATGAGGAACATAATCCATGAATGAGGAACATAATCCATGAACGAGGAACATAATCCGTGAATGAGGAACATAATCCGTGAATGAGGAAAATAATCTGTGAATGAGGAACATAATCCGTGAATGAGGAAAATAATCTGTGAATGAGGAACATAATCCATGAACGAGGAAAATAATCCATGAACGAGGAATATATAATCTGTGAATGAGGAACATAATCCGTGAATGAGGAAAATAATCTGTGAATGAGGAACATAATCCATGAACGAGGAACATAATCCGTGAACGAGGAACATAATCCGTGAATGAGGAAAATAATCCGTAAATGAGGAACATAATCCATGAACGAGGACTATAATCCGTGAACGAGGACTATAATCCGTGAACGAGGACTATAATCTGTGAACAAGGACTATAATCCGTGAACGAGGACTATAATCCATGAACGAGGACCATTATCGACCTTGGAAATAAATATCTGTGCTTTGTTTAGTTCCAGTTCATGTGGATAAATTGGTTGTACCAGACTTGTGTAGAAAACATTGTCTAGAAGTGTCATTAAATGTGTCAACGATCTCTCCCTGCGATAACTGTAGTTAACAACCAATCACAACATTATTGAACCTTTTTATTGTTGCCTTTGCAAATGGGAAGGAGGGAGGGTGGTATTTATTTATACATAGAAATTTCATAAAAAATCTATTAATTTATGGACAGATCTTCAAATTTTTACTTAAAATCTCACTAATTTATTATTGATACATAGCATCGTTATTAATCATCTATATCCATCCACACTCTATAGAATACCTTTGTTCAAAATATTTGACGCGTTTTATTAAAAGTGAAAATTTCCCAAAACTTTTTGTTCCCAGAATTATGTTTTTCAGTCATTTCCTTAAGCGATTTTTAACATTTACGGTTTAGATTATTAAAAATTTTGTTCTAAAAATGAATTTTAAACTTACATGTATAGCGCGAGCGTTGCCATTTTCACTTGCGTAACGTCATTTATAAAATCCATTGTCAATCTGTCTCCCACATGACCGTTTGTCCATATGGTTCGCAGGAGGCGATGTTAAATAAGCTTAAACATCATCATCTCCCACGCGACTACGGATCTTCAGTTAACAGCGGGACTGCGTGACGTAACTTTAGATGCCATTTGTCGGTGTCACGTCACATGGAAAAAATATGGTTTTTGATATGGACTCCAAGACTATCTTGTGGAAGTCGTGTAGCGCAGTGGATGCTCGTTCGCTTCAGGTGCGAAAGGTCCAGAGTTCGAGCCCCGCTGGAGCCGTTACGATTGTGCCCTTAAATTCCACATTACCTCTTCTCTCTCCTTCACGGCGATGGATTCCATCAGGAATGAGGTCTCGAGAGTGATTAATATAAGTTGAAAGAACTTGTTTCGCATTCGAGCTAAAATCAATTTGTATAAACTAAGACTATTTCATTTGGCTGTTCAAACAAAGATCACTCACAGAATATTTTGGATTTTACCATCCGCAAAATGTTTCATATTTAAAAGTTAATTAGAACAAAGTGTTCCAAACTGCACCAACTTGATCAAATATTTGAAAGAAAGGAAAAATAGAGAAGAAAATATTGCCTTCAGTTTAAACATTATTTATTTCAGTATTTTTACAATCTTGCCTTTAGTTTAAACATTATTTATTTCAACATTTTTACAATATTGCCTTTAGGAAGGATAAACTTATAACAAGAAATGGAATCAATTGATATTTGACTGAATGGAAGCATAAACACGCATGTAACAGTTGAAATGCTGTTAATATAGTTAGATCGGAATTCTTTCTTATAGATCTCTGTCTTCTATAATTTCTTCATTCTTACTAGAATATTAATAAATACCCTTGTAATATATAAAACAATGATAAGATATAATTATTCAATTGAAACAATAATTATTATGTTATTATATGTTATACAGGGTTCATTCTAGGTCAGAATGTTTGGGAGAAGTGAGAAAGCGCAGTATCGGATCCTTAAATTGTATTATTTGATAAATGTCAACAAAATATGGTTAAAATACAGGGTACAACCATTAAATACAACATTTGAATAGAAGGAGTGCTTTATAATGGGCCAGTCTTACATGAAGGAGTGCTTTATAATGGGCCAGTCTTACATGAAGGAGTGCTTTATAATGGGCCAGTCTTACATGAAGGAGTGCTTTATAATGGGCCAGTCTTACATGAAGGAGTGCTTTATAATGGGCCAGTCTTACATGAAAGAGTGCTTTATAATGGGCCAGTCTTACATGAAGGAGTGCTTTATAATGGGCCAGTCTTACATGAAGGAGTGCTTTATAATGGGCCAGTCTTACATGAAGGAGTGCTTTATAATGGGCCAGTCTTACATGAAGGAGTGCTTTATAATGGGCCAGTCTTACATGACAACATTTGTGCTTTATAATGGGCCAGTCTTACATGACAACATTTGTGCTTTATAATGGGCCAGTCTTACATGACAACATTTGTGCTTTATAATGGGCCAGTCTTACATGACAACATTTGTGCTTTATAATGGGCCAGTCTTACATGACAACATTTGTGCTTTATAATGGGCCAGTCTTACATGACAACATTTTGTATGAAAATTGTAAAAAGAAATTTAAAAAGATTTCTTTTTTTTAGGGAGATGTCAGGGTCCCCTAGGGACGACTGTTTCGCCCGCATCACCCTCTAGAATGATTCCTGTGTTATCTATGTGTATCTGTCAATGTTACTTGGAAAAATAAACGGGCTTCATGTCAGCTCAAAATATTAAAAAAATCTCATTCCGCACATTGCAAGCAAATGCAGAATGAGGTATTAGTGAGAGACATCGCTGGGTGTTCTATTACCTCCCTTGGCATATAAACTCCAATTTATCCTGAAATGCGAATTGGTCCTTTCAGTTGGAATCCTTTGTTTTTACTGTTGCTCCCTAGCCAGATGTTGCGGTATGATAAGTATGATTTTATCCAAATTAAAATTATTTAATTGATAACAAATATTTACAAATAGGTACCCATTGTTTATATATATACTGTAGAATATCTGTCGGGGTATAGTAATTTAATAATTATAAGATGAGAAAGTGGATGAAAATGGCTAGCATGTTGTGCAAAGGAAACAACGATAAAAACAGAGGAAACCAAATAGGGACGTATCTACTGTTAGGGAGTATTCAGGGGCAGTAACTGGCCGACGTCTCTCATTCAGTCATTCATTCAATAATGGTTTTGTTAACTTATGATGAAAATGAAAGTGTATTATTTTTAATCAGATCAGTCCATACAGGTTAGGAAAACATGATTAAGTGGGCAGTAACAAGCATCTGCCTGGGAACTGTGTGATCAGAAGCTTGGTTGTCTAAACGAACGTGGGCAGTCAATACTGGCAATCAATAGACACGTACATAAGCTATAGCAGGCTATTGGATTTTTCTCTGAAATGCCATAGCTTCTTGATGTGTATAACAGGAATAGGCTGCTTGTTTTTCTCAAATAATTCTATAGATTTTATTCAGCATGACTACCCATCTAAATCAAATATGCCGACTTTCATCAATTGGTATTGGAAATATCAGTGGAATTTGAATTTACCATCTCTGACCTCCTAAAAATATTTGGTGAGTCTAACAAAATTTAGTTCATTTTGTCTTATGGTGTCTTAAATTTTTTAGAGTGATTTCCCTTTAATGGGAGAATATTAGAGGGCAGCACAAGAAATGTTCATGCTAACACAAAAATCTTGGCAGTGTAGTGTTTTATTACAGCATATTTGAATGTGTTTCTAGAATGTGCAGGTTTGAAGCTTGTCAGAAAATGACTGTATTTATGTTGCTACATAGATCAACAAGATTATGTTAACTTACTATTATATATTCCTAGAGCCCATCTCTTATACCTAATTACATGATATGTACCTTTGAAAGTCAAACACAGATTGTGTCCAGATTTAGGAAGGGATGCAGCTGAGCCCCTCCCATAGCCACGATCCTCCGCCCGACCTAATGCCATTAAATTGGGGTGGTATAGTTGAGATCTAAGAAAGACAGGTGATGCTGTGTAGTATGGGTGGCACCATGTAGTATGGATGACACTGTGTAGTATGGATGACACTGTGTAGTATGGCTGACACTGTGTAGTATGGATGACACTGTGTAGTATGGATGACACTGTGTAGTATGGATGATGCTGTGTAGTATGGATGACACTGTGTAGTATGGATGACACTGTGTAGTATGGATGACACTGTGTAGTATGGATGACACTGTGTAGTATGGATGACACTGTGTAGTATGGATGACACTGTGTAGTATGGATGACACTGTGTAGTATGGATGACACTGTGTAGTATGGATGACACTGTGTAGTATGGGTGACACTGTGTAGTATGGATGACATTGTGTAGTATGGATGACACTGTATAGTATGGGTGACACTGTATAGTATGGATGACACTGTGTAGTATGGATAACACTGTGTAGTATGGGTGACACTGTGTAGTATGGGTGACACTGTGTAGTATGGGTGACACTGTGTAGTATGGGTGATGCTGTGTAGTATGGATGATGCTGTGTAGTATGGATGACACTGTGTAGTATGGATGACACTGTGTAGTATGGATGACACTGTGTAGTATGGATGATGCTGTGTAGTATGGATGACACTGTGTAGTATGGTGTAGTATGGATGACACTGTGTAGTATGGGTGACACTGTGTAGTATGGATGACACTGTGTAGTATGGTGTAGTATGGATGACACTGTGTAGTATGGGTGACACTGTGTAGTATGGATGACACTGTGTAGTATGGATGACACTGTGTAGTATGGGTGACATGGTGTAGTATGGATGACACTGTGTAATATGGATGACACTGTGTAGTATGGATGACACTGTATAGTATGGATGACGCTGTGTAGTATGGATAACACTCTGTAGTATGGATGACACTGTGTAGTATGGGTGACAATGTGTAGTATGGGTGGTGCCGTGTAGTATGGGTGACACTGTGTAGTATGGGTGACACTGTGTAGTATGGGTGACACTGTGTAGTATGGGTGACACTGTGTAGTATGGATGACACTGTGTAGTATGGATGACACTGTGTAGTATGGGTGAGACTGTGTAGTATGGGTGACATGGTGTAGTATGGGTGACATGGTGTAGTATGGATGACACTGTGTAGTATGGATGACACTGTGTAGTATGGGTGACACTGTGTAGTATGGATGACACTGTGTAGTATGGTGTAGTATGGGTGACACTGTGTAGTATGGGTGACACTGTGTAGTATGGATGACACTGTGTAGTATGGGTGACACTGTGTAGTATGGATGACACTGTGTAGTATGGTGTAGTATGGATGACACTGTGTAGTATGGGTGACACTGTGTAGTATGGATGACGCTGTGTAGTATGGGTGACACTGTAGTATGGATGACACTGTGTAGTATGGATGACACTGTGTAGTATGGATGACACTGTGTAGTATGGATGACACTGTGTAGTATGGGTGACACTGTGTAGTATGGGTGACACTGTGTAGTATGGATGACGCTGTGTAGTATGGGTGACACGGTGTAGTATGGATGACACTGTGTAGTATGGATGACACTCTGTAGTATGGATGACACTCTGTAGTATGGATGACACTGTGTAGTATGGATGACACTGTGTAGTATGGATGACACTGTGTAATATGGGTGACACTGTGTAGTATGGATGACACTGTGTACTATGGATGACACTTTGTAGTATGGATGACACTGTGTAGTATGGGTGACACTGTGTAGTATGGATGACACTGTGTAGTATGGATGACACTGTGTAATATGGATGACACTGTGTAGTATGGATGACACTGTGTAGTATGGATGACACTGTGTAGTATGGCTGACACTGTGTAGTATGGGTGACACTGTGTAGTATGGATGACACTGTGTACTATGGATGACACTTTGTAGTATGGATGACACTGTGTAGTATGGGTGACACTGTGTAGTATGGATGACACTGTGTAGTATGGATGACACTGTGTAATATGGATGACACTGTGTAGTATGGATGACACTGTGTAGTATGGATGACACTGTGTAGTATGGCTGACACTGTGTAGTATGGCTGACACTGTGTAGTATGGGTGACACTGTGTAGTATGGATGACACTCTGTAGTATGGGTGACACTGTGTAGTATGGATGACACTCTGTAGTATGGATGACACTGTGTAGTATGGATGACACTGTGTAGTATGGCTGACACTGTGTAGTATGGATGACACTGTGTAGTATGGATGACACTGTGTAGTATGGATGACACTGTGTAGTATGGGTGACACTGTGTAGTATGGATGACACTGTGTAGTATGGATGACACTGTGTAGTATGGATGACACTGTGTAGTATGGGTGACACTGTGTAGTATGGATGACACTGTGTAGTATGGATGACACTGTGTAGTATGGATGACGCTGTGTAGTATGGATGACACTGTGTAGTATGGATGATGGATGACACTGTGTAGTATGGATGACACTGTGTAGTATGGATGACACTGTGTAGTATGGGTGACACTGTGTAGTATGTATGACACTGTGTAGTATGGATGACGCTGTATGGTATGGATGGTAGTATGGATGACACTGTGTAGTATGGATGATGGATGACACTGTGTAGTATGGATGACGCCGTGTAGTATGGATGATGCCGTGTAGTATGGATGACACTGTGTAGTATGGCTGACACTGTGTAGTATGGCTGACACTGTGTAGTATGGGTGATGCCGTGTAGTATGGATGACACTGTGTAGTATGGATGACACTGTGTAGTATGGATGACACTGTGTAGTATGGATGACACTGTGTAGTATGGATGACACTGTGTAGTATGGGTGACACTGTGTAGTATGGGTGACACTGTGTAGTATGGGTGACACTGTATAGTATGGGTGACACTGTGTATTATGGATGACACTGTGTAGTATGGATGACACTGTATAGTATGGATGACACTGTATAGTATGGATGACACTGTGTAGTATGGATGACACTGTGTAGTATGGATGACACTGTGTAGTATGGGTGACATGGTGTAGTATGGATGACACTGTGTAGTATGGATGACACTGTGTAGTATGGATGACACTGTATAGTATGGATGACGCTGTGTAGTATGGATAACACTCTGTAGTATGGATGACACTGTGTAGTATGGGTGACAATGTGTAGTATGGGTGGTGCCGTGTAGTATGGGTGACACTGTGTAGTATGGGTGACACTGTGTAGTATGGGTGACACTGTGTAGTATGGGTGACACTGTGTAGTATGGGTGACACTGTGTAGTATGGATGACACTGTGTAGTATGGATGACACTGTGTAGTATGGGTGAGACTGTGTAGTATGGGTGACATGGTGTAGTATGGGTGACATGGTGTAGTATGGATGACACTGTGTAGTATGGATGACACTGTGTAGTATGGGTGACACTGTGTAGTATGGATGACACTGTGTAGTATGGTGTAGTATGGGTGACACTGTGTAGTATGGGTGACACTGTGTAGTATGGATGACACTGTGTAGTATGGGTGACACTGTGTAGTATGGATGACACTGTGTAGTATGGTGTAGTATGGATGACACTGTGTAGTATGGGTGACACTGTGTAGTATGGATGACGCTGTGTAGTATGGGTGACACTGTAGTATGGATGACACTGTGTAGTATGGATGACACTGTGTAGTATGGATGACACTGTGTAGTATGGATGACACTGTGTAGTATGGGTGACACTGTGTAGTATGGGTGACACTGTGTAGTATGGATGACGCTGTGTAGTATGGGTGACACGGTGTAGTATGGATGACACTGTGTAGTATGGATGACACTCTGTAGTATGGATGACACTCTGTAGTATGGGTGACACTGTGTAGTATGGATGACACTGTGTAGTATGGATGACACTGTGTAATATGGGTGACACTGTGTAGTATGGATGACACTGTGTACTATGGATGACACTTTGTAGTATGGATGACACTGTGTAGTATGGGTGACACTGTGTAGTATGGATGACACTGTGTAGTATGGATGACACTGTGTAATATGGATGACACTGTGTAGTATGGATAACACTGTGTAGTATGGATGACACTGTGTAGTATGGCTGACACTGTGTAGTATGGCTGACACTGTGTAGTATGGGTGACACTGTGTAGTATGGATGACACTCTGTAGTATGGGTGACACTGTGTAGTATGGATGACACTCTGTAGTATGGATGACACTGTGTAGTATGGATGACACTGTGTAGTTTGGCTGACACTGTGTAGTATGGATGACACTGTGTAGTATGGATGACACTGTGTAGTATGGATGACACTGTGTAGTATGGGTGACACTGTGTAGTATGGATGACACTGTGTAGTATGGATGACACTGTAGTATGGATGACACTGTGTAGTATGGATGACACTGTGTAGTATGGGTGACACTGTGTAGTATGGATGACACTGTGTAGTATGGATGACACTGTGTAGTATGGATGACGCTGTGTAGTATGGATGACACTGTGTAGTATGGATGATACTGTGTAGTATGGATGACACTGTGTAGTATGGATGACACTGTGTAGTATGGATGACACTGTGTAGTATGGGTGACACTGTGTAGTATGTATGACACTGTGTAGTATGGATGACGCTGTATGGTATGGATGGTAGTATGGATGACACTGTGTAGTATGGATGATGGATGACACTGTGTAGTATGGATGACGCCGTGTAGTATGGATGATGCTGTGTAGTATGGATGACACTGTGTAGTATGGCTGACACTGTGTAGTATGGGTGATGCCGTGTAGTATGGATGACACTGTGTAGTATGGATGACACTGTGTAGTATGGGTGACACTGTGTAGTATGGATGACACTGTAGTATGGATGACACTGTGTAGTATAGATGACACTGTATAGTATGGATGACACTGTGTAGTATGGATGACACTGTGTAGTATGGGTGACACTGTGTAGTATGGGTGACACTGTGTAGTATGGGTGACACTGTGTAGTATGGGTGACACTGTGTATTATGGATGACACTGTGTAGTATGGATGACACTGTATAGTATGGATGACACTGTATAGTATGGATGACACTGTGTAGTATGGGTGACACTGTGTAGTATGGATGACACTGTGTAGTATGGATGACACTGTGTAGTATGGGTGACACTGTGTAGTATGGATGACACTGTGTAGTATGGATGACACTGTATAGTATGGATGACACTGTATAGTATGGATGACACTGTGTAGTATGGGTGACACTGTGTAGTATGGATGACACTGTGTAGTATGGATGACACTGTATAGTATGGGTGACACTGTATAGTATGGGTGACACTGTATAGTATGGATGACACTGTATAGTATGGATGACACTGTGTAGTATGGATGACACTGTGTAGTATGGGTGACACTGTGTAGTATGGATGACACTGTGTAGTATGGGTGACACTGTGTAGTATGGATGACACTGTGTAGTATGGGTGACACTGTATAGTATGGATGACACTGTGTAGTATGGGTGACACTGTATAGTATGGGTGACACTGTGTAGTATGGTGTAGTATGGATGACACTGTGTAGTATGGGTGACACTGTGTAGAATGGATGACGCTGTGTAGTATGGGTGACACTGTGTAGTATGGGTGACACTGTGTAGTATGGATGACACTGTGTAGTATGGGTGACACTGTGTAGTATGGATGACACTGTGTAGTATGGATGACACTGTGTAGTATGGATGACACTCTGTAGTATGGATGACACTGTGTAGTATGGGTGACACTGTGTAGTATGGATGACACTGTGTAGTATGGGTGACACTGTGTAGTATGGGTGACACTGTGTAGTATGGGTGACACTGTGTAGTATGGATGACATGGTATAGTATGGATGACACTGTATAGTATGGATGACACTGTGTAGTATGGATGACACTCTGTAGTATGGGTGACACTGTGTAGTATGGATGACACTGTGTAGTATGGATGACACTGTGTAGTATGGATGACACTGTGTAGTATGGATGACACTGTATAGTATGGGTGACACTGTGTAGTATGGATGACACTGTGTAGTATGGGTGACACTGTGTAGTATGGGTGACACTGTATAGTATGGATGACACTGTAGTATGGGTGACACTGTATAGTATGGGTGACACTGTGTAGTATGGTGTAGTATGGATGACACTGTGTAGTATAGATGACACTGTGTAGTATGGGTGACACTGTGTAGAATGGATGACGCTGTGTAGTATGGGTGATACTGTGTAGTATGGGTGACACTGTGTAGTATGGATGACACTGTGTAGTATGGGTGACACTGTGTAGTATGGATGACACTGTGTAGTATGGATGACACTGTGTAGTATGGATGACACTCTGTAGTATGGATGACACTGTGTAGTATGGATGACACTGTGTAGTATGGATGACACTGTGTAGTATGGATGACACTGTGTAATATGGATGACATTGTGTAGTATGGGTGACACTGTATAGTATGGATGACACTGTGTAGTATGGGTGACACTGTGTAGTATGGGTGACACTGTGTAGTATGGGTGATACTGTGTAGTATGGGTGACACTGTATAATATGGATGACACTGTGTAGTATGGGTGATACTGTGTAGTATGGGTGACACTGTATAGTATGGATGACACTGTGTAGTATGGATGACACTGTGTAGTATGGATGACACTGTGTAGTATGGATGACACTGTGTAGTATGGATGACACTGTACTGTGTAGTATGGATGACACTGTGTAGTATGGATGACACTGTGTAGTATGGATGACACTGTGTAGTATGGGTGACACTGTGTAGTATGGGTGACGCCGTGTAGTATGGATGACACTGTGTAGTATGGATGACACATGTGTAAAAGGCCCGGAGTTTGAGCCCATCTGTAGCCATTACGATTGTGCACTTAAATTCCACATTGCCTCTTCTCTCTCCCTCGCTGTGATGAATTCCATCAGGAATGAGGTCTCGAGAGTAATTAATATAATTTGTAAAAACTTGTTTCGAGTTAACAGAAATGTGTATAAACTAAGCGACATTTCCTGAACCACTGATCCAATCATCATGAAGAAACTCCATAACATTGATCAAATTAGGCCATTATGTCTTTAAACCAGGTCACTAGGTCAAATGAGTGCCAAAATTTCAAAAATCTTCTCCTCCGTAATTACTTGCACAAATGTGAAAACATTTTGTGCGGAGCATTATTAGATTGTAGTATCAAAAATATGCTCATGCCATATTTAATATGTCAAAAAACATGGCAGTTAAATGGTTGCCTGTTGATGGGGGGATATGTTTCTATATTTCGTATAGAATTATATAGTAAATCTTTGACCCAAATAAAATTAACAGTCTTTCAGATGGGACATTAAACCGAGGTCTTGTGTCGGTGATGTACACCGTGCATGTTAAAGAACCAGAGGAGGCTTTGGAATGAGTCTCTGTCTGTATCATTGCACTATCCTCCAAAAATCTAAAATGACTTTTCACGAGGCGTCGCTCATATGGGCAACCGGTAGCGATGATAAATATACGTAAAACACACTCAGTAAATCTTTAATAATGATATGTGGTCCAACCACAATGCACAGATCATTAATATTTGGCATCAGGGTTCCAGCTGTTGGTTGCCAATAGCGACAAAAAAACTAATACTTGCGCTCAATTTTGTGAATTTGCAAACATATTGTAAAAATAAATTATGTTTTATTTTTATATGTTTCACGAAACATGTTTTGTCAATACATTGGCTTCAAATATTTATCTGTGAACTATATGGCTCTTAGTTGGCTCAGTTCTTTTCAATTAGCGACAAAAATGGTGCAGAAAATTTCAGACAGAAGGAACCCTGGGCATGTAGTTGACCTCTACTAAATATGCTCAAAGTACCTCACTGTAGGGTCACATAAGTTACATTAACTTACACAGTAAAAACATCATTCAAATATCCATGTATAAAGAATTAAGTCTTTTAATGAATGTTCTTCTCATAAATACAATGCACAGATCTTTATTATTTGGCATGTAGCATTACCTAGTCAGGGCTGTTTTAGGCTATCCAATTAGTGCAGTGGTTAGCACACTCGCTTCTCACCAATGCAATCCAGGTTCGATCCTCGGACCGAGAAGTATGTGAGATGGTACGGTGGTCGCCAGATCGGACCAGTGGGTTTTCTCCGGGTACTCCGGTTTCCTCCCACACAAATGACTACATATACGCTTTCATCCGCACCAACGAGAGTGATTAATATATGTTGTTAGAACTTGTTTCGCAATTGTTGTAAAATAAAGTTTAAACCTAGTCAGGGGCGTAGCTATTGATTTTGAAATTGCCGGCCCGACTAATAAATTGAGCATTGAAAATACGATATATTGCTCATCCAGGAAACGTTTGAATGCTAGAATGTTTGGTGCACTCTGATGCATTTTAATGTCCGTCTTAGACGTTCAAATTTAGATATTTTTAAGAGATATCTTCTTCTACTTCTTCTTCTTCTTCTTCTTCTTCCAATTATTGGACTGGATTCCGACTGGAATGTACTTAGTCCAGCGTGACTGGTCATGTCGGGCGAGGACAGCAGCCATCTCAAAAGGCTATGTACAGCATAAAAGTTTAAAACTATGTACACGGGCTTGTCGTCTAGTGGTTGCCCGCAGTCACTGGGAGGCTGGCGCCCAAGCAGGTCTTGAATGCCTCCAGTGTTGCGGTAGAAGTAGTCGAGGTTGGCAGTTGGTTCCAGTCGCGTGTGGTGCGTGGGAAGAAGGAGTGGTACAGCGTAGCATCAGTTATCCTCTCCTGGAACAGTCGCTGGGAGCCTCTGGTTCTGGAGTCGCTCTGTTGGATGAATGATGTGCTGTCGATCTCCACTAAGTCGTTTTGGATTTTGTACAGCATTGCCAGTCTGTTCTTCCTGCGTCTATCTTCAAGGCTCTCCCACTGTAAGTAGGTAGAGAAGTATGGAATGTGGTACCTTATCGAAGGCCTTAGCAAAGTCCAAAGTTTGTATATTATGTCTGTCAAAGTGTGTCAGTGTGTAAGTTGGTCTCCATGGTGGTGACACAACCAGGAGTCCTGCTACTGTAGTCTTTAGTGACGTAACGTGCTGCCCGTCGTTGTACCTGCTCGAGTGCTTTGATATCTTTCTGGAGGAATATACCGCCATCATACCCCCTACCCCCTACCCCCTACAGTTTTTATTGTATTTTCAGGGTTTTTAAATTTTTCATTTTGTGGGACAATCTGCAGGCCCAGGCCTTCAGTGCTGTATAGTAGCTCAGGGATCAGTTTAGAGGGCGATGTGGGCGAAATTATCGCCCTAGGGACCCTGACTTCGCCCTCTGGGGCCCCACGTCTCCCTAAAAAAAAATATATATTTTTGGTTTTTACGATTTTCAAACAATATTTTGTCTAGTAAGATACACTGGCCCATTATAAAGCACTCCTATTCAAATGTTGTATTTAATGGTTGTACTGTGCATTTTAACCCTATTTTGCAGAAGTATATTAAAGAACACCATTTAAGGAAGCGATCACGCGCTTTCTCACTTCTCCCAAAAATTCTGACCTAGAATGAACCCAGGACTACTAGCTACGTGCCTGCTTGTGGACCTGTACCAAGTTTGCTCAAATTATAATTCTTGGGTCTTGACCCCAATGTAGTGTCACATAATTTACACAGCCAATTGCATAGATACGCCCCATGTAGCTCTGACATATATACATGTACGCGGTCAACCCATACCCTAACACGACCCTCTGCCTCGTCTTACCCCATAGTACCCCTGGTCGTTGTACGCGGCGATTTTCGATAATGAATAACCTGCATATCACTGTGTTCAAATATCAACAAACTTTACAATAAAAGCCTTGTTTTAAAAATGATAAAAAAACACTGATTTTACTAGAGTAATAATCTAAATTGACTTACACAGCAAACATCATTTAAATATCCACATTGCACACAGCCTTGACATTTGGCATGTATCATTATCTAGTGGACCATTACTAAGTTTGCTCAAATGGTGCTCCTGGGGTCATAATTGGTCACATGTTAGGGGTCACATAGTTTAAATACACTTACATAGAATAATTGACCACAATGAGAAACATCTCTAATTTTCTATTACCTCCCTTGGCAGATAAAGTCTGATTTATTCCAAAATGTGAATAGGTCATTTTAGTTGGAATCCTTTGTTTTTACTGTTGTTACCTAACCAGGTGTTGCGGTATGATAAATATAATTTTATCAAAATCGTGTTAATTAACTGATAACATTCTTTTACAAATAAGTACCCATTGCATATACTGTAGGAGATATGTCAAGGTATATCAGTAATTTTGTAATCATAAGAAGTGATAGTGGAATAACATGGCTAGCATGTTGTGCAAAGGAAACAACGATAAAAACAGAGGAAAACACTTAGGACTTATCTACTTTTAGGGAGTATTCAGGGGCAGTAACTGACCAATATCTCTCATTCCCAGAGCTTTGATATTTTGAAATGTACACTTAATGGCATCCGTGGTCCAGTGGTAGAGTGGCATCCGTGGTCCAGTGGTAGAGTGGCATCCGTGGTCCAGTGGTAGAGCGTCGGATTTGGAATCGGATTCGATACTCGGTCAGGCCACGTATGTAGTGTTATTGTGCAAGGCACCTCACACACACATTGCTTAGTACTCATTAACCACTTAGGTTGGCTATGCTTGCCCAGGAAAACATGTCTAATGGAACATACATACATAACTGTTACCTATATAAACCCTTTGCCTGCTGAGTAAATAAAAATCACATTTGCAAACAACATAGATCCAGATCAGCCGTGGCAATGTGATACACCTACCTATATGCCTGTTTGAAACAGATTTAGCTGAACCCTTAGCCTGCCGACTGAATTGGACGGAATGTGCAAACAACATAGATCCACCGCGTCTGATCAGGATCTATGTTGTGTTGCTATTCAGTCAAAAGTGATTTGATCTGCTGCTAGCATTCAAAGAGTTAAATGATTCCCAAATCGGCAGTTATGTTACATAATTATTTTGACATTACAGTCAAACCTGTCTTAAGCAGCCAGCCAAGGGAATCACAGAAAGTGACTGCTTATCACAGGTTGCTGCTTAATAGAGGTCAAATGTATAATAAAACAACGAGAGTGATTAATATAAGTTGTTAAAACTTGCTTTGCAATTGTTGTAAAACAAATAAAGTTTTTTAAAAAAACAACATATTGGGAATCTGGAAATTGGCTGCTTAATACAGATGGGCTGCTTAATAGAGGTGACCACTAACACAGGTTTGACTATATTTAAAAAAAAAAAGTTGAAAACAATTAGTATGATTGATCTTAGTCCAAATATTTAGACTTAACAATTTTTTATGTAGAGGTCTTATATATAGGACTAGATTGATCTGAAATGAAAGGCTTAAAGCAGCATTACATCGTAATAAAGGATGTTTTGGGTAAAATATAAATACTAATGTGTGTGTGTTTACAACAGAGGATGTAGAAAACAACGTATATATTTTGAACATGAAAGACTATCTATCTTCCTCTAATGTCGAACCACTCGCGGGGATGTAGAAATGTGCCTAAAGACTTAGCTATCAGAGGTACGAATCAACATATCAAGTAATTTAATTAAAAAAGACAACGTGGGACAAATGGGGAATGCAAACAAGTGCGGACGATGCGTTCCGGTTGTAAACAAGTGCATGACCGATCGACTCAGAAAGTGCTACTTTCGGTTTCGAGTTTGTTTTATCGCCAAAAAAACACTGTTTACCAAATGAACATAAGCATACAAAGTATAGTAAAGTAGTAATGTTAGAATGTGTAGCAGCATTGCTACGTAAAATTGAATTTTTCAAATATATTTTACTTCATACGATGTAATGCTGCTTTAAACATCCAACAAGAAACTATATATAGACAAACCGTATCTGCCTATTGGCTTAACCCGTTACTCCACATAAACGTACTACAACACCGTTATCGCTCCCACATATATCTAGCTGCCACACCATTATCTATCCCCATAGATATTGATTATGTAGTACAGTTTGCCTGCTTATCAGCAGTATAGAGATAAAATGAGCTATTGGTGTTGTGGAGTAACTGGATAATTGTATTTTTGGCCTCTCGTGTTGTGGAGTAACTGGATAATTGTATTTTTGGCCTCTCGTGTTGTGGAGTAAAAGGATAATTGTATGTTTGGCCTCTCGTGTTATGGAGAACGGATAATTGTATTTTTGGCCTCTCATGTTGTGGAGTAACAGATAATTGTATAAACCAGTAAAATACCACAACTCTTTAGGACAACTTGTCTGAACCTATCAGTTAGGCATCCAGCTAGCAAAACATAAAGTCAAACATTCTGCATGTACCTGGTTAGGTTCACTACCTGGTTAGGTTCACTACCTGGTTAGGTTCACTATCTGGTTAGGTTCACTACCTGGTTAGGTTCACTACCTGGTTAGGTTCACTATCTGGTTAGGTTCACTACCTGGTCAGGTTCACTACCTGGTTAGGTTCACTACCTGGTTAGCTACACATACCTGGTTAGGTACACATACCTGGTTAGGTACACATACCTGGTTAGCTACACATACCTGGTTAGGTACACATACCTGGTTATGTACACATACCTGGTTAGGTACACATACCTGGTTAGGTACAAATACCTGGTCAGGTTCACTACCTGGTTAGGTTCACTATCTGGTTAGGTTCACTACCTGGTTAGGTTCACTACATGGTTAGGTTCACTATCTGGTTAGGTTCACTACCTGGTCAGGTTCACTACCTGGTTAGGTTCACTACCTGGTTAGCTACACATACCTGGTTAGGTACACATACCTGGTTAGGTACACTACCTGGTTAGGTACACATACCTGGTTAGCTACACATACCTGGTTAGGTACACATACCTGGTTATGTACACATACCTGGTTAGGTACACATACCTGGTTAGGTACAAATACCTGGTCAGGTTCACTACCTGGTTAGGTACACTACCTGGTTAGGTACACTACCTGGTTATATACACTATGGTTAGTATACTACTGGTCGTTTACTACCTGTTTAGTACACTATCTTAGGTACACTACCTGGTTAGGTTCTCTACCTGGTTAGGTACACTTACCTGGTAGGTTCTCTCTGTTACAAACACTGACCTTGCTATTCTCTCTTACAAACACTGACCTGCTATTCTCTCTTACAATACACTGACCTTGCTATTCTCTCCTTTAGGTACACTACCTGGTTAGTACACTCTGGTTGGTACAATACCTGGTTAGGTACACTACCTGGTTAGGTACACATACTGACACATCCTGGTTATACACTCTTACAATACCTGACCATACCTGGTTATTCTCTCTTACAAATACCTGGTTAGGTACATGTATTTCTATATCTCTATATACACTATGAAGAGAGATGATTTTATTCTCTCTTACAATCACTGACCATGCTATTCTCTCTTACAAACACTGACCATGCTATTCTCTCTTACAATCACTGACCATGCTATTCTCTCTTACAAACACTGACCATGCTATTCTCTCTTACAAACACTGACCATGCTATTCTCTCTTACAATCACTGACCATGCTATTCTCTCTTACAAACACTGACCATGATATTCTCTCTTACAATCACTGACCATGCTATTCTCTCTTACAATTACTGACCATGCTATTCTCTCTTACAAACACTGACCATGCTATTCTCTCTTACAATCACTGACCATGCTATTCTCTCTTACAAACACTGACCATGCTATTCTCTTTTACAAACACTGACCATGCTATTCTCTTTTACAAACACTGACCATGCTATTCTCTCTTACAATCACTGACCATGCTATTCTCTCTTACAAACACTGACCATGCTATTCGTTCTTTCAGGGCCTTTACTACAAGTATACCAGGAGAAGGCTCGAGGTAACCGAGCTCGACTCCCGTCACTCGGCTCATCTTCAAAGAAGGAGGAGGTGCGGCAGGCGTACCTGTTCACTAATCATCTTCTGCTCACTACACGTGCGAAGGAAAATGGCCGACTGCACCTTGCTAAGGTAGGGAATAGACATGCTGTTGCATTGTGGTCAGATTTGGGATTGCTAGCGACGTTGCCATAGCGATGCATGTTTTAAAATTGGCTTATGTCTGAAACGTTTTAACATTAACAATAAGCATGTTTAACCCTATTAACATCAAGGATTCCGGGTCAAAGGGAAATACCTCAACCATTTTACTCAATAACTGTATCACCATAGTGACTGACCA
The DNA here is from genome assembly GCA_014843695.1 of Archivesica marissinica. NCBI lineage: Eukaryota > Metazoa > Mollusca > Bivalvia > Venerida > Vesicomyidae > Archivesica > Archivesica marissinica. The sequence continues at coordinate 51,336,607 of CM026402.1, read as the reverse complement.
TCGTCATAGTGGTTTTCATAGTGACCATCATCATAGTGGTTGCCATAGTGACCATCATCATAGTGATTGCCATAGCTACCATCATCATAGTGTTTGCCATAGTGACCATCATCATAGTGACCATTGTCATAGTAATTGCCATAGTGACCATCATCATAGTGGTTGTCATAGTGACAATCGTCATAGTAGTTGCCATAGTGACCATCATCACATTGATTGCCATAGTGACCATCATCATAGCAGATGTCATAGTGGTTGTCATAGTGACCATCATCATAGTAGTTGCCATAGTGACCATCATCATAGTAGTTGCCATAATGACCATCGTCATAGTGATTGCCATAGTAACCATCATCATAGTGATTGCCATAGTGACCATTGTCATAGCGGTTGTCATAGTGATGATCATCATAGCGGTTGTCATAGTGACCATCGTCATAGCGGTTGTTATAGTGACCATCATCATATTGATTGCCATAGTGACCATCATCATAGTGGTTGTCATAGTGACCATCATCATAGTAGTTGCCATAGTGACCATTGTCATAGTGGTTGTCATAGTGACCATCATCATATTGATTGCCATAGTGACCATCATCATAGTGGTTGTCATAGTGACCATCGTCATAACGGTTGTCATACTGACCATCATCATAGTAGTTGCCATTGTGACCATCATCATAGTGGTTGTCATAGTGACCATCATCATAGTGATTGCCATAGTGACCATCGTCATAGCGGTTGTCATAGTGACCATCATCATATTGATTGCCATAGTGACCATCGTCATAGTGGTTGTCATAGTGACCATCATCATAGTAGTTGCCATAGTGACCATCATAATAGTGGTTGTCATAGTGACCATCATCATAGTAGTTGCCATAGTGACCATCGTCATAGTGGTTGCCATAGTAACCATCATCATAGTGATTGCCATAGTGACCATTGTCATAGCGGTTGTCATAGTGACCATCGTCATAGCGGTTGTCATAGTGACCATCATCATAGTGGTTGCCATAGTGACCATCATCATAGTGATTGCCATAGTGACCATCATCATAGTGGTTGTCATAGTGAGCATCATCATAGTGGTTGTCATAGTGACCATCGTCATAGTGGTTGTCATAGTGACCATCGTCATAGTAGTTGTCATAGTGACCATCGTCATAGTGGTTGCCATAGTGTCATAGTGACCATTGTCATAACAGTTGTCATACTGACCATCATCATAGTGGTTGCCATAGTGACCATCATCATAGTGATTGCCATAGTGACCATCGTCATAGCGGTTGTCATAGTGAGCATCATCATAGTGGTTGTCATAGTGACCATCGTCATAGTGGTTGTCATAGTGACCATCATCATAGTGGTTGTCATAGTGACCATCGTCATAACGGTTGTCATACTGACCATCATCAAGTGGTTGCCATAGTGACCATCATCATAGTGATTGCCATAGTGACCATCGTCATAGTGGTTGTCATAGTGACCATCGTCATAGTAGTTGTCATAGTGACCATCGTCATAGTGGTTGTCATAGTGACCATCGTCATAGCGGTTGTCATAGTGAGCATCATCATAGTGGTTCTCATAGTGACCATCATCATAGTGGTTGTCATAGTGACCATCGTCATAGTAGTTGTCATAGTGACCATCATCATAGTGGTTGTCATAGTGACCATCGTCATAGTGGTTGTCATAGTGACCATCGTCATAGTGGTCGCCATAGTGACCATCGTCATGGCGATCGTCCTAGTGACCATTGTCATACCTTACACTCTCTGTACCTATGCCTTGGACTGGTGTATCAGTGCTTGTCTTACTCGTGCAGTCATATGATGTAGATATACCCGTGCAGTGGTATGATGTAGATAAACTCGTGCAGTGGTATGATGTAAATATACTCATGCAGAGATATGATGTAAATATACTCATGCAGTGGTATGATGTAAATATACTCGTGCAGTGGTATGATGTAAATATACTCATGCAGTGATATGATGTAGATAAACTCATGCAGTGGTATGATGTAAATATGCTCATGCAGTGATATGATGTAAATATACTCGTGCAGTGGTATGATGTAGATATACTCGTGCAGTGGTATGATATATCATGCAGTGGTATGATGTAAATATACCCGTGCAGTGGTATGATGTAAATATACCCGTGCAGTGGTATGATGTAAATATACTCATGCAGTGGTATGATGTAAATATACCCGTGCAGTGGTATGATGTAGATATACTCATGCAGTGATATGATGTATCATGCAGTGGTATGATGTAAATATACCCATGCAGTGGTATGATGTAAATATACTCATGCAGTGGTATGATGTAGATATACTCGTGCAGTGGTATGATGTAGATATACTCATGCAGTGGTATGATGTAGATATACCCGTGCAGTGGTATGATGTAAATATACCCATGCAGTGGTATGATGTAAATATACCCGTGCAGTGGTATGATGTAAATATACCCGTGCAGTGGTATGATGTAAATATACTCATGCAGTGGTATGATGTAGATATACCCATGCAGTGGTATGATGTAAATATACTCGTGCAGTGGTATGATGTAAATATACCCGTGCAGTGGTATGATGTAGATATACTCGTGCAGTGGTATGATATATCATGCAGTGGTATGATGTAAATATACCCGTGCAGTGGTATGATGTAAATATACCCGTGCAGTGGTATGATGTAGATATACTCATGCAGTGGTATGATGTAAATATACCCATGCAGTGGTATGATGTAGATATACTCATGCAGTGGTATGATGTATCATGCAGTGGTATGATGTAGATATACCCATGCAGTGGTATGATGTAGATATACTCGTGCAGTGGTATGATGTAGATATACTCGTGCAGTGGTATGATGTAGATATACTCATGCAGTGGTATGATGTAGATATACCCGTGCAGTGGTATGATGTAGATATACCCATGCAGTGGTATGATGTAAATATACCCGTGCAGTGGTATGATGTAGATATACTCATGCAGTGGTATGATGTAGATATACTCATGCAGTGGTATGATGTAGATATACTCATGCAGTGGTATGATGTAGATATACCCATGCAGTGGTATGATGTAGATATACTCGTGCAGTGGTATGATGTAGATATACTCATGCAGTGGTATGATGTAGATATACTCATGCAGTGGTATGATGTAAATATACTCATGCAGTGGTATGATGTAGATATACTCGTGCAGTGGTATGATGTAGATATACTCATGCAGTGGTATGATGTAGATATACTCATGCAGTGGTATGATGTAGATATACTCATGCAGTGGTATGATGTAGATATACCCATGCAGTGGTATGATGTAAATATACCCGTGCAGTGATATGATGTAGATATACTCATGCAGTGATATGATGTAGATATACCCATGCAGTGGTATAATGTAGAAATACCCGTGCAGTGGTATGATGTAAATATACTCATGCAGTGATATGATGTAGATATACTCATGCAGTGGTATGATGTAGATATACCCGTGCAGTGGTATGATGTAAATATACTCATGCAGTGGTATGATGTAGATATACCCATGCAGTGGTATGATGTAAATATACTCATGCAGTGGTATGATGTAGATATACCCATGCAGTGGTATGATGTAAATATACCCATGCAGTGGTATGATGTAGATATACTCGTGCAGTGGTATGATGTAAATATACCCATGCAGTGGTATGATGTAGATATACCTGTGCAGTGGTATGATGTAGATATACCCATGCAGTGGTATGATGTAGATATACCCATGCAGTGGTATGATGTAAATATACCCATGCAGTGGTATGATGTAGATATACCTGTGCAGTGGTATGATGTAGATATACCCAAGCAGTGGTATGATGTAGATATACTCATGCAGTGGTATGATGTAAATATACCCATGCAGTGGTATGATGTAAATATACCCATGCAGTGATATGATGTAAATATACTCATGCAGTGGTATGATGTAGATATACTCATGCAGTGGTATGATGTAAATATACCCATGCAGTGGTATGATGTAAATATACCCATGCAGTGGTATGATGTAGATATACCTGTGCAGTGGTATGATGTAGATATACCCAAGCAGTGGTATGATGTAGATATACCCGTGCAGTGGTATGATGTAGATATACTCATGCAGTGGTATGATGTAAATATACCCATGCAGTGGTATGATGTAAATATACTCATGCAGTGGTATGATGTAAATATACCCGTGCAGTGGTATGATGTATCGTGCAGTGGTATGATGTAAATATACCCGTGCAGTGGTATGATGTATATGGTGGTATGATGTATCATGCAGTGGTATGATGTAGATATACCCGTGCAGTGGATATATACTCGTGCAGTGGTATGATGTAGATATACTCATGCAGTGGTATGATGTAGATATACTCGTGCAGTGGTATGATGTAAATATACTCGTGCAGTGGTATGATGTAGATATACTCGTGCAGTGGTATGATGTAGATATACTCGTGCAGTGGTATGATGTAGATATACTCATGCAGTGGTATGATGTAAATATACTCGTGCAGTGGTATGATGTAGATATACTCATGCAGTGGTATGATGTAGATATACCCGTGCAGTGGTATGATGTAAATATACTCATGCAGTGGTATGATGTAGATATACTCATGCAGTGGTATGATGTAGATATACCCGTGCAGTGGTATGATGTAAATATACTCGTGCAGTGGTATGATGTAAATATACTCATGCAGTGGTATGATGTAGATATACCCATGCAGTGGTATGATGTAGATATACTCATGCAGTGGTATGATGGATATACTGGTATATCCTGCAGTGGTATGATGTAATTACCTGCAGTGGTATGATGTAGATATACTCTGCAGTGGTATGATGTAGATATACCCGTGCAGTGGTATGATGTAGATATACTCGTGCAGTGGTATGATGTAGATATACTCATGCAGTGGTATGATGTAGATATACCCGTGCAGTGGTATGATGTAGATATACTCGTGCAGTGGTATGATGTAGATATACCCATGCAGTGGTATGATGTAGATATACTCATGCAGTGGTATGATGTATCATGCAGTGGTATGATGTAGATATACCCATGCAGTGGTATGATGTAGATATACTCGTGCAGTGGTATGATGTATCTGCAGTGGTATGATGTAGATATACCTGCAGTGTATGATGTAGATTATCATGCAGTGGTATGATGTAGATATACTCGTGCAGTGGTATGATGTAGATATACTCGTGCAGTGGTATGATGTAGATATACTCATGCAGTGGTATGATGTAGATATACTCGTGCAGTGGTATGATGTAGATATACATGCAGTGTATGATGTAATATACTCATGCAGTGGTATGATGTAGATATACTCATGCAGTGGTATGATGAATTACCCGTGCAGTGGTATGATGTAAATATACCCGTGCAGTGGTATGATGTAATATACTGCAGTGGTATGATGTAAATATACCCGTGCAGTGGTATGATGTAAATATACTCGTGCAGTGGTATGATGTAGATATACTCATGCAGTGGTATGATGTAGATATACTCATGCAGTGGTATGATGTAAATATACCCATGCAGTGGTATGATGTAAATATACCCATGCAGTGGTATGATGTAGATATACTCGTGCAGTGGTATGATGTAAATATACTCATGCAGTGGTATGATGTAAATATACTCATGCAGTGTATGATGTAAATATACTCATGCAGTGGTATGATGTAGATATACTCATGCAGTGGTATGATGTAAATATACCCGTGCAGTGGTATGATGTAAATATACCCGTGCAGTGGTATGATGTAGATATACCCGTGCAGTGGTATGATGTAGATATACCCGTGCAGTGGTATGATGTAAATATACCCGTGCAGTGGTATGATGTAAATATACCTGTGCAGTGGTATGATGTAAATATACCCGTGCAGTGGTATGATGTAGATATACTCGTGCAGTGGTATGATGTAGATATATTCATGCAGTGTATGATGTAGATATATGTGCAGTGATATGATGTAAATATACTCGTGCAGTGGTATGATGTAGATATACTCGTGCAGTGGTATGATGTATCGTGCAGTGGTATGATGTAGATATACTCGTGCAGTGGTATGATGTAAATATACTCGTGCAGTGGTATGATGTAGATATACCCGTGCAGTGGTATGATGTAGATATACTCGTGCAGTGGTATGATGTATCATGCAGTGGTATGATGTAGATATACTCGTGCAGTGGTATGATGTAGATATACTCATGCAGTGGTATGATGTAAATATACTCGTGCAGTGGTATGATGTAGATATACCCGTGCAGTGGTATAATGTAGATATACCCGTGCAGTGGTATGATGTAGATATACCCGTGCAGTGGTATGATGTAAATATACCCGTGCAGTGGTATGATGTAGATATACTCATGCAGTGATATGATGTAGATATACTCATGCAGTGGTATGATGTAAATATACTCATGCAGTGGTATGATGTAAATATACCCGTGCAGTGGTATGATGTAAATATACCCGTGCAGTGGTATGATGTAAATATACTCGTGCAGTGGTATGATGTAGATATACCCGTGCAGTGGTATGATGTAGATATACCCGTGCAGTGGTATGATGTAGATATACCGGTGCAGTGGTATGATGTAAATATACCCGTGCAGTGGTATGATGTAAATATACCTGTGCAGTGGTATGATGTAAATATACCCGTGCAGTGGTATGATGTAGATATACTCGTGCAGTGGTATGATGTAGATATATTCATGCAGTTGTATGATGTAGATATACCTGTGCAGTGATATGATGTAAATATACTCGTGCAGTGGTATGATGTAGATATACCCGTGCAGTGGTATGATGTAGATATACCCGTGCAGTGGTATGATGTAGATATACTCGTGCAGTGGTATGATGTAGATATACTCGTGCAGTGGTATGATGTAGATATACCCGTGCAGTGGTATGATGTAGATATACTCGTGCAGTGGTATGATGTATCATGCAGTGGTATGATGTAGATATACTCGTGCAGTGGTATGATGTAGATATACTCATGCAGTGGTATGATGTAAATATACTCGTGCAGTGGTATGATGTAGATATACCCGTGCAGTGGTATGATGTAGATATACCCGTGCAGTGGTATGATGTAGATATACCCGTGCAGTGGTATGATGTAAATATACCCGTGCAGTGGTATGATGTAGATATACTCATGCAGTGATATGATGTAGATATACTCATGCAGTGGTATGATGTAAATATACTCGTGCAGTGATATAATGTAGATATACCCGTGCAGTGGTATGATGTAGATATACCCGTGCAGTGGTATGATGTAAATATACTCGTGCAGTGGTATGATGTAGATATACTCATGCAGTGGTATGATGTAGATATACTCATGCAGTGGTATGATGTAAATATACTCGTGCAGTGGTATGATGTAGATATTCTCATGCAGTGGTATGATGTAGATATACTCGTGCAGTGGTATGATGTAGATATACTCATGCAGTGGTATGATGTAGATATACCCATGCAGTGGTATGATGTAGATATACTCATGCAGTGGTATGATGTAGATATACTCGTGCAGTGGTATGATGTAGATATACTCGTGCAGTGGTATGATGTAGATATACTCGTGCAGTGGTATGATGTAGATATACTCATGCAGTGGTATGATGTAGATATACCCATGCAGTGGTATGATGTAAATATACCCGTGCAGTGGTATGATGTAGATATACTCATGCAGTGGTATGATGTAGATATACCCATGCAGTGGTATGATGTAAATATACCCGTGCAGTGGTATGATGTAGATATACTCATGCAGTGGTATGATGTAGATATACTCATGCAGTGGTATGATGTAAATATACTCGTGCAGTGATATAATGTAGATATACCCGTGCAGTGGTATGATGTAGATATACCCGTGCAGTGGTATGATGTAAATATACTCGTGCAGTGGTATGATGTAGATATACTCATGCAGTGGTATGATGTAGATATACTCATGCAGTGGTATGATGTAAATATACCCGTGCATTGATATGATGTATCATGCAGTGGTATGATGTAAAAATACTCATGCAGTGGTATGATGTAGATATACTCATGCAGTGGTATGATGTTAATATACTCGTGCAGTGGTATGATGTAAATATACTCATGCAGTGGTATGATGTAGATATACCCGTGCAGTGGTATGATGTAGATATACCCGTGCAGTGGTATGATGTAAATATACCCGTGCAGTGGTATGATGTAGATATACCTGTGCAGTGGTATGATGTAGATATACCCGTGCAGTGGTATGATGTAGATATACCCGTGCAGTGGTATGATGTAAATATACCCATGCAGTGGTATGATGTAGATATACTCATGCAGTGGTATGATGTAGATATACTCGTGCAGTGGTATGATGTAGATATACTCGTGCAGTGGTATGATGTAGATATACTCGTGCAGTGGTATGATGTATCATGCAGTGGTATGATGTAGATATACTCGTGCAGTGGTATGATGTAAATATACTCGTGCAGTGGTATGATGTAGATATACTCATGCAGTGGTATGATGTAAATATACCCATGCAGTGGTATGATGTAGATATACTCATGCAGTGGTATGATGTAAATATACTCATGCAGTAGTATGATGTAGATATACTCATGCAGTGGTATGATGTAGATATACTCGTGCAGTGGTATGATGTAGATATACTCATGCAGTGGTATGATGTAGATATACTCATGCAGTGGTATGATGTAAATATACCCGTGCATTGATATGATGTATCATGCAGTGGTATGATGTAAAAATACTCATGCAGTGGTATGATGTAGATATACTCATGCAGTGGTATGATGTTAATATACTCGTGCAGTGGTATGATGTAAATATACTCATGCAGTGGTATGATGTAGATATACCCGTGCAGTGGTATGATGTAGATATACCCGTGCAGTGGTATGATGTAAATATACCCATGCAGTGGTATGATGTAGATATACCTGTGCAGTGGTATGATGTAGATATACCCGTGCAGTGGTATGATGTAGATATACCCGTGCAGTGGTATGATGTAAATATACCCATGCAGTGGTATGATGTAGATATACTCATGCAGTGGTATGATGTAGATATACTCGTGCAGTGGTATGATGTAGATATACTCGTGCAGTGGTATGATGTAGATATACCCGTGCAGTGGTATGATGTAAATATACCCGTGCAGTGGTATGATGTAAATATACCCGTGCAGTGGTATGATGTAAATATACCCGTGCAGTGGTATGATGTAAATATACCCGTGCAGTGGTATGATGTAAATATACCTGTGCAGTTGGTATGATGTAGATATACTCATGCAGTGGTATGATGTAAATATACCCATGCAGTGGTATGATGTAAATATACTCATGCAGTGGTATGATGTAGATATACTCGTGCAGTGGTATGATGTAGATATACTCATGCAGTGGTATGATGTAAATATACTCATGCAGTGGTATGATGTAAATATACCCGTGCAGTGGTATGATGTAAATATACCCGTGCAGTGGTATGATGTAAATATACTCGTGCAGTGGTATGATGTAAATATACCCGTGCAGGTGTATGATGTAGATATACCCGTGCAGTGGTATGATGTAGATATACCCGTGCAGTGGTATGATGTAAATATACCCGTGCAGTGGTATGATGTAAATATACCCGTGCAGTGGTATGATGTAAATATACCTGTGCAGTGGTATGATGTAAATATACCCGTGCAGTGGTATGATGTAGATATACTCGTGCAGTGGTATGATGTAGATATATTCATGCAGTTGTATGATGTAGATATACCTGTGCAGTGATATGATGTAAATATACTCGTGCAGTGGTATGATGTAGATATACCCATGCAGTGATATGATGTAAATATACTCATGCAGTGGTATGATGTAAATATACTCATGCAGTGGTATGATGTAGATATACCCGTGCAGTGGTATGATGTAGATATACCCGTGCAGTGGTATGATGTAGATATACTCGTGCAGTGGTATGATGTAGATATACCCATGCAGTGATATGATGTAGATATACTCATGCAGTGGTATGATGTAGATATACTCGAGCAGTGGTATGATGTAAATATACCCGTGCAGTGGTATGATGTAGATATACCCATGCAGTGGTATGATGTAGATATACTCGTGCAGTGGTATGATGTAGATATACTCATGCAGTGGTATGATGTAAATATACTCATGCAGTGGTATGATGTAAATATACTCATGCAGTGGTATGATGTAAATATACCCGTGCAGTGGTATGATGTAAATATACCCGTGCAGTGGTATGATGTAAATATACCCGTGCAGTGGTATGATGTAAATATACCCGTGCAGTGGTATGATGTAGATATACCTGCAGTGGTATGATGTAGATATACCTGTGCAGTGGTATGATGTAGATATACTCATGCAGTGGTATGATGTAAATATACCCATGCAGTGGTATGATGTAAATATACTCATGCAGTGGTATGATGTAGATATACTCGTGCAGTGGTATGATGTAGATATACTCATGCAGTGGTATGATGTAAATATACTCATGCAGTGGTATGATGTAAATATACCCGTGCAGTGGTATGATGTAAATATACCCGTGCAGTGGTATGATGTAAATATACTCGTGCAGTGGTATGATGTAAATATACCCGTGCAGTGGTATGATGTAGATATACCCGTGCAGTGGTATGATGTAGATATACCGGTGCAGTGGTATGATGTAAATATACCCGTGCAGTGGTATGATGTAAATATACCTGTGCAGTGGTATGATGTAAATATACCCGTGCAGTGGTATGATGTAGATATACTCGTGCAGTGGTATGATGTAGATATATTCATGCAGTTGTATGATGTAGATATACCTGTGCAGTGATATGATGTAAATATACTCGTGCAGTGGTATGATGTAGATATACCCGTGCAGTGGTATGATGTAGATATACCCGTGCAGTGGTATGATGTAGATATACTCGTGCAGTGGTATGATGTAGATATACTCGTGCAGTGGTATGATGTAGATATACCCGTGCAGTGGTATGATGTAGATATACTCGTGCAGTGGTATGATGTATCATGCAGTGGTATGATGTAGATATACTCGTGCAGTGGTATGATGTAGATATACTCGTGCAGTGGTATGATGTAGATATACTCATGCAGTGGTATGATGTAGATATACTCGTGCAGTGGTATGATGTAGATATACTCGTGCAGTGGTATGATGTAGATATACCCGTGCAGTGGTATGATGTAGATATACTCGTGCAGTGGTATGATGTATCATGCAGTGGTATGATGTAGATATACTCGTGCAGTGGTATGATGTAGATATACTCATGCAGTGGTATGATGTAAATATACTCGTGCAGTGGTATGATGTAGATATACCCGTGCAGTGGTATAATGTAGATATACCCGTGCAGTGGTATGATGTAGATATACCCGTGCAGTGGTATGATGTAAATATACCCGTGCAGTGGTATGATGTAGATATACTCATGCAGTGGTATGATGTAGATATACTCATGCAGTGGTATGATGTAAATATACTCATGCAGTGGTATGATGTAGATATACCCGTGCAGTGGTATGATGTAAATATACCCGTGCAGTGGTATGATGTAAATATACTCGTGCAGTGGTATGATGTAATATACCCGTGCAGTGGTATGATGTAGATATACCCGTGCAGTGGTATGATGTAGATATCCTGTGCAGTGGTATGATGTAGATATACCCGTGCAGTGGTATGATGTAGATATACCTGTGCAGTGGTATGATGTAAATATACCCGTGCAGTGGTATGATGTAGATATACTCGTGCAGTGGTATGATGTAGATATATCATGCAGTGGTATGATGTAGATATACCCGTGCAGTGGTATGATGTAGATATACTCGTGCAGTGGTATGATGTAGATATACCCGTGCAGTGGTATGATGTAGATATACCCTGCAGTGGTATGATGTAGATTACCCGTGCAGTGGTATGATGTAGATATACTGTGCAGTGGTATGATGTAGATATACCCGTGCAGTGGTATGATGTAATATACTCGTGCAGTGGTATGATGTATCATGCAGTGGTATGATGTAGATATACTCGTGCAGTGGTATGATGTAGATATACTCATGCAGTGGTATGATGTAAATATACTCGTGCAGTGGTATGATGTAGATATACCCGTGCAGTGGTATAATGTAGATATACCCGTGCAGTGGTATGATGTAGATATACCCGTGCAGTGGTATGATGTAAATATACCCGTGCAGTGGTATGATGTAGATATACTCATGCAGTGATATGATGTAGATATACTCATGCAGTGGTATGATGTAAATATACTCGTGCAGTGATATAATGTAGATATACCCGTGCAGTGGTATGATGTAGATATACCCGTGCAGTGGTATGATGTAAATATACTCGTGCAGTGGTATGATGTAGATATACTCATGCAGTGGTATGATGTAGATATACTCATGCAGTGGTATGATGTAAATATACTCGTGCAGTGGTATGATGTAGATATTCTCATGCAGTGGTATGATGTAGATATACTCGTGCAGTGGTATGATGTAGATATACTCATGCAGTGGTATGATGTAGATATACCCATGCAGTGGTATGATGTAGATATACTCATGCAGTGGTATGATGTAGATATACTCGTGCAGTGGTATGATGTAGATATACTCGTGCAGTGGTATGATGTAGATATACTCGTGCAGTGGTATGATGTAGATATACTCATGCAGTGGTATGATGTAGATATACCCATGCAGTGGTATGATGTAAATATACCCGTGCAGTGGTATGATGTAGATATACTCATGCAGTGGTATGATGTAGATATACTCATGCAGTGGTATGATGTAAATATACTCGTGCAGTGATATAATGTAGATATACCCGTGCAGTGGTATGATGTAGATATACCCGTGCAGTGGTATGATGTAAATATACTCGTGCAGTGGTATGATGTAGATATACTCATGCAGTGGTATGATGTAGATATACTCATGCAGTGGTATGATGTAAATATACCCGTGCATTGATATGATGTATCATGCAGTGGTATGATGTAAAAATACTCATGCAGTGGTATGATGTAGATATACTCATGCAGTGGTATGATGTTAATATACTCGTGCAGTGGTATGATGTAAATATACTCATGCAGTGGTATGATGTAGATATACCCGTGCAGTGGTATGATGTAGATATACCCGTGCAGTGGTATGATGTAAATATACCCGTGCAGTGGTATGATGTAGATATACCTGTGCAGTGGTATGATGTAGATATACCCGTGCAGTGGTATGATGTAGATATACCCGTGCAGTGGTATGATGTAAATATACCCATGCAGTGGTATGATGTAGATATACTCATGCAGTGGTATGATGTAGATATACTCGTGCAGTGGTATGATGTAGATATACTCGTGCAGTGGTATGATGTAGATATACTCGTGCAGTGGTATGATGTATCATGCAGTGGTATGATGTAGATATACTCGTGCAGTGGTATGATGTAAATATACTCGTGCAGTGGTATGATGTAGATATACTCATGCAGTGGTATGATGTAAATATACCCATGCAGTGGTATGATGTAGATATACTCATGCAGTGGTATGATGTAAATATACTCATGCAGTAGTATGATGTAGATATACTCATGCAGTGGTATGATGTAGATATACTCGTGCAGTGGTATGATGTAGATATACTCATGCAGTGGTATGATGTATATACTCATGCAGTGGTATGATGTAAATATACCCGTGCAGTATATGATGTATCATGCAGTGGTATGATGTAAAATACTCATGCAGTGGTATGATGTAGATATACTCATGCAGTGGTATGATGTAGATATACTCGTGCAGTGGTATGATGTAAATATACTCATGCAGTGGTATGATGTAGATATACCCGTGCAGTGGTATGATGTAGATATACCCGTGCAGTGGTATGATGTAGATATACTTGTGCAGTGGTATGATGTAGATATACTCGTGCAGTGGTATGATGTAGATATACTCGTGCAGTGGTATGATGTAGATATACCCGTGCAGTGGTATGATGTAAATATACTCATGCAGTGGTATGATGTAGATATACTCATGCAGTGGTATGATGTAGATATACTCATGCAGTGGTATGATGTAGATATACTCGTGCAGTGGTATGATGTAGATATACTCGTGCAGTGGTATGATGTAGATATACCCGTGCAGTGGTATGATGTAGATATACTCGTGCAGTGGTATGATGTAGATATACTCATGCAGTGGTATGATGTAGATATACCCATGCAGTGGTATGATGTAGATATACTCATGCAGTGGTATGATGTAGATATACTCATGCAGTGGTATGATGTAGATATACCCGTGCAGTGGTATGATGTAGATATCTCATGCAGTGGTATGATGTATTTCATGCAGTGGTATGATGTAGATATACTCGTGCAGTGGTATGATGTAGATATACTCGTGCAGTGGTATGATGTAGATATACTCATGCAGTGGTATGATGTAGATATACCCATGCAGTGGTATGATGTAGATATACTCATGCAGTGGTATGATGTAAATATACTCATGCAGTAGTATGATGTAGATATACTCATGCAGTGGTATGATGTAGATATACTCGTGCAGTGGTATGATGTAGATATACTCATGCAGTGGTATGATGTAGATATACTCATGCAGTGGTATGATGTAAATATACCCGTGCATTGATATGATGTATCATGCAGTGGTATGATGTAAAAATACTCATGCAGTGGTATGATGTAGATATACTCATGCAGTGGTATGATGTTAATATACTCGTGCAGTGGTATGATGTAAATATACTCATGCAGTGGTATGATGTAGATATACCCGTGCAGTGGTATGATGTAGATATACCCGTGCAGTGGTATGATGTAAATATACCCATGCAGTGGTATGATGTAGATATACCTGTGCAGTGGTATGATGTAGATATACCCGTGCAGTGGTATGATGTAGATATACCCGTGCAGTGGTATGATGTAAATATACCCATGCAGTGGTATGATGTAGATATACTCATGCAGTGGTATGATGTAGATATACTCGTGCAGTGGTATGATGTAGATATACTCGTGCAGTGGTATGATGTAGATATACCCGTGCAGTGGTATGATGTAGATATACCCGTGCAGTGGTATGATGTAATATACCCGTGCAGTGGTATGATGTAAATATACCCGTGCAGTGGTATGATGTAGATATACCCGTGCAGTGGTATGATGTAAATATACCCGTGCAGTGGTATGATGTAGATATACCTGTGCAGTGGTATGATGTAGATATACTCATGCAGTGGTATGATGTAAATATACCCATGCAGTGGTATGATGTAATATACTCATGCAGTGGTATGATGTAGATATACTCGTGCAGTGGTATGATGTAGATATACTCATGCAGTGGTATGATGTAATATACTCATGCAGTGGTATGATGTAAATATACCCGTGCAGTGGTATGATGTAAATATACCCGTGCAGTGGTATGATGTAAATATACTCGTGCAGTGGTATGATGTAAATATACCCGTGCAGTTGTATGATGTAGATATACCCGTGCAGTGGTATGATGTAGATATACCCGTGCAGTGGTATGATGTAAATATACCCGTGCAGTGGTATGATGTAAATATACCCGTGCAGTGGTATGATGTAAATATACCTGTGCAGTGGTATGATGTAAATATACCCGTGCAGTGGTATGATGTAGATATACTCGTGCAGTGGTATGATGTAGATATATTCATGCAGTTGTATGATGTAGATATACCTGTGCAGTGATATGATGTAAATATACTCGTGCAGTGGTATGATGTAGATATACCCATGCAGTGATATGATGTAAATATACTCATGCAGTGGTATGATGTAAATATACTCATGCAGTGGTATGATGTAGATATACCCGTGCAGTGGTATGATGTAGATATACCCGTGCAGTGGTATGATGTAGATATACTCGTGCAGTGGTATGATGTAGATATACCCATGCAGTGATATGATGTAGATATACTCATGCAGTGGTATGATGTAGATATACTCGTGCAGTGGTATGATGTAAATATACCCGTGCAGTGGTATGATGTAGATATACCCATGCAGTGGTATGATGTAGATATACTCGTGCAGTGGTATGATGTAGATATACTCATGCAGTGGTATGATGTATCATGCAGTGGTATGATGTATCGTGCAGTGGTATGATGTAGATATACCCGTGCAGTGGTATGATGTAAATATACCCGTGCAGTGGTATGATGTAGATATACCCGTGCAGTGGTATGATGTAGATATACCCGTGCAGTGGTATGATGTAGATATACCCGTGCAGTGGTATGATGTAGATATACTCATGCAGTGGTATGATGTAAATATACCCATGCAGTGGTATGATGTAAATATACTCATGCAGTGGTATGATGTAAATATACTCATGCAGTGGTATGATGTAGATATACTCATGCAGTGGTATGATGTAAATATACTCATGCAGTGGTATGATGTAAATATACTCATGCAGTGGTATGATGTAGATATACCCGTGCAGTGGTATGATGTAAATATACTCGTGCAGTGGTATGATGTAAATATACCCGTGCAGTGGTATGATGTAGATATACCCGTGCAGTGGTATGATGTAGATATACCCGTGCAGTGGTATGATGTAAATATACCCGTGCAGTGGTATGATGTAAATATACCTGTGCAGTGGTATGATGTAGATATACCCGTGCAGTGGTATGATGTAGATATACTCGTGCAGTGGTATGATGTAGATATACTCATGCAGTGGTATGATGTAGATATACCTGTGCAGTGGTATGATGTAAATATACTCGTGCAGTGGTATGATGTAGATATACTCGTGCAGTGGTATGATGTAGATATACTCATGCAGTGGTATGATGTAGATATACTCGTGCAGTGGTATGATGTAGATATACTCGTGCAGTGGTATGATGTAGATATACCCGTGCAGTGGTATGATGTAGATATACTCGTGCAGTGGTATGATGTATCATGCAGTGGTATGATGTAGATATACTCGTGCAGTGGTATGATGTAGATATACTCATGCAGTGGTATGATGTAGATATACTCGTGCAGTGGTATGATGTAGATATACCCGTGCAGTGGTATGATGTAGATATACCCGTGCAGTGGTATGATGTAGATATACCCGTGCAGTGGTATGATGTAAATATACCCGTGCAGTGGTATGATGTAGATATACTCATGCAGTGATATGATGTAGATATACTCATGCAGTGGTATGATGTAAATATACTCGTGCAGTGATATGATGTAGATATACCCGTGCAGTGGTATGATGTAGATATACCCGTGCAGTGGTATGATGTAAATATACTCGTGCAGTGGTATGATGTAGATATACTCATGCAGTGGTATGATGTAGATATACTCATGCAGTGGTATGATGTAAATATACTCGTGCAGTGGTATGATGTAGATATTCTCATGCAGTGGTATGATGTAGATATACTCGTGCAGTGGTATGATGTAGATATACTCATGCAGTGGTATGATGTAGATATACCCATGCAGTGGTATGATGTAGATATACTCATGCAGTGGTATGATGTAGATATACTCGTGCAGTGGTATGATGTAGATATACTCGTGCAGTGGTATGATGTAGATATACTCGTGCAGTGGTATGATGTAGATATACTCATGCAGTGGTATGATGTAGATATACCCATGCAGTGGTATGATGTAAATATACCCGTGCAGTGGTATGATGTAGATATACTCATGCAGTGGTATGATGTAGATATACCCATGCAGTGGTATGATGTAAATATACCCGTGCAGTGGTATGATGTAGATATACTCATGCAGTGGTATGATGTAGATATACTCATGCAGTGGTATGATGTAATATACTCGTGCAGTGGTATGATGTAGATATACCCGTGCAGTGGTATGATGTAGATATACCCGTGCAGTGGTATGATGTAGATATACCGTGCAGTGGTATGATGTAGATATACTCATGCAGTGGTATGATGTAGATATACTCATGCAGTGGTATGATGTAGATATACCCATGCAGTGGTATGATGTAGATATACTCATGCAGTGGTATGATGTAAATATACTCATGCAGTGGTATGATGTAGATATACTCATGCAGTGGTATGATGTATCGTGCAGTGGTATGATGTAAATATACTCGTGCAGTGGTATGATGTAGATATACTCATGCAGTGGTATGATGTATCGTGCAGTGGTATGATGTAAATATACCCGTGCAGTGGTATGATGTAGATATACCGTGCAGTGGTATGATGTAGATATACCCGTGCAGTGGTATGATGTAGATATACCCGTGCAGTGGTATGATGTATCATGCAGTGGTATGATGTAGATATACTCGTGCAGTGGTATGATGTAGATATACTCGTGCAGTGGTATGATGTAGATATACTCATGCAGTGGTATGATGTAGATATACTCGTGCAGTGGTATGATGTAGATATACTCATGCAGTGGTATGATGTAGATATACTCGTGCAGTGGTATGATGTAGATATACTCATGCAGTGGTATGATGTAGATATACTCATGCAGTGGTATGATGTAGATATACCCATGCAGTGGTATGATGTAGATATACCCATGCAGTGGTATGATGTAGATATACTCATGCAGTGGTATGATGTAGATATACTCATGCAGTGGTATGATGTAGATATACTCGTGCAGTGGTATGATGTAGATATACTCGTGCAGTGGTATGATGTAGATATACTCGTGCAGTGGTATGATGTAGATATACTCATGCAGTGGTATGATGTAAATATACTCATGCAGTGGTATGATGTAGATATACTCATGCAGTGGTATGATGTAAATATACTCATGCAGTGGTATGATGTAGATATACTCATGCAGTGGTATGATGTAAATATACTCGTGCATTGGTATGATGTATCATGCAGTGGTATGATGTAAATATACTCATGCAGTGGTATGATGTAGATATACTCATGCAGTGGTATGATGTAAATATACTCATGCAGTGGTATGATGTAGATATACCCGTGCAGTGGTATGATGTAAATATACCCGTGCAGTGGTATGATGTAGATATACCTGTGCAGTGGTATGATGTAGATATACCCGTGCAGTGGTATGATGTAGATATACCCGTGCAGTGGTATGATGTAAATATACCCATGCAGTGGTATGATGTAGATATACTCATGCAGTGGTATGATGTAGATATACTCGTGCAGTGGTATGATGTAGATATACTCGTGCAGTGGTATGATGTAGATATACTCGTGCAGTGGTATGATGTATCATGCAGTGGTATGATGTAGATATACTCGTGCAGTGGTATGATGTAAATATACTCGTGCAGTGGTATGATGTAGATATACTCATGCAGTGGTATGATGTAAATATACCCATGCAGTGGTATGATGTAGATATACTCATGCAGTGGTATGATGTAAATATACCCATGCAGTGGTATGATGTAGATATACTCATGCAGTGGTATGATGTAGATATACTCGTGCAGTGGTATGATGTAGATATACTCGTGCAGTGGTATGATGTAGATATACCCATGCAGTGGTATGATGTAGATATACTCATGCAGTGGTATGATGTAGATATACTCGTGCAGTGGTATGATGTAGATATACTCGTGCAGTGGTATGATGTAGATATACCCGTGCAGTGGTATGATGTAGATATACTCGTGCAGTGGTATGATGTAAATATACCCATGCAGTGGTATGATGTAGATATACTCATGCAGTGGTATGATGTAGATATACTCGTGCAGTGGTATGATGTAGATATACTCGTGCAGTGGTATGATGTAGATACTCGTGCAGTGGTATGATGTATATGCAGTGGTATGATGTAGATATACTCGTGCAGTGGTATGATGTAGATATAGTGTGGTGGTTGTGTGTTTTGGTGGTTGTGTGTTGTGGTGGTTGTGTGTTTGTGGTGGTTGTGTGTTGTGGTGGTTGTGTTCCATGCAGTGGTATGATGTAGATATACTCATGCAGTGGTATGATGTAGATATACTCGTGCAGTGGTATGATGTAGATATACCCATGCAGTGGTATGATGTAATATACTCGTGCAGGTATGATGTAGATATACTCATGCAGTGGTATGATGTAGATATACTCATGCAGTGGTATGATGTAATATACTCATGCAGTGGTATGATGTAAATATACTCATGCAGTGGTATGATGTAGATATACTCATGCAGTGGTATGATGTAGATATACTCGTGCAGTGGTATGATGTAGATATACTCGAGCAGTGGTATGATGTAGATATACCTGTGCAGTGGTATGATGTAGATATACCCGTGCAGTGGTATGATGTAAATATACTTGTGCAGTGGTATGATGTAGATATACCCGTGCAGTGGTATGATGTAGATATACTTGTGCAGTGGTATGATGTAGATATACTCGAGCAGTGGTATGATGTAAATATACTTGTGCAGTGGTATGATGTAGATATACCCATGCAGTGGTATGATGTAGATATACTTGTGCAGTGGTATGATGTAGATATACTCGAGCAGTGGTATGATGTAGATATACCTGTGCAGTGGTATGATGTAGATATACCCGTGCAGTGGTATGATGTAAATATACCCGTGCAGTGGTATGATGTAGATATACTCGTGCAGTGGTATGATGTAGTTATACTCATGCAGTGGTATGATGTAGATATACTCATGCAGTGGTATGATGTAGATATACTCATGCAGTGGTATGATGTAGATATACTCGTGCAGTGGTATGATGTAGTTTCGTGCAGTGGTATGATGTATATATACTCGTGCAGTGGTATGATGTAGATATACTCGTGCAGTGGTATGATGTAGATATACTCGTGCAGTGGTATGATGTAGATATACCCGTGCAGTGGTATGATGTAGATATACTCGTGCAGTGGTATGATGTATCATGCAGTGGTATGATGTAGATATACTCGTGCAGTGGTATGATGTAGATATACTCGTGCAGTGGTATGATGTAGATATACTCATGCAGTGGTATGATGTAGATATACTCGTGCAGTGGTATGATGTAGATATACCCGTGCAGTGGTATGATGTAGATATAGT
Source organism: Archivesica marissinica (assembly GCA_014843695.1). Lineage (NCBI taxonomy): Eukaryota > Metazoa > Mollusca > Bivalvia > Venerida > Vesicomyidae > Archivesica > Archivesica marissinica. The sequence continues at coordinate 51,315,257 of CM026402.1, read as the reverse complement.
CGTGCAGTGGTATGATGTAGATATACTCGTGCAGTGGTATGATGTAGATATACTCATGCAGTGGTATGATGTATGTGGTGGTTGTGTTATATACTCGTGCAGTGGTATGATGTAGATATACCCGTGCAGTGGTATGATGTAGATATACTCGTGCAGTGGTATGATGTAGATATACCTGTGCAGTGGTATGATGTAGATATACCCGTGCAGTGGTATGATGTAAATATACTTGTGCAGTGGTATGATGTAGATATACCATGCAGTGGTATGATGTAGATATACTCATGCAGTGGTATGATGTATCATGCAGTGGTATGATGTAGATATACCCTTGCAGTGGTATGATGTAGATATACCTTGCAGTGGTATGATGTAGATATACCCGTGCAGTGGTATGATGTAAATATACCCGTGCAGTGGTATGATGTAAATATACCCGTGCAGTGGTATGATGTAGATATACTCGTGCAGTGGTATGATGTAGATATACTCGTGCAGTGGTATGATGTAGATATACTCGTGCAGTGGTATGATGTAGATATACTCGTGCAGTGGTATGATGTAAATATACCCGTGCAGTGGTATGATGTAGATATACCCGTGCAGTGGTATGATGTAAATATACTCGTGCAGTGGTATGATGTAGATATACCCGTGCAGTGGTATGATGTAAATATACCCATGCAGTGGTATGATGTAGATATACTCGTGCAGTGGTATGATGTAGATATACTCATGCAGTGGTATGATGTAGATATACTCATGCAGTGGTATGATGTAGATATACTCGTGCAGTGGTATGATGTAGATATACTCGTGCAGTGGTATGATGTAGATATACCCATGCAGTGGTATGATGTAGATATACTCATGCAGTGGTATGATGTAGATATACTCGTGCAGTGGTATGATGTAGATATACTCGTGCAGTGGTATGATGTAGATATACCCGTGCAGTGGTATGATGTAGATATACTCGTGCAGTGGTATGATGTATCATGCAGTGGTATGATGTAGATATACTCGTGCAGTGGTATGATGTAGATATACTCGTGCAGTGGTATGATGTAGATATACTCATGCAGTGGTATGATGTAGATATACTCGTGCAGTGGTATGATGTAGATATACTCGTGCAGTGGTATGATGTAGATATACCCATGCAGTGGTATGATGTAGATATACTCGTGCAGTGGTATGATGTATCATGCAGTGGTATGATGTAGATATACCCGTGCAGTGGTATGATGTAGATATACCCGTGCAGTGGTATGATGTAGATATACTCGTGCAGTGGTATGATGTAGATATACTCATGCAGTGGTATGATGTATCATGCAGTGGTATGATGTATATATACTCATGCAGTGGTATGATGTAAATATACCCATGCAGTGGTATGATGTAGATATACCCATGCAGTGGTATGATGTAGATATACTTGTGCAGTGGTATGATGTAGATATACTCGTGCAGTGGTATGATGTAGATATACCCATGCAGTGGTATGATGTAGATATACCCGTGCAGTGGTATGATGTAAATATACTCATGCAGTGGTATGATGTAGATATACTCGTGCAGTGGTATGATGTAGATATACCCGTGCAGTGGTATGATGTAAATATACTCGTGCAGTGGTATGATGTAGATATACCGTGCAGTGGTATGATGTAGATATACTCATGCAGTGGTATGATGTAATATACTCATGCAGTGGTATGATGTAGATATACTCATGCAGTGGTATGATGTAGATATACTCATGCAGTGGTATGATGTAGATATACCCATGCAGTGGTATGATGTAGATATACTCATGCAGTGATATGATGTAAATATACTCATGCAGTGGTATGATGTAGATATACTCATGCAGTGGTATGATGTAGATATACTCATGCAGTGGTATGATGTAAATATACTCGTGCAGTGGTATGATGTAGATATACTCATGCAGTGGTATGATGTATCGTGCAGTGGTATGATGTAAATATACTCGTGCAGTGGTATGATGTAGATATACTCATGCAGTGGTATGATGTATCGTGCAGTGGTATGATGTAAATATACCCGTGCAGTGGTATGATGTAAATATACTCGTGCAGTGGTATGATGTAGATATACCCGTGCAGTGGTATGATGTAGATATACCTGTGCAGTGGTATGATGT
>CM026402.1:51291686-51312084 GCA_014843695.1 Archivesica marissinica | reverse complement strand
ATACTCATGCAGTGGTATGATGTAGATATACTCATGCAGTGGTATTATGTAGATATACCCATGCAGTGGTATGATGTAGATATACTCATGCAGTGGTATGATGTAGATATACTCATGCAGTGGTATAATGTAGATATACCCATGCAGTGGTATGATGTAGATATACTCATGCAGTGGTATGATGTAGATATACTCATGCAGTGGTATAATGTAGATATACCCATGCAGTGGTATGATGTAAATATACCCGTGCAGTGATATGATGTAGATATACTCATGCAGTGATATGATGTAGATATACCCATGCAGTGGTATAATGTAGATATACCCGTGCAGTGGTATGATGTAAATATACTCATGCAGTGATATGATGTAGATATACTCATGCAGTGGTATGATGTAGATATACCCGTGCAGTGGTATGATGTAAATATACTCATGCAGTGGTATGATGTAGATATACCCATGCAGTGGTATGATGTAAATATACTCATGCAGTGGTATGATGTAGATATACCCATGCAGTGGTATGATGTAAATATACCCATGCAGTGGTATGATGTAGATATACTCGTGCAGTGGTATGATGTAAATATACCCATGCAGTGGTATGATGTAGATATACCTGTGCAGTGGTATGATGTAGATATACCCATGCAGTGGTATGATGTAGATATACCCATGCAGTGGTATGATGTAAATATACCCATGCAGTGGTATGATGTAGATATACCTGTGCAGTGGTATGATGTAGATATACCCAAGCAGTGGTATGATGTAGATATACTCATGCAGTGGTATGATGTAAATATACCATGCAGTGGTATGATGTAAATATACCATGCAGTGGTATGATGTAGATATACTCATGCAGTGGTATGATGTAGATATACTCATGCAGTGGTATGATGTAAATATACCCATGCAGTGGTATGATGTAAATATACCCATGCAGTGGTATGATGTAGATATACCGTGCAGTGGTATGATGTAATATACCCAGCAGTGGTATGATGTAAATATACCCATGCAGTGTATGATGTAAATATACTCATGCAGTGGTATGATGTAGATATACTCATGCAGTGGTATGATGTAAATATACCCATGCAGTGGTATGATGTAGATATACCCGTGCAGTGGTATGATGTAGATATACCCATGCAGTGGTATGATGTAGATATACCCATGCAGTGGTATGATGTAGATATACCCGTGCAGTGGTATGATGTAGATATACTCGTGCAGTGGTATGATGTAGATATACCCGTGCAGTGGTATGATGTAGATATACTCATGCAGTGGTATGATGTAGATATACCCGTGCAGTGGTATGATGTAATATACTCGTGCAGTGGTATGATGTAATATACCCGTGCAGTGGATGATGTAGAGTAATCGTGCAGTGGTATGATGTAAATATACCGTGCAGTGGTATGATGTAGATATATGCAGTGGTATGATGTATCATGCAGTGGTAGATGTATCGTGCAGTGGTATGATGTAAATATACTCATGCAGTGGTATGATGTAGATATACCCGTGCAGTGGTATGATGTAGATATACCCGTGCAGTGGTATGATGTAGATATACTCGTGCAGTGGTATGATGTAGATATACTCGTGCAGTGGTATGATGTAGATATACTCATGCAGTGGTATGATGTAAATATACTCATGCAGTGGTATGATGTAGATATACTCATGCAGTGGTATGATGTAGATATACTCATGCAGTGGTATGATGTAGATATACTCATGCAGTGGTATGATGTAGATATACCCATGCAGTGGTATGATGTAGATATACTCATGCAGTGGTATGATGTAGATATACTCATGCAGTGGTATGATGTAGATATACTCATGCAGTGGTATGATGTAGATATACCCATGCAGTGGTATGATGTAGATATACTCATGCAGTGGTATGATGTAGATATACCCATGCAGTGGTATGATGTAAATATACCCATGCAGTGGTATGATGTAGATATACTCATGCAGTGATATGATGTAGATATACTCATGCAGTGGTATGATGTAAATATACTCATGCAGTGGTATGATGTAGATATACCCGTGCAGTGGTATGATGTAAATATACTCATGCAGTGGTATGATGTAGATATACTCATGCAGTGGTATGATGTAGATATACCCGTGCAGTGGTATGATGTAAATATACTCATGCAGTGGTATGATGTAGATATACCCATGCAGTGGTATGATGTAAATATACTCATGCAGTGGTATGATGTAGATATACCCATGCAGTGGTATGATGTAAATATACCCATGCAGTGGTATGATGTAGATATACCGTGCAGTGGTATGATGTAAATATACCCATGCAGTGGTATGATGTAGATATACCGTGCAGTGGTATGATGTAGATATACCCATGCAGTGGTATGATGTAGATATACCCATGCAGTGGTATGATGTAAATATACCCATGCAGTGGTATGATGTAGATATACCTGTGCAGTGGTATGATGTAGATATACCCAAGCAGTGGTATGATGTAGATATACTCATGCAGTGGTATGATGTAAATATACCAATGCAGTGGTATGATGTAAATATACCCATGCAGTGATATGATGTAAATATACTCATGCAGTGGTATGATGTAGATATACTCATGCAGTGGTATGATGTAAATATACCCATGCAGTGGTATGATGTAAATATACCCATGCAGTGGTATGATGTAGATATACCTGTGCAGTGGTATGATGTAGATATACCCAAGCAGTGGTATGATGTAGATATACCCGTGCAGTGGTATGAACTAAATATACTCATGCAGTGGTATGATGTAGATATACCCATGCAGTGGTATGATGTAGATATACCCATGCAGTGGTATGATGTAAATATACCCGTGCAGTGGTATGATGTAAATATACTCATGCAGTGGTATGATGTAAATATACCCATGCAGTGGTATGATGTAGATATACTCGTGCAGTGGTATGATGTAGATATACTCGTGCAGTGGTATGATGTAGATATACTCGTGCAGTGGTATGATGTAGATATACTCATGCAGTGGTATGATGTAGATATACTCGTGCAGTGGTATGATGTAGATATACTCGTGCAGTGGTATGATGTAGATATACCCATGCAGTGGTATGATGTAATATACTCGTGCAGTGGTATGATGTAGATATACTCATGCAGTGGTATGATGTAGATATACTCGTGCAGTGGTATGATGTAAATATACTCGTGCAGTGGTATGATGTAGATATACTCATGCAGTGGTATGATGTAGATATACTCGTGCAGTGGTATGATGTAGATATACCCATGCAGTGGTATGATGTAAATATACCCGTGCAGTGGTATGATGTAGATATACTCATGCAGTGGTATGATGTAGATATACTCATGCAGTGGTATGATGTAAATATACTCGTGCAGTGATATAATGTAGATATACCCGTGCAGTGGTATGATGTAGATATACCCGTGCAGTGGTATGATGTAAATATACTCGTGCAGTGGTATGATGTAGATATACTCATGCAGTGGTATGATGTAGATATACTCATGCAGTGGTATGATGTAAATATACCCGTGCATTGATATGATGTATCATGCAGTGGTATGATGTAAAAATACTCATGCAGTGGTATGATGTAGATATACTCATGCAGTGGTATGATGTTAATATACTCGTGCAGTGGTATGATGTAAATATACTCATGCAGTGGTATGATGTAGATATACCCGTGCAGTGGTATGATGTAGATATACCCGTGCAGTGGTATGATGTAAATATACCCGTGCAGTGGTATGATGTAGATATACCTGTGCAGTGGTATGATGTAGATATACCCGTGCAGTGGTATGATGTAGATATACCCGTGCAGTGGTATGATGTAAATATACCCATGCAGTGGTATGATGTAGATATACTCATGCAGTGGTATGATGTAGATATACTCGTGCAGTGGTATGATGTAGATATACTCGTGCAGTGGTATGATGTAGATATACTCGTGCAGTGGTATGATGTATCATGCAGTGGTATGATGTAGATATACTCGTGCAGTGGTATGATGTAAATATACTCGTGCAGTGGTATGATGTAGATATACTCATGCAGTGGTATGATGTAAATATACCCATGCAGTGGTATGATGTAGATATACTCATGCAGTGGTATGATGTAAATATACTCATGCAGTAGTATGATGTAGATATACTCATGCAGTGGTATGATGTAGATATACTCGTGCAGTGGTATGATGTAGATATACTCATGCAGTGGTATGATGTAGATATACCCATGCAGTGGTATGATGTAGATATACTCGTGCAGTGGTATGATGTATCGTGCAGTGGTATGATGTAGATATACTCGTGCAGTGGTATGATGTAGATATACCCGTGCAGTGGTATGATGTAGATATACTCGTGCAGTGGTATGATGTAGATATACTCGTGCAGTGGTATGATGTAGATATACTCATGCAGTGGTATGATGTATCGTGCAGTGGTATGATGTAGATATACCCGTGCAGTGGTATGATGTAGATATACCCGTGCAGTGGTATGATGTAGATATACCCGTGCAGTGGTATGATGTAGATATACCCGTGCAGTGGTATGATGTAGATATACTCGTGCAGTGGTATGATGTAGATATACCCGTGCAGTGGTATGATGTAAATATACCCGTGCAGTGGTATGATGTAGATATACCCGTGCAGTGGTATGATGTAGATATACTCATGCAGTGGTATGATGTAGATATACCCGTGCAGTGGTATGATGTAGATATACCCGTGCAGTGGTATGATGTAAATATACCCGTGCAGTGGTATGATGTAGATATACCCGTGCAGTGGTATGATGTAAATATACCCGTGCAGTGGTATGATGTAGATATACCCGTGCAGTGGTATGATGTAAATATACCCATGCAGTGGTATGATGTAGATATACCCATGCAGTGGTATGATGTAGATATACCCATGCAGTGGTATGATGTAGATATACTCATGCAGTGGTATGATGTAGATATACTCGTGCAGTGGTATGATGTAAATATACTCATGCAGTGGTATGATGTAGATATACTCATGCAGTGGTATGATGTAGATATACTCGTGCAGTGGTATGATGTAGATATACTCGTGCAGTGGTATGATGTAGATATACTCATGCAGTGGTATGATGTAGATATACTCATGCAGTGGTATGATGTAGATATACTCGTGCAGTGGTATGATGTAGATATACTCGTGCAGTGGTATGATGTAGATATACCCGTGCAGTGGTATGATGTAGATATACTCGTGCAGTGGTATGATGTATCATGCAGTGGTATGATGTAGATATACTCGTGCAGTGGTATGATGTAGATATACTCGTGCAGTGGTATGATGTAGATATACTCATGCAGTGGTATGATGTAGATATACTCGTGCAGTGGTATGATGTAGATATACCCGTGCAGTGGTATGATGTAGATATACTCGTGCAGTGGTATGATGTAGATATACTCATGCAGTGGTATGATGTAGAATATACTCGTGCAGTGGTATGATGTATCATGCAGTGGTATGATGTAGATATACTCGTGCAGTGGTATGATGTAGATATACTCATGCAGTGGTATGATGTAGATATACCCATGCAGTGGTATGATGTAGATATACCCATGCAGTGGTATGATGTAGATATACCCATGCAGTGGTATGATGTAGATATACCCATGCAGTGGTATGATGTAGATATACTCATGCAGTGGTATGATGTAAATATACCCGTGCAGTGGTATGATGTAGATATACCCATGCAGTGGTATGATGTAAATATACCCGTGCAGTGGTATGATGTAGATATACTCATGCAGTGGTATGATGTAAATATACTCATGCAGTGGTATGATGTAAATATACTCATGCAGTGATATGATGTAAATATACTCATGCAGTGGTATGATGTAGATATACTCATGCAGTGGTATGATGTAGATATACTCATGCAGTGGTATGATGTAAATATACTCATGCAGTGATATGATGTAAATATACCCATGCAGTGGTATGATGTAGATATACTCATGCAGTGGTATGATGTAGATATACTCATGCAGTGGTATGATGTAAATATACCCGTGCAGTGGTATGATGTAAATATACCCGTGCAGTGGTATGATGTAGATATACCTGTGCAGTGGTATGATGTAGATATACCAATGCAGTGGTATGATGTAGATATACTCATGCAGTGGTATGATGTAAATATACCCGTGCAGTGGTATGATGTAAATATACCCGTGCAGTGGTATGATGTAGATATACCCGTGCAGTGGTATGATGTAGATATACTCATGCAGTGGTATGATGTAGATATACCCGTGCAGTGGTATGATGTAGATATACCCGTGCAGTGGTATGATGTAAATATACCCGTGCAGTGGTATGATGTAGATATACCCGTGCAGTGGTATGATGTAAATATACCCGTGCAGTGGTATGATGTAGATATACCCGTGCAGTGGTATGATGTAGATATACTCATGCAGTGGTATGATGTAGATATACCCGTGCAGTGGTATGATGTAAATATACCCGTGCAGTGGTATGATGTAGATATACCCATGCAGTGGTATGATGTAGATATACCCATGCAGTGGTATGATGTAGATATACCCATGCAGTGGTATGATGTAGATATACCCATGCAGTGGTATGATGTAGATATACCCATGCAGTGGTATGATGTAGATATACCCATGCAGTGGTATGATGTAGATATAGCCATGCAGTGGTATGATGTAGATATACCCATGCAGTGGTATAATGTAAATATACCCGTGCAGTGGTATGATGTAGATATACTCGTGCAGTGGTATGATGTAGATATACCCATGCAGTGGTATGATGTAAATATACCCGTGCAGTGGTATGATGTAGATATACTCGTGCAGTGGTATGATGTATCATGCAGTGGTATGATGTAAATATACTCGTGCAGTGGTATGATGTATCATGCAGTGGTATGATGTAGATATACTCGTGCAGTGGTATGATGTAGATATACTCGTGCAGTGGTATGATGTATCATGCAGTGGTATGATGTAGATATACCCGTGCAGTGGTATGATGTAGATATACTCGTGCAGTGGTATGATGTATCATGCAGTGGTATGATGTAGATATACCCATGCAGTGGTATGATGTAGATATACTCGTGCAGTGGTATGATGTATCATGCAGTGGTATGATGTAGATATACCCATGCAGTGGTATGATATAGATATACTCGTGCAGTGGTATGATGTATCATGCAGTGGTATGATGTAGATATACCCGTGCAGTGGTATGATGTAGATATACTCGTGCAGTGGTATGATGTAGATATACTCGTGCAGTGGTATGATGTATCATGCAGTGGTATGATGTAGATATACCCATGCAGTGGTATGATGTAGATATACTTGTGCAGTGGTATGATGTATCATGCAGTGGTATGATGTAGATATACCCGTGCAGTGGTATGATGTATCATGCAGTGGTATGATGTAGATATATACTTGTGCAGTGGTATGATGTATCATGCAGTGGTATGATGTAGATATACTCGTGCAGTGGTATGATGTAGATATACTCATGCAGTGATATGATGTAGATATACCCATGCAGTGATATGATGTAGATATACCCATGCAGTGGTATGATGTAGATATACCCATGCAGTAGTATGATGTAGATATAGCCATGCAGTGGTATGATGTAGATATACCCATGCAGTGGTATAATGTAAATATACCCGTGCAGTGGTATGATGTAGATATACCCATGCAGTGGTATGATGTAAATATACCCGTGCAGTGGTATGATGTAGATATACTCGTGCAGTGGTATGATGTATCATGCAGTGGTATGATGTAAATATACTCGTGCAGTGGTATGATGTATCATGCAGTGGTATGATGTAGATATACTCCGTGCAGTGGTATGATGTAGATATACTCGTGCAGTGGTATGATGTATCATGCAGTGGTATGATGTAGATATACCCGTGCAGTGGTATGATGTAGATATACTCGTGCAGTGGTATGATGTATCATGCAGTGGTATGATGTAGATATACCCATGCAGTGGTATGATGTAGATATACTCGTGCAGTGGTATGATGTATCATGCAGTGGTATGATGTAGATATACCCATGCAGTGGTATGATGTAGATATACTCGTGCAGTGGTATGATGTATCATGCAGTGGTATGATGTAGATATACCCGTGCAGTGGTATGATGTATCATGCAGTGGTATGATGTAGATATATACTTGTGCAGTGGTATGATGTATCATGCAGTGGTATGATGTAGATATACTCGTGCAGTGGTATGATGTAGATATACTCGTGCAGTGGTATGATGTAGATATACTCATGCAGTGGTATGATGTAGATATACTCGTGCAGTGGTATGATGTAGATATACTCATGCAGTGGTATGATGTAGATATACCCATGCAGTGGTATGATGTAGATATACTCGTGCAGTGGTATGATGTATCATGCAGTGGTATGATGTAGATATACTCGTGCAGTGGTATGATGTAGATATACTCGTGCAGTGGTATGATGTAGATATACTCATGCAGTGGTATGATGTAGATATACTCGTGCAGTGGTATGATGTAGATATACCCGTGCAGTGGTATGATGTAGATATACTCGTGCAGTGGTATGATGTAGATATACTCGTGCAGTGGTATGATGTAGATATACTCATGCAGTGGTATGATGTATCGTGCAGTGGTATGATGTATATATACTCGTGCAGTGGTATGATGTAGATATACCCGTGCAGTGGTATGATGTAGATATACCCGTGCAGTGGTATGATGTAGATATACCCGTGCAGTGGTATGATGTAGATATACCCATGCAGTGGTATGATGTAGATATACTCATGCAGTGGTATGATGTAGATATACTCGTGCAGTGGTATGATGTAGATATACTCGTGCTGTGGTATGATGTAGATATACTCGTGCAGTGGTATAATATATCATGCAGTGGTATGATGTAGATATACTCGTGCAGTGGTATGATGTAAATATACTCGTGCAGTGGTATGATGTAGATATACCCGTGCAGTGGTATGATGTAAATATACCCATGCAGTGGTATGATGTAGATATACCCGTGCAGTGGTATGATGTAGATATACCCGTGCAGTGGTATGATGTAGATATACCCGTGCAGTGGTATGATGTAGATATACTCATGCAGTGGTATGATGTAAATATACCCGTGCAGTGGTATGATGTAAATATACTCATGCAGTGGTATGATGTAAATATACTCATGCAGTGATATGATGTAAATATACTCATGCAGTGGTATGATGTAAATATACTCATGCAGTGATATGATGTAAATATACTCATGCAGTGGTATGATGTAGATATACTCATGCAGTGGTATGATGTAAATATACTCATGCAGTGATATGATGTAAATATACCCATGCAGTGGTATGATGTAGATATACTCATGCAGTGGTATGATGTAAATATACCCGTGCAGTGGTATGATGTAAATATACCCGTGCAGTGGTATGATGTAGATATACCTGTGCAGTGGTATGATGTAGATATACCCATGCAGTGGTATGATGTAGATATACTCATGCAGTGGTATGATGTAAATATACCCGTGCAGTGGTATGATGTAAATATACCCGTGCAGTGGTATGATGTAGATATACCCGTGCAGTGGTATGATGTAGATATACTCATGCAGTGGTATGATGTATCGTGCAGTGGTATGATGTATCGTGCAGTGGTATGATGTAGATATACCCGTGCAGTGGTATGATGTAAATATACCCATGCAGTGGTATGATGTAGATATACCCGTGCAGTGGTATGATGTAGATATACCCGTGCAGTGGTATGATGTAGATATACCCGTGCAGTGGTATGATGTAGATATACTCATGCAGTGGTATGATGTAAATATACCCGTGCAGTGGTATGATGTAAATATACTCATGCAGTGGTATGATGTAAATATACTCATGCAGTGATATGATGTAAATATACTCATGCAGTGGTATGATGTAAATATACTCATGCAGTGATATGATGTAAATATACTCATGCAGTGGTATGATGTAGATATACTCATGCAGTGGTATGATGTAAATATACTCATGCAGTGATATGATGTAAATATACCCATGCAGTGGTATGATGTAGATATACTCATGCAGTGGTATGATGTAAATATACCCGTGCAGTGGTATGATGTAAATATACCCGTGCAGTGGTATGATGTAGATATACCTGTGCAGTGGTATGATGTAGATATACCCATGCAGTGGTATGATGTAGATATACTCATGCAGTGGTATGATGTAGATATACCCGTGCAGTGGTATGATGTAAATATACCCGTGCAGTGGTATGATGTAGATATACCCGTGCAGTGGTATGATGTAGATATACCCATGCAGTGGTATGATGTAGATATACCCGTGCAGTGGTATGATGTAAATATACCCGTGCAGTGGTATGATGTAGATATACCCTGCAGTGGTATGATGTAGATATACTCGTGCAGTGGTATGATGTAGATATACCCATGCAGTGGTATGATGTAGATATACCCATGCAGTGGTATGATGTAGATATACTCATGCAGTGGTATGATGTAAATATACTCATGCAGTGGTATGATGTAGATATACTCATGCAGTGGTATGATGTATCGTGCAGTGGTATGATGTAGATATACTCGTGCAGTGGTATGATGTAGATATACTCATGCAGTGGTATGATGTATCGTGCAGTGGTATGATGTAGATATACTCGTGCAGTGGTATGATGTAGATATACTCGTGCAGTGGTATGATGTAGATATACCCGTGCAGTGGTATGATGTAGATATACTCGTGCAGTGGTATGATGTATCATGCAGTGGTATGATGTAGATATACTCGTGCAGTGGTATGATGTAGATATACTCGTGCAGTGGTATGATGTAGATATACTCATGCAGTGGTATGATGTAGATATACTCGTGCAGTGGTATGATGTAGATATACCCGTGCAGTGGTATGATGTAGATATAGTCGTGCAGTGGTATGATGTAGATATACTCGTGCAGTGGTATGATGTAGATATACTCATGCAGTGGTATGATGTATCGTGCAGTGGTATGATGTATATATACTCGTGCAGTGGTATGATGTAGATATACCCGTACAGTGGTATGATGTAGATATACTCGAGCAGTGGTATGATGTAGATATACCTGTGCAGTGGTATGATGTAGATATACCCGTGCAGTGGTATGATGTAAATATACTTGTGCAGTGGTATGATGTAGATATACCCGTGCAGTGGTATGATGTAGATATACTTGTGCAGTGGTATGATGTAGATATACTCGAGCAGTGGTATGATGTAAATATACTTGTGCAGTGGTATGATGTAGATATACCCATGCAGTGGTATGATGTAGATATACTTGTGCAGTGGTATGATGTAGATATACTCGAGCAGTGGTATGATGTAGATATACCTGTGCAGTGGTATGATGTAGATATACCCGTGCAGTGGTATGATGTAAATATACCCGTGCAGTGGTATGATGTAGATATACTCGTGCAGTGGTATGATGTAGTTATACTCATGCAGTGGTATGATGTAGATATACTCATGCAGTGGTATGATGTAGATATACTCATGCAGTGGTATGATGTAAATATACTCATGCAGTGGTATGATGTAAATATACTCATGCAGTGGTATGATGTAAATATACCCGTGCAGTGGTATGATGTAAATATACACGTGCAGTGGTATGATGTAGATATACCTGTGCAGTGGTATGATGTAAATATACACGTGCAGTGGTATGATGTAGATATACTCATGCAGTGGTATGATGTAAATATACTCATGCAGTGGTATGATGTAAATATACTCATGCAGTGGTATGATGTAGATATACTCATGCAGTGGTATGATGTAGATATACTCATGCAGTGGTATGATGTAAATATACCCATGCAGTGGTATGATGTAGATATACTCATGCAGTGGTATGATGTAGATATACTCGTGCAGTGGTATGATGTAGATATACCGTGCAGTGGTATGATGTAGATATACTCGTGCAGTGGTATGATGTAGATATACTCGTGCAGTGGTATGATGTAAATATACTCGTGCAGTGGTATGATGTAGATATACTCATGCAGTGGTATGATGTAGATATACCCATGCAGTGGTATGATGTAGATATACTCGTGCAGTGGTATGATGTAGATATACCCGTGCAGTGGTATGATGTAGATATACCCGTGCAGTGGTATGATGTAGATATACCCGTGCAGTGGTATGATGTAGATATACTCGTGCAGTGGTATGATGTAGATATACTCATGCAGTGGTATGATGTAAATATACTCATGCAGTGGTATGATGTAAATATACTCATGCAGTGGTATGATGTAAATATACTCATGCAGTGGTATGATGTAAATATACTCATGCAGTGGTATGATGTAAATATACCCGTGCAGTGGTATGATGTAAATATACACGTGCAGTGGTATGATGTAGATATACCCGTGCAGTGGTATGATGTAAATATACCCGTGCAGTGGTATGATGTAGATATACTCATGCAGTGGTATGATGTAGATATACTCATGCAGTGGTATGATGTAAATATACTCATGCAGTGGTATGATGTAGATATACTCATGCAGTGGTATGATGTAGATATACTCATGCAGTGGTATGATGTAGATATACCCATGCAGTGGTATGATGTAGATATACTCATGCAGTGGTATGATGTAGATATACTCGTGCAGTGGTATGATGTAGATATACTCATGCAGTGGTATGATGTAAATATACCCATGCAGTGGTATGATGTAGATATACTCATGCAGTGGTATGATGTAGATATACCCGTGCAGTGGTATGATGTAAATACCCATGCAGTGGTATGATGTAGATATACTCATGCAGTGGTATGATGTAGATATACCCATGCAGTGGTATGATGTAAATATACTCATGCAGTGGTATGATGTAAATATACTCATGCAGTGGTATGATGTAAATATACCCGTGCAGTGGTATGATGTAGATATACCCGTGCAGTGGTATGATGTAGATATACTCATGCAGTGGTATGATGTAGATATACCCGTGCAGTGGTATGATGTAGATATACCCATGCAGTGGTATGATGTAAATATACCCATGCAGTGGTATGATGTAGATATACCCGTGCAGTGGTATGATGTAGATATACCCATGCAGTGGTATGATGTAGATATACCCATGCAGTGGTATGATGTAGATATACCCATGCAGTGGTATGATGTAGATATACCCATGCAGTGGTATGATGTAGATATACCCATGCAGTGGTATGATGTAAATATACTCATGCAGTGGTATGATGTAGATATACTCATGCAGTGGTATGATGTAGATATACCCATGCAGTGGTATGATGTAGATATACCCATGCAGTGGTATGATGTAGATATACCCATGCAGTGGTATGATGTAGATATACTCATGCAGTGGTATGATGTAGATATACTCGTGCAGTGGTATGATGTAGATATACTCGTGCAGTGGTATGATGTAGATATACTGTGCAGTGGTATGATGTAGATATACCCATGCAGTGGTATGATGTAATACTCATGCAGTGGTATGATGTAGATATACTCGTGCAGTGGTATGATGTAGATATACGTGCAGTGGTATGATGTAGATATACCCGTGCAGTGGTATGATGTAGATATACTCGTGCAGTGGTATGATGTATCATGCAGTGGTATGATGTAGATATACTCGTGCAGTGGTATGATGTAGATATACTCGTGCAGTGGTATGATGTAGATATACTCATGCAGTGGTATGATGTAGATATACTCGTGCAGTGGTATGATGTAGATATACCCGTGCAGTGGTATGATGTAGATATACTCGTGCAGTGGTATGATGTAGATATACTCGTGCAGTGGTATGATGTAGATATACTCATGCAGTGGTATGATGTATCGTGCAGTGGTATGATGTATATATACTCGTGCAGTGGTATGATGTAGATATACCCGTGCAGTGGTATGATGTAGATATACTCGAGCAGTGGTATGATGTAGATATACCTGTGCAGTGGTATGATGTAGATATACCCGTGCAGTGGTATGATGTAAATATACTTGTGCAGTGGTATGATGTAGATATACCCGTGCAGTGGTATGATGTAGATATACTTGTGCAGTGGTATGATGTAGATATACTCGAGCAGTGGTATGATGTAAATATACTTGTGCAGTGGTATGATGTAGATATACCCATGCAGTGGTATGATGTAGATATACTTGTGCAGTGGTATGATGTAGATATACTCGAGCAGTGGTATGATGTAGATATACCTGTGCAGTGGTATGATGTAGATATACCCGTGCAGTGGTATGATGTAAATATACCCGTGCAGTGGTATGATGTAGATATACTCGTGCAGTGGTATGATGTAGTTATACTCATGCAGTGGTATGATGTAGATATACTCATGCAGTGGTATGATGTAGATATACTCATGCAGTGGTATGATGTAAATATACTCATGCAGTGGTATGATGTAAATATACTCATGCAGTGGTATGATGTAAATATACCCGTGCAGTGGTATGATGTAAATATACACGTGCAGTGGTATGATGTAGATATACCTGTGCAGTGGTATGATGTAAATATACACGTGCAGTGGTATGATGTAGATATACTCATGCAGTGGTATGATGTAAATATACTCATGCAGTGGTATGATGTAAATATACTCATGCAGTGGTATGATGTAGATATACTCATGCAGTGGTATGATGTAGATATACTCATGCAGTGGTATGATGTAAATATACCCATGCAGTGGTATGATGTAGATATACTCATGCAGTGGTATGATGTAGATATACTCGTGCAGTGGTATGATGTAGATATACTCATGCAGTGGTATGATGTAAATATACCCATGCAGTGGTATGATGTAGATATACTCATGCAGTGGTATGATGTAGATATACCCGTGCAGTGGTATGATGTAAATATACCCATGCAGTGGTATGATGTAGATATACTCATGCAGTGGTATGATGTAGATATACCCATGCAGTGGTATGATGTAAATATACTCATGCAGTGGTATGATGTAAATATACTCATGCAGTGGTATGATGTAAATATACCCGTGCAGTGGTATGATGTAGATATACCCGTGCAGTGGTATGATGTAGATATACTCATGCAGTGGTATGATGTAGATATACCCGTGCAGTGGTATGATGTAGATATACCCGTGCAGTGGTATGATGTAAATATACCCGTGCAGTGGTATGATGTAGATATACCCGTGCAGTGGTATGATGTAAATATACCCGTGCAGTGGTATGATGTAGATATACCCGTGCAGTGGTATGATGTAGATATACTCATGCAGTGGTATGATGTAGATATACCCGTGCAGTGGTATGATGTAGATATACCCATGCAGTGGTATGATGTAGATATACCCATGCAGTGGTATGATGTAGATATACCCATGCAGTGGTATGATGTAGATATACCCATGCAGTGATATGATGTAGATATACCCATGCAGTGATATGATGTAGATATACCCATTCAGTGGTATGATGTAGATATACCCATGCAGTAGTATGATGTAGATATAGCCATGCAGTGGTATGATGTAGATATACCCATGCAGTGGTATAATGTAAATATACCCGTGCAGTGGTATGATGTAGATATACTCGTGCAGTGGTATGATGTAGATATACCCATGCAGTGGTATGATGTAAATATACCCGTGCAGTGGTATGATGTAGATATACTCGTGCAGTGGTATGATGTATCATGCAGTGGTATGATGTAAATATACTCGTGCAGTGGTATGATGTATCATGCAGTGGTATGATGTAGATATACTCGTGCAGTGGTATGATGTAGATATACTCGTGCAGTGGTATGATGTATCATGCAGTGGTATGATGTAGATATACCCGTGCAGTGGTATGATGTAGATATACTCGTGCAGTGGTATGATGTATCATGCAGTGGTATGATGTAGATATACCCATGCAGTGGTATGATGTAGATATACTCGTGCAGTGGTATGATGTATCATGCAGTGGTATGATGTAGATATACCCATGCAGTGGTATGATATAGATATACTCGTGCAGTGGTATGATGTATCATGCAGTGGTATGATGTAGATATACCCGTGCAGTGGTATGATGTAGATATACTCGTGCAGTGGTATGATGTATCATGCAGTGGTATGATGTAGATATACCCATGCAGTGGTATGATGTAGATATACTCGTGCAGTGGTATGATGTATCATGCAGTGGTATGATGTAGATATACCCGTGCAGTGGTATGATGTATCATGCAGTGGTATGATGTAGATATATACTTGTGCAGTGGTATGATGTATCATGCAGTGGTATGATGTAGATATACTCGTGCAGTGGTATGATGTAGATATACTCGTGCAGTGGTATGATGTAGATATACTCATGCAGTGGTATGATGTAGATATACTCGTGCAGTGGTATGATGTAGATATACTCGTGCAGTGGTATGATGTAGATATACCCGTGCAGTGGTATGATGTAGATATACTCGTGCAGTGGTATGATGTATCATGCAGTGGTATGATGTATCGTGCAGTGGTATGATGTATATATACTCGTGCAGTGGTATGATGTAGATATACCCGTGCAGTGGTATGATGTAGATATACCCATGCAGTGGTATGATGTAGATATACTTGTGCAGTGGTATGATGTAGATATACTCGAGCAGTGGTATGATGTAGATATACCTGTGCAGTGGTATGATGTAGATATACCCGTGCAGTGGTATGATGTAGATATACTCATGCAGTGGTATGATGTAGATATACCCGTGCAGTGGTATGATGTAGATATACCCGTGCAGTGGTATGATGTAGATATACCCGTGCAGTGGTATGATGTAGATATACCCGTGCAGTGGTATGATGTAAATATACCCGTGCAGTGGTATGATGTAGATATACTCATGCAGTGGTATGATGTATCATGCAGTGGTATGATGTAGATATACACGTGCAGTGGTATGATGTAGATATACCCGTGCAGTGGTATGATGTAGATATACCCGTGCAGTGGTATGATGTAGATATACCCGTGCAGTGGTATGATGTAAATATACCCGTGCAGTGGTATGATGTAAATATACTCATGCAGTGATATGATGTAGATATACTCATGCAGTGATATGATGTAGATATACTCATGCAGTGGTATGATGTAAATATACTCATGCAGTGATATGATGTAAATATACTCATGCAGTGGTATGATGTAGATATACTCATGCAGTGATATGATGTAGATATACTCATGCAGTGGTATGATGTAAATATACTCATGCAGTAATATGATGTAAATATACCCATGCAGTGGTATGATGTAGATATACTCATGCAGTGGTATGATGTAAATATACCCGTGCAGTGGTATGATGTAAATATACCCGTGCAGTGGTATGATGTAGATATACCTATGCAGTGGTATGATGTAGATATACCCATGCAGTGGTATGATGTAGATATACTCATGCAGTGGTATGATGTAGATATACTCATGCAGTGGTATGATGTAGATATACCCATGCAGTGGTATGATGTAAATATACTCATGCAGTAATATGATGTAAATATACCCATGCAGTGGTATGATGTAGATATACTCATGCAGTGGTATGATGTAAATATACCCGTGCAGTGGTATGATGTAAATATACCCGTGCAGTGGTATGATGTAGATATACCTGTGCAGTGGTATGATGTAGATATACCCATGCAGTGGTATGATGTAGATATACTCATGCAGTGGTATGATGTAAATATACCCGTGCAGTGGTATGATGTAAATATACCCGTGCAGTGGTATGATGTAGATATACCCATGCAGTGGTATGATGTAGATATACTCATGCAGTGGTATGATGTAGATATACCCGTGCAGTGGTATGATGTAGATATACCCGTGCAGTGGTATGATGTAAATATACCCGTGCAGTGGTATGATGTAGATATACCCGTGCAGTGGTATGATGTAGATATACCCATGCAGTGGTATGATGTAGATATACTCGTGCAGTGGTATGATGTAAATATACCCGTGCAGTGGTATGATGTAGATATACTCATGCAGTGGTATGATGTAGATATACTCATGCAGTGGTATGATGTAGATATACTCATGCAGTGGTATGATGTAGATATACCCATGCAGTGGTATGATGTAGATATACTCATGCAGTGGTATGATGTAAATATACTCATGCAGTGGTATGATGTAGATATACTCATGCAGTGGTATGATGTATCATGCAGTGGTATGATGTAGATATACTCGTGCAGTGGTATGATGTAGATATACTCATGCAGTGGTATGATGTATCGTGCAGTGGTATGATGTAAATATACCCGTGCAGTGGTATGATGTAGATATACTCGTGCAGTGGTATGATGTAGATATACTCATGCAGTGGTATGATGTAGATATACAGTGCAGTGGTATGATGTATCATGCAGTGGTATGATGTAGATATACTCGTGCAGTGGTATGATGTAGATATACCCATGCAGTGGTATGATGTAGATATACTCATGCAGTGGTATGATGTAGATATACTCGTGCAGTGGTATGATGTAGATATACTCATGCAGTGGTATGATGTAAATATACCCGTGCAGTGGTATGATGTAGATATACTCATGCAGTGGTATGATGTAGATATACTCGTGCAGTGGTATGATGTAGATATACTCGTGCAGTGGTATGATGTAGATATACCCATGCAGTGGTATGATGTAGATATACTCATGCAGTGGTATGATGTAGATATACTCGTGCAGTGGTATGATGTAGATATACTCGTGCAGTGGTATGATGTAGATATACTCGTGCAGTGGTATGATGTAGATATACTCATGCAGTGGTATGATGTAGATATACCCATGCAGTGGTATGATGTAAATATACCCATGCAGTGGTATGATGTAGATATACTCATGCAGTGGTATGATGTAGATATACTCTGCAGTGGTATGATGTAGATATACCCATGCAGTGGTATGATGTAGATATACCCGTGCAGTGGTATGATGTAAATATACCCATGCAGTGGTATGATGTAGATATACTCATGCAGTGGTATGATGTAGATATACCATGCAGTGGTATGATGTAAATATACCCATGCAGTGGTATGATGTAAATATACTCATGCAGTGGTATGATGTAAATATACCCATGCAGTGGTATGATGTAGATATACCCATGCAGTGGTATGATGTAAATATACCTGCAGTGGTATGATGTAAATATACCCGTGCAGTGGTATGATGTAGATATACTCATGCAGTGGTATGATGTATCATGCAGTGGTATGATGTAAATATACCCGTGCAGTGGTATGATGTAGATATACTCGTGCAGTGGTATGATGTAGATATACCCATGCAGTGGTATGATGTAAATATACCCGTGCAGTGGTATGATGTAGATATACTCGTGCAGTGGTATGATGTAGATATACCTGTGCAGTGGTATGATGTAGATATACTCGTGCAGTGGTATGATGTAGATATACTCGTGCAGTGGTATGATGTAGATATACTCATGCAGTGGTATGATGTAGATATACCCATACAGTGGTATGATGTAGATATACTCATGCAGTGGTATGATGTCAATATACTCATGCAGTGGTATGATGTAGATATACTCATGCAGTGGTATGATGTATCGTGCAGTGGTATGATGTAAATATACTCGTGCAGTGGTATGATGTAGATATACTCATGCAGTGGTATGATGTAGATATACTCATGCAGTGGTATGATGTAAATATACTCATGCAGTAATATGATGTAAATATACCCATGCAGTGGTATGATGTAGATATACTCATGCAGTAATATGATGTAAATATACCCATGCAGTGGTATGATGTAGATATACTCATGCAGTGGTATGATGTAAATATACCCGTGCAGTGGTATGATGTAAATATACCCGTGCAGTGGTATGATGTAGATATACCTGTGCAGTGGTATGATGTAGATATACTCATGCAGTGGTATGATGTAATACTCATGCAGTGGTATGATGTAAATATACTCATGCAGTGGTATGATGTAGATATACTCATGCAGTTGTATGATGTAAATATACCCGTGCAGTGGTATGATGTAAATATACCCGTGCAGTGGTATGATGTATCATGCAGTGGTATGATGTAGATAT
>CM026402.1:51271200-51290686 GCA_014843695.1 Archivesica marissinica | reverse complement strand
GAAGTAGAACAGACGTACAGTTTATTTGTTTGCTAGAATGAAGTAGAACAGACATACCGTTTAACCACGCATCGTGGACAGCGTGCCCATTCCCGGAAGTTCCTCTAAATACCATCTGCCAACCATCGGACTCCAGATCCTCCGTCTTTAACGCACGTCCAGGTCCCTCACTAAAAGTATTTTATCAGACGTTATTGCCTTTTCAAAATGATAACGATATTAATAGTCATAGTAAATTCCCGCCCGCTAGCCTAGCGAGCTTTACTGTAACACGAGAAAAGAGTGTCGATATGTATTTAAATTAAAATATTCGTACCGGAAATATGCATTATGGGAAGTACTGGTGGAAACAGGAATTGATTTCCGGAAAACGCTTGTCTATGTCTCTGCATGTGTTTAGTTCCGGCTAACTGCTTATGTCGGCTACGCCTGTCTATGTCTCTGTAAGTGTTTAGTACCGGCTACGCCTGTCTAGGTCTCTACAAGTGTTTGTACCGGCTAACTGCTTAGGTCGGATACGCCTGTCTATGTCTCTGTAAGTGTTTAGTACCGGCTAACTGCTTATGTCGGCTACGCCTGTCTAGGTCTCTGTAAGTGTTTAGTACCGGCTAACTGCTTAGGTCGGCTACGCCTGTCTATGTTTCTACAAGTCTTTAGTACCGGCTAACTGCTTAGGTCGGCTACGCCTGTCTATGTCTCAGCAAGTATTGAGTACCGGCTAACTGCTTAGGTCGGCTACGCCTGTCTATGTCTCAGCAAGTATTGAGTATCGGCTAACTGCTTAGGTCGGCTACGCCTGTCTAGGTCTCAGCAAGTATTGAGTACCGGTTAACTGCTTAGGTCGGCAACGCCTGTCTAGGTCTCTGCAAGTATTGAGTACCGGCTAACTGCTTAGGTCGGCTACGCCTGTCTAGGTCTCTGCAAGTGTTTGTACCGGCTAACTGCTTAGGTCGCTACGCATGTCTATGTCTCAGCAAGTATTGAGTGCTGGTTAACTGCTTAGGTCGGCTACGCCTGTCTAGGTCTCTACAAGTGTTTGTACCGGCTAACTGCTTAGGTCGGATACGCCTGTCTAGGTCTCAGCAAGTATTGAGTACCGGCTAACTGCTTAGGTCGGCTACGCCTGTCTAGGTCTCAGCAAGTATTGAGTACCGGCTAACTGCTTAGGTCGGCTACGCCTGTCTAGGTCTCAGCAAGTATTGAGTACCGGCTAACTTCTTAGGTCGGCTACGCCTGTCTAGTTCTCAGCAAGTATTGAGTACCGGCTAACTGCTTAGGTCGGCTACGCCTGTCTATGTCTCTACAGGTTTTAGTACCGGCTAACTGCTTAGGTCGGCTGCGCCTGTCTATGTCCTACGCCTGTCTAGGTCTCAGCAAGTATTGAGTACCGGCTAACTGCTTAGGTCGGCTACGCCTGTCTAGGTCTCAGCAAGTATTGAGTACCGGCTAACTGCTTAGGTCGGCTACGCCTGTCTATGTCTCTACAAGTCTTTAGTACCGGCTAACTGCTTAGGTCGGCTACGCCTGTCTATGTCTCAGCAGTATTGAGTACCGGCTAACTGCTTAGGTCGGCTACGCCTGTCTAGGTCTCTACAAGTGTTTGTACCTGCTAACTGCTTAGGTCGGATAGGCCTGTCTAGGTCTCAGCAAGTATTTAGTACCGGCTAACTGCTTAGGTCGGCTACGCCTGTCTAGGTCTCAGCAAGTATTGAGTACCGGCTAACTGCTTAGGTCGGCTACGCCTGTCTATGTCTCTACAAGTCTTTAGTACCGGCTAACTGCTTAGGTCGGCTACGCCTGTCTAGGTCTCAGCAAGTATTGAGTACCGGCTAACTGCTTAAGTCGGCTACGCCTCTCTATGTCTCAGCAAGTATTGAGTACCGGCTAACTGCTTAAGTCGGCTACGCCTGTCTATGTCTCAGCAAGTATTGAGTACCGGCTAACTGCTTAGGCGGCTACGCCTGTCTATGTCTCTACAAGTGTTTTACCGGCTAACTGCTTAGGTCGGCTACGCCTGTCTAGGTCTCAGCAAGTATTGAGTACCGGCTAACTGCTTAGGTCGGCTACGCCTGTCTATGTCTCTACAAGTATTTAGTACCGGCTAACTGCTTAGGTCGGCTACGCCTGTCTATGTCTCAGCAAGTATTGAGTACCGGCTAACTGCTTAGGTCGGCTACGCCTGTCTATGTCTCTACAAGTGTTTGTACCGGCTAACTGCTTAGGTCGGCTACGCCTGTCTAGGTCTCAGCAAGTATTGAGTACCGGTTAACTGCTTAGGTCGGCTACGCCTGTCTAGGTCTCTACAAGTGTTTGTACCGGCTAGCTGCTTAGGTCGGATACGCCTGTCTAGGTCTCAGCAAGTATTGATTACCGGCTAACTGCTTAGGTCGGCTACGCCTGTCTAGGTCTCAGCAAGTATTGAGTACCGGCTAACTGCTTAGGTCGGCTACGCCTGTCTATGTCTCTACAAGTCTTTAGTACCGGCTAACTGCTTAGGTCGGCTACGCCTGTCTATGTCTCAGCAAGTATTGAGTACCGGCTAACTGCTTAGGTCGGCTACGCCTGTCTATGTCTCTACAAGTGTTTGTACCGGCTAACTGCTTAGGTCGGCTACGCCTGTCTATGTCTCAGCAAGTATTGAGTACCGGCTAACTGCTTAGGTCGGCTACGCCTGTCTATGTCTCAGCAAGTATTGAGTACCGGCTAACTGCTTAGGTCGGCTACGCCTGTCTAGGTCTCAGCAAGTATTGGGTACCGGCTAACTGCTTAGGTCGGCTACGCCTGTCTAGGTCTCAGCAAGTATTGGGTACCGGCTAACTGCTTAGGTCGGCTATGCCTGTCTAGGTCTCAGCAAGTATTGAGTACCGGCTAACTGCTTAGGTCGGCCACGCCTGTCTAGGTCTCTACACGTATTGAGTACCGGCTAACTGCTTAGGTCAGCCACGCCTGTCTATGCCTCTACAAATGTTTGTACCGGCTAACTGCTTAGGTCGGATACTCCTGTCTAGGTTTCAGCAAGTATTGAGTACCGGCTAACTGCTTAGGTGGGCTACGCCTATCTAGGTCTCAGCAAGTATTGAGTACAGGCTAACTGCTTAGGTCGCCTACGCCTGTCTAGTTCTCTCCAAGTGTTTGTACCGGCTAATTGCTTTGGTCGGCTACGCCTGTCTAGGTCTCAGCAACTAGTGAGTACCGGTTAACTGCTTAGGTCGGATACGCCTGTCTAGGTCTCAGCAAGTATTAAGTACCGGTTAACTGCTTAGGTCGGCTACACCTGTCTATGTCTCTACAAGTCTTTAGTACCGGCTAACTGCTTAGGTCGGCTACGCCTGTCTATGTCTCTACAAGTCTTTAGTACCGGCTAACTGCTTAGGTCGGCTACGCCTGTCTATGCCTCTACAAGTGTTTGTACCGGCTAACTGCTTAGGTCGGATACTCCTGTCTAGGTCTCAGCAAGTATTGAGTACCGGCTAACTGATTAGGTCGGCTACGCCTGTCTAGGTCTCAGCAAGTATTGAGTACTTGCTAACTGCTTAGGTCGGCTACGCCTGTCTATGTCTCTACAAGTATTTAGTACCGGCTAACTGCTTAGGTCGGCTACGCCTTTCTATGTCTCAGCAAGTATTGGGTACCGGCTAACTGCTTAGGTCGGCTATGCCTGTCTAGGTCTCAGCAAGTATTGAGTACCGGCTAACTGCTTAGGTCGGCCACGCCTGTCTAGGTCTCTACACGTATTGAGTACCGGCTAACTGCTTAGTTCGCTATGCCTGTCTAGGTTCAGCAAGTATTGAGTACCGGCTACGCTTAGGTCGCACGCTGTCAGTCTCTACACGTTTGTACCGGCTAACTGCTTATGTCGGCTACGCCTGTCTAGTCTCAGCAAGTATGATACCGGCTAACTGCTTATGTCGGCACTCCTCTCTATGTGTTTTTTTTCTCAGCAAATATTGAGTACCGGCTACTGCTTAGGTCGGCTACGCTGTCTATGTCTCAGCAGGTATTTAACGGCTAACTGCTTAGGTCGGCTACGCCTGTCTAGGTCTCAGCAAGTATTGAGTACCGGCTAACTGCTTAGGTCGGCTACGCTTGTCTAGGTCTCAGCAAGTATTGGGTACCGGTTAACTGCTTAGGTCGGCTTTGCCTGTCTAGGTCTCAGCAAGTATTGAGTACCGGCTAACTGCTTAGGTCGGCCACGCCTGTCTAGGTCTCTACACGTATTGAGTACCGGCTAACTGCTTAGGTCAGCCACGCCTGTCTATGCCTCTACAAATGTTTGTACCGGCTAACTGCTTAGGTCGGATACTCCTGTCTAGGTTTCAGCAAGTATTGAGTACCGGCTAACTGCTTAGGTGGACTACGCCTATCTAGGTCTCAGCAAGTATTGAGTACAGGCTAACTGCTTAGGTCGCCTACGCCTGTCTAGTTCTCTCCAAGTGTTTGTACCGGCTAATTGCTTTGGTCGGCTACGCCTGTCTAGGTCTCAGCAACTAGTGAGTACCGGTTAACTGCTTAGGTCGGATACGCCTGTCTAGGTCTCAGCAAGTATTAAGTACCGGCTAACTGCTTAGGTCGGCTACGCCTGTCTATGTCTCTACAAGTCTTTAGTACCGGCTAACTGCTTAGGTCGGCTACGCCTGTCTATGTCTCTGCAAGTATTTAGTACCGGCTAACTGCTTAGGTCGGCTACGCCTTCTATGCTCTACAGTGTTTTACCGGCTAACTGCTTAGGTCGGATACTCCTGTCTAGGTCTCAGCAAGTATTGAGTACCGGCTAACTGATTAGGTCGGCTACGCCTGTCTAGGTCTCAGCAAGTATTGAGTACTGGCTAACTGCTTAGGTCGGCTACGCCTGTCTATGTCTCTACAAGTCTTTAGTACCGGCTAACTGCTTAGGTCGGCTACGCCTTTCTATGTCTCAGCAAGTATTGAGTACCGGCTAACTGCTTAGGTCGGCTACGCCTGTCTAGGTCTCAACAAGTATTGAGTACCGGCTAACTGCTTAGGTCGGCTACGCCTGTCTATGTCTCAGCAAGTATTGGGTACCGGCTAACTGCTTAGGTCGGCTATGCCTGTCTAGGTCTCAGCAAGTATTGAGTACCGGCTAACTGCTTAGGTCGGCCACGCCTGTCTAGGTCTCAGCAAGTATTGAGTACCGGCTAACTGCTTAGGTCGGCCACGCCTGTCTATGCCTCTACAACTGTTTGTACCGGCTAACTGCTTAGGTCGGCTACGCCTGTCCATGTCTCAGCAAGTATTGAGTACCGGCTAACTGCTTAGGTCGGCTACGCCTCTCTATGTCTCAGCAAATATTGAGTACCGGCTAACTGCTTAAGTCGGCTACCACTGTCTATGTCTCAGCAGGTATTGAGTACCGGCTAACTGCTTAGGTCGGCTACGCCTGTCTAGGTCTCAGCAAGTATTGAGTACCGGCTAACTGCTTAGGTCGGCTACGCTTGTCTAGGTCTCAGCAAGTATTGGGTACCGGTTAACTGCTTAGGTCGGCTATGCCTGTCTAGGTCTCAGCAAGTATTGAGTACCGGCTAACTGCTTAGGTCGGCTACGCCTGTCTAGGTCTCTACAAGTGTTTGTACCGGCTAACTGCTTAGGTCGGATACGCCTGTCTAGGTCTCAGCAAGTATTGAGTACCGGCTAACTGCTTAGGTCGGCTACGCCTGTCTAGGTCTCAGCAAGTATTGAGTACCGGCTAACTGCTTAGGTCGGCTACGCCTGTCTATGTCTCTACAAGTCTTTAGTACCGGCTAACTGCTTAGGTCGGCTACGCCTGTCTAGGTCTCAGCAAGTATTGAGTACAGGTTAACTGCTTAAGTCGGCTACGCCTCTCTATGTCTCAGCAAGTATTGGGTACCGGCTAACTGCTTAGGTCGGCTATGCTTGTCTAGGTCTCAGCAAGTATTGAGTACCGGCTAACTGCTTAGGTCGGCTACGCCTGTCTATGTCTCTACAAGTCTTTAGTACCGGCTAACTGCTTAGGTCGGCTAAGCCTGTCTATGTCTCAGCAAGTATTGAATACCGGCTAACTGATTAGGTCGCCTACACCTGTCTAGGTCTCTCCAAGTGTTTGAACCGGCTAATTGCTTAGGTCGGCTACGCCTGTCTAGGTCTCAGCAAGTAGTGAGTACCGGTTAACTACTTAGGTCGGCTACGCCTGTCTATGTCTCAACAAGTATTGAGTACCGGCTAACTGCTTAAGTCGGCTACGCCTGTCTATGTCTCAGCAAGTATTGAGTACCGGCTAACTGCTTAGGCGGCTACGCCTGTCTAGGTCTCAGCAAGTATTGAGTACCGGCTAACTGCTTAGGTCGGCTACGCCTCTCTATGTCTCAGCAAGTATTGAGTACCGACTAACTGCTTAGGTCGGCTACGCCTGTCTATGTCTCAGCAAGTATTGAGTACCGGCTAACTGCTTAGGTCGGCTACGCCTGTCTAGGTCTCAGCAAGATTTGAGTACCGGCTAACTGCTTAGGTCGGCTACGCCTGTCTAGGTCTCAGCAAGTTTGAGTACCGGCTAACTGCTTAGGTCGGCTACGCCTGTCTAGTGGTGTGGGTGGTTGTCTCTACAAGTCTTTAGTACCGGCTAACTGCTTAGGTCGGCTACGCCTCTCTATGTCTCAGCAAGTATTGAGTACCGGCTAACTGCTTAGGTCGGCTACGCCTGTCTACGTCTCTACAAGTGTTTGTACCGGCTAACTGCTTAGGTCGGATACGCCTGTCTAGGTCTTAGCAAGTATTGAGTACCGGCTAACTGCTTAGGTCGGCTACGCCTGTCTAGGTCTCAGCAAGTATTGAGTACCGGCTAACTGCTTAGGTCGGCTACGCCTGTCTATGTCTCAGCAAGTATTGAGTACCGGCTAACTGCTGAAGTCGGCTACGGCTGTCTATGTATCAGCAACTATTGAGTACCGTCTAACTGCTTAGGCGGCTACGCCTCTCTAGGTCTCAACAAGTGTTTGTACCGGCTAACTGCTTAGGTCGGATACGCCTGTCTAGGTCTCAGCAAGTATAAATACCGGTTAACTGCTTAGGTCGGCTACGCCTGTCTAGGTCTCAGCAAGTATTGAGTACCGGCTAACTGATTAGGTCGGCTACGCCTGTCTATGTCTCTACAAGTCTTTAGTACCGGCTAACTGATTAGGTCGGCTACGCCTGTCTATGTCTCAGCAAGTATTGAGTACCGGCCTACTGCTTAGGTCGGCTACGCCTGTCTACGTCTCTACAAGTGTTTGTACCGGCTAACTGCTTAGGTCGGATACGCCTGTCTAGGTCTCAGCAAGTATTGAGTACCGGCTAACTGCTTAGGTCGGCTACGCCTCTCTATGTCTCTACAAGTCTTTAGTACCTGCTAACTGCTTAGGTCGGCTACTCCTCTCTAGGTCTCAGCACGTATTGAGTACCGGCTAACTGCTTAAGTCGGCTACGCCTCTCTATTTCTCAGCAAGTATTGAGTACCGGCTAACTGCTTAAGTCGGCTACGCCTCTCTATGTCTCAGCAAGTATTGAGTACCGGCTAACTGCTTAGGTCGGCTACGCCTGTCTAGGTCTCAGCAAGTATTGAGTACCGGCTAACTGCTTAGGTCGGCTACGCCTGTCTATGTCTCATCAAGTATTGGGTACCGGCTAACTGCTTAGGTCGGCTATGCCTGTCTAGGTCTCAGCAAGTATTGGGTACCGGCTAACTGCTTAGGTCGGCTACGCCTGTCTAGGTCTCAGCAAGTATTGAGTACCGGCTAACTGCTTAGGTCGGCTACGCCTGTCTATGTCTCTACACGTCTTTAGTACCGGCTAACTGCTTAGGTCGGCTACGCCTGTCTATGTCTCAGCAAGTATTGAATATCGGCTAACTGCTTAGGTCGCCTACGCCTGTCTAGTTCTCTCCAAGTGTTTGTACCGGCTAATTGCTTTGGTCGGCTACGCCTGTCTAGGTCTCAGCAAGTATTGAGTACCGGTTAACTGCTTAGGTCGGATACGCCTGTCTAGGTCTCTACAAGTGTTTGTACCGGCTAACTGCTTAGGTCGGCTACGCCTGTCTATGTCTCAGCAAGTATTGAGTACCGGCTAACTGCTTAAGTCGGCTACGCCTGTCTATGTCTCAGCAAGTATTGAGTACCGGCTAACTGCTTAGGCGGCTACGCCTGTCTAGGTCTCAGCAAGTATTGAGTACCGGCTAAATGCTTAAGTCGGCTACGCATCTCTATGTCTCAGCAAGTATTGAGTACCGGCTAACTGCTTAAGTCGGCTACGCCTGTCTATGTCTCAGCAAGTATTGAGTACCGGCTAACTGCTTAGGTCGGCTACGCCTGTCTAGGTCTCAGCAAGATTTGAGTACCGGCTAACTGCTTAGGTCGGCTACGCCTGTCTAGGTCTCAGCAAGTATTGAGTACCGGCTAACTGCTTAGGTCGGCTACGCCTGTCTACGTCTCTACAAGTGTTTGTACCGGCTAACTGCTTAGGTCGGATACGCCTGTCTAGGTCTCGGCAAGTATTGAGTACCGGCTAACTGCTTAGGTCGGCTACGCCTATCTAGGTCTCTGCAAGTATTGAGTACCGGCTAACTGCTGAAGTCGGCTACGGCTGTCTATGTCTCAGCAAGTATTGAGTACCGGCTAACTGCTTAGGCGGCTACGCCTCTCTAGGTCTCAACAAGTGTTTGTACCGGCTAACTGCTTAGGTCGGATACGCCTGTCTAGGTCTCAGCAAGTATTAAGTACCGGTTAACTGCTTAGGTCGGCTACGCCTGTCTAGGTCTCAGCAAGTATTGAGTACCGGCTAACTGCTTAAGTCGGCTACGCCTCTCTATGTCTCAGCAAGTATTGAGTACCGTCTAACTGCTTAGGCGGCTACGCCTCTCTAGGTCTCAACAAGTGTTTGTACCGGCTAACTGCTTAGGTCGGATACGCCTCTCTAGGTCTCAGCAAGTATTAAGTACCGGTTAACTACTTAGGTCGGCTACGCCTGTCTAGGTCTCAGCAAGTATTGAGTACCGGCTAACTGCTTAGGTCGGCTACGCCTGTCTAGGTCTCAACAAATATTGAGTACCGGCTAACTGCTTAGGTCGGATACGCCTGTCTAGGTCTCAGCAAGTATTGAGTACCGGCTAACTGCTTAGGTCGGATACGCCTGTCTAGGTCTCAGCAAGTATTGAGTACCGGCTAACTGCTTAGGTCGGCCACGCCTGTCTGGGTCTCTACACGTATTGAGTACCGACTAACTGCCTAGGTCGGCTACGCTTGTCTATGTCTCAGCAAGTATTGAGTACCGGCTAACTGCTTAGCTCGGTCACGCCTGTCTCTGTCTCTACAACTGTTTGTACCGGCTAACTGCTTAGGTCGGATACGCCTGTCTAGGTCTCAGCAAGTATTGAGTACCGGCTAACTGCTTAGATCGGCTACGCCTATCTAGGTCTCTACAAATCTTTAGTACCGGCTAACTGCTTAGGTCGGCCACGCCTGTCTAGGTCTCAGCAAGTATTGAGTACCGGCTTACTTCTTAAGTCGGCTACGCCTGTCTATGTCTCAGCAAGTATTGAGTACCGGTTAACTGCTTAGGTCGGCTACGCCTGTCTAGGTCTTAGCAAGTATTGAGTACCGGCTAACTGCTTAGGTCGGCTACGCCTGTCTAGGTCTCAGCAAGTAGTGGGTACCGGCTAAATGCTTATGTCGGCTATGCCTGTCTAGGTCTCAGCAAATATTGAGTACCGGCTAACTGCTTAGGTCGGCCACGCCTGTCTAGGCATCTACACGTATTGAGTACCGGCTAACTGCTTAGGTTGGCTACGCCTATCTAGGTCTCAACAAGTATTGAGTACCGGCTAACTGCTTAGGTCGGCCACGCCTGTCTAGGTCTCTATGCGTATTGGGTACCGGCTAACTGCTTAGGTCGGCTATGCCTGTCTAGGTCTCAGCAAGTATTGAGTACCGGCTAACTGCTTAGGTCGGCCACGCCTGTCTAGTCCTCTACACGTATTGAGTACCGGCTAACTGCTTAGTTCGGCTACGCCTTTCTATATCTCATCACGTATTGAGTACCGGCTAACTGCTTAGGTCGGCTACGCCTGTCTAGGTCTCAGCAAGTATTGAGTACCGGCTAACTGCTTAGGTCGGCTACGCCTCTCTAGGTCTCAGCAAGTATTGATTACCGGCTAACTGCTTAAGTCGGCTACGCCTGTCTATGTCTCAGCAAGTATTGAGTACCGGCTAACTGCTTAGGTCATCTACGCCTGTCTAGGTCTCAGCAAGTATTGAGTACCGGCTAACTGCTTAGGTCGGCTACGCCTGACTATGTCTCTACAAGTCTTTAGTACCGGCTAACTGCTTAGGTCGGCTACGCCTGTCTAGGTCTCAGCAAGTATTGAGTACCGGCTAACTGCTTAGGACGGATACGCCTGTCTAGGTCTCAGCAAGTATTGAGTACCGGCTAACTGCTTAGGCGGCTACGCCTGTCTAGGTCTCAGCAAGTATTGAGTACCGGCTAAATGCTTAAGTCGGCTACGCATCTCTATGTCTCAGCAAGTATTGAGTACCGGCTAACTGCTTAAGTCGGCTACGCCTGTCTATGTCTCAGCAAGTATTGAGTACCGGCTAACTGCTTAGGTCGGCTACGCCTGTCTAGGTCTCAGCAAATTTGAGTACCGGCTAACTGCTTAGGTCGGCTACGCCTGTCTAGGTCTCAGCAAGTATTGAGTACCGGCTAACTGCTTAGGCGGCTATGCCTCTCTAGGTCTCTACAAGTGTTTGTACCGGCTAACTGCTTAGGTCGGATACACCTGTCTATGTCTCAGCAAGTATTGAGTACCGGCTAACTGCTTAGGTCCGCTACGCATGTCTATGTCTCTACAAGTCTTTAGTACCGGCTAACTGCTTAGGTCGGCTACGCCTGTCTAGGTCTCAGCAAGTATTGAGTACCGGCTAACTGCTTAGGTCGGCTACGCCTGTCTAGGTCTCAGCAAGTATTGAGTACCGACTAACTGCTTAGGTCTGCTACGCCTGTATATGTCTCTACAAGTCTTTAGTACCGGCTAACTACTTAGGTCGGCCACGCCTGTCTATGTCTCTACAAGTGTTTGTACCGGCTAACTGCTTAGGTCGGATACGCCTGTCTAGGTCTCAGCAAGTATTGAGTACCGGCTAACTGCTTAGATCGTCTACGCCTATCTAGGTCTCAGCAAGTATTGAGTACCGGCTAACTACTTAGGTCGGCTACGCCTGTCTATGTCTCTACAAATCTTTAGTACCGGGTAACTGCTTAGGTCGGCCACGACTGTCTAGGTCTCAGCAAGTATTGAGTACCGGCTAACTGCTTAAGTCGGCTACGCCTGTCTATGTCTCAGCAAGTATTGAGTACCGGCTAACTGCTTAGGTCGGCTACGCCTATCTAGGTCTCAGCAAGTAGTGGGTACCGGCTAACTGCTTATGTCGGCTATGCCTGTCTAGGTTTCAGCAAATATTGAGTACCGGCTAACTGCTTAGGTCGGCCACACCTGTCTAGGCCTCTACACGTATTGAGTACCGGCTAACTGCTTAGGTTGGCTACGCCTATCTAGGTCTCAACAAGTATTGAGTACCGGCTAACTGCTTAGGTCGGCCACGCCTGTCTAGGTCTCTACACGTATTGGGTACCGGCTAACTGCTTAGGTCGGCTATGCCTGTCTAGGTCTCAGCAAGTATTGAGTACCGGCTAACTGCTTAGGTCGGCCACGCCTGTCTAGTCCTCTACACGTATTGAGTACCGGCTAACTGCTTAGTTCGGCTACGCCTTTTTATGTCTCATCACGTATTGAGTACCGGCTAACTGCTTAAGTCGGCTACTCCTGTCTATGTCTCAGCAAGTATTGAGTACCGACTAACTGCTTAGTTCGGCTACGCCTGTCTAGGTCTCAGCAAGTATTGAGTACCGGCTAACTGGTTAGGTCGGCTACGCCTGTCTACGTCTCTACAAGTGTTTGTACCGGCTAACTGCTTAGGTCGGATACGCCTGTCTAGGTCTCAGCAAGTATTGAGTACCGGCTAACTGCTTAGGTCGGCTACGCCTGTCTATGTCTCAGCAAGTATTGAGTACCGGCTAACTGCTTAGGTCGGCTACGCCTGTCTATGTCTCTACAAGTCTTTAGTACCTGCTAACTGCTTAGGTCGGCTACGCCTCTCTAGGTCTCAGCAATATTGAGTACCGGCTAACTGCTTAAGTCGGCTACGCCTCTCTATGTCTCAGCAAGTATTGAGTACCGGCTAACTGCTTAAGTCGGCTACGCCTGTCTATGTCTCAGCAAGTATTGAGTACCGGCTAACTGCTTAGGCGGCTACGCCTCTCTAGGTCTCAGCAAGTATTTAGTACCGGCTAACTGCTTAGGTCGGCTACGCCTGTCTATGTCTCTACAAGTCTTTAGTACCTGCTAACTGCTTAGGTCGGCTACGCCTCTCTAGGTCTCAGCAATATTGAGTACCGGCTAACTGCTTAAGTCGGCTACGCCTCTCTATGTCTCAGCAAGTATTGAGTACCGGCTAACTGCTTAAGTCGGCTACGCCTGTCTATGTCTCAGCAAGTATTGAGTACCGTCTAACTGCTTAGGCGGCTACGCCTCTCTAGGTCTCAACAAGTGTTTGTACCGGCTAACTGCTTAGGTCGGATACGCCTGTCTAGGTCTCAGCAAGTATTAAGTACCGGTTAACTGCTTAGGTCGGCTACGCCTGTCTAGGTCTCAGCAAGTATTGAGTACCGGCTAACTGCTTAGATCGGCTACGCCTGTCTATGCCTCTACAAGTCTTTAGTACCGGCTAACTGATTAGGTCGGCTACGCCTGTCTATGTCTCAGCAAATATTGAGTACCGGCTAACTGCTTAGGTCGGCTACGCCTGTCTACGTCTCTACAAATGTTTGTACCGGCTAACTGCTTAGGTCGGATACGCCTGTCTAGGTCTCAGCAAGTATTGAGTACCGGCTAACTGCTTAGGTCGGCTACGCCTCTCTATGTCTCTACAAGTCTTTAGTACCTGCTAACTGCTTAGGTCGGCTACGCCTCTCTAGGTCTCAGCACGTATTGAG
Source organism: Archivesica marissinica (assembly GCA_014843695.1). Classification (NCBI taxonomy): domain Eukaryota; kingdom Metazoa; phylum Mollusca; class Bivalvia; order Venerida; family Vesicomyidae; genus Archivesica; species Archivesica marissinica. Next base: position 51,277,633 of record CM026402.1, on the reverse strand, counting down.
TACCGGCTAACTGCATAAGTCGGCTATGCCTCTCTATTTCTCAGCAAGTATTGAGTACCGGCTAACTGCTTAAGTCGGCTACGCCTCTCTATGTCTCAGCAAGTATTGAGTACCGGCAAACTGCTTAGGTCGGCTACGCCTGTCTAGGTCTCAGCAAGTATTGAGTACCGGCTAACTGCTTAGGTCGGCTACGCCTGTCTATGTCTCAGCAAGTATTGGGTACCGGCTAACTGCTTAGGTCGGCTATGCCTGTCTAGGTCTCAGCAATTATTGAGTACCGGCTAACTGCTTAGGTCGGCCACGCCTGTCTAGGTCTCTACACGTATTGAGTACCGGCTAACTGCTTAGGTCGGCTACGCCTGTCTAGGTCTCAGCAAGTATTGAGTACCGGCTAACTTGGTGGGTGTTGTGTTTGTACGGCTAACTGCTTAGGTCGGATACTCCTGTCTAGGTCTCAGCAAGTATTGAGTACCTGCTAACTGCTTAGGTCGGCTACGCCTGTCTATGTCTCTACAAGTCTTTAGTACCGGCTAACTGCTTAGGTCGGCTACGCCTGTCTATGTCTCAGCAAGTATTGAGTACCGGCTAACTGCTTAGGTCGGCTACGCCTGTCTATGTCTCAACAAGTATTGAGTACCGGCTAACTGCTTAGGTCGGCTACGCCTGTCTAGGTCTCAGCAAGTATTGAGTACCGGCTAACTGCTTAGGTCGGCCACGCCTGTCTATGCCTCTACAAGTGTTTGTACCGGTTAACTTCTTAGGTCGGCTACGCCTGTCCATGTCTCAGCAAGTATTGAGTACCGGCTAACTGCTTAGGTCGGCTACGCCTTTCTAGGTCTCTAAAAATATTTGTACCGGCTAACTGCTTAGGTCGGCTACGCCGGTCTAGGTCTCAGCATGTATTGAGTATCGGTTAACTGCTTAGGTCGGATACGCCTGTCTATGTATCTACAAGTCTTTAGTACCGGCTAACTGCTTAGGTCGGCTACTCCTGTCTGGGTCTCAGCAATTATTGAGTACCGGCTAACTGCTTAAGTTGGCTACGCCTGTCTAGGTCTCAGCATGTATTGAGTATCGACTAACTGCTTAGGTGGCTACGCCTGTCTAGGTCTCTACAAGTGTCTGTACCGGCTAATTGCTTAGGTCGGATACGCCTGTCTAGGTCTCAGCAAGTATTGAGTACCGGCTAACTGCTTAGGTCGGCTACGCCTATCTATGTTTCAGCAAGTATTGGGTACCGGCTAACTGCTTAGGTCGGCTACGCCTGTCTATGTCTCAGCAAGTATTGAGTACCGGCTAACTGCTTAGGTCGGCAACGCCTGTCTATGTATCTACAAGTCTTTAGTACTGGCTAACTGCTTAGGTCGGCTACGCCTGTCTATGTCTCTACAAGTCTTTAGTACCGGCTAACTGCTTAAGTCGGCTACGCCTGTCTATGTCTCAGCAAGTATTGAGTACCGGCTAACTGCTTAGGTCGGCTACGCCTGTCTAGGTCTCAGCAAGTATTGGGTACCGGCTAACTGCTTAAGTCGGCTATGCCTGTCTAGGTCTCAGCAAGTATTGAGTACCGGCTAACTGCTTAGGTCGGCCACGCCTGTCTAGGTCTCTACACGTATTGAGTACCGACTAACTGCCTAGGTCGGCTACAATTGTCTAGGTCTCAGCAAGTATTGAGTACCGGCTAACTGCTTAGGTCGGCCACGCCTGTCTATGTCTCTACAACTGTTTGTACCGGCTAAATGCTTAGGTCGGATACGCCTGTCTAGGTCTCAGCAAGTATTGAGTACCGGCTAACTGCTTAGATCGGCTACGCCTATCTAGGTCTCAGCAAGTATTGAGTACCGGCTAACTACTTAGGTCGGCTACGCCTGTCTATGTCTCTACAAATCTTTAGTACCGGCTAACTGCTTAGGTCGGCCACGCCTGTCTAGGTCTCAGCAAGTATTGAGTACCGGCTAACTGCTTAAGTCGGCTACGCCTGTCTATGTCTCAGCAAGTATTGAGTACCGGCTAACTGCTTAGGTCGGCTACGCCTGTCTAGGTCTTAGCAAGTATTGAGTACCGGCTAACTGCTTAGGTCGGCTACGACTGTCTAGATCTCAGCAAGTAGTGGGTACCGGCTAACTGCTTATGTCGGCTATGCCTGTCTAGGTCTCAGCAAATATTGAGTACCGGCTAACTGCTTAGGTAGGCCACGCCTGACTAGGCCTCTACACGTATTGAGTACCGGCTAACTGCTTAGGTTGGCTACGCCTATCTAGGTCTCAACAAGTATTGAGTACCGGCTAACTGCTTAGGTCGGCCACGCCTGTCTAGGTCTCTATACGTATTGGGTACCGGCTAACTGCTTAGGTCGGCTATTCCTGTCTAGGTCTCAGCAAGTATTGAGTACCGGCTAACTGCTTAGGTCGGCCACGCCTGTCTAGTCCTCTACACGTATTGAGTACCGGCTAACTCCTTAGTTCGGCTACGCCTTTCTATGTATCATCACGTATTGAGTACCAGCTAACTGCTTAAGTCGGCTACGCCTGTCTATGTCTCAGCAAGTATTGAGTACCGACTAACTGCTTCGGTCGGCTACGCCTGTCTAGGTCTCTGCAAGTATTGAGTACCGGCTAACTGCTTAGGTCGGCTACGCTGTCTAGGTCTCAGCAAGTATTGGGTACCGGTTAACTGCTTAGGTCGGCTATGCCTGTCTAGGTCTCAGCAAGTATTGAGTACCGGATAACTGCTTTAGTCGGCTACGCCTGTCTAGGTCTCTACAAGTGTTTGTACCGGCTAACTGCTTAGGTCGGCTACGCCTGTCTAGGTCTCAGCAAGTATTGAGTACCGGCTAACTGCTTAGGTCGGCTACGCCTGTCTTTGTCTCTACAAGTGTTTAGTACCGGCTAACTGCTTAGGTCGGCTACGCCTGTCTAGGACTCAGCAAGTATTGAGTACCGGCTAACTGCTTAAGACGGCTACGCCTGTCTTTGTCTCTACAAGTCTTTAGTACCGGCTAACTGCTTAGGTTGGCTACGCCTGTCTAGGTCTCAGCAAGTATTGAGTACCTGCTAACTGCTTAGGTCGGCTACGCCTCTCTAGGTCTCAGCAATTATTGATTACCGGCTAACTGCTTAAGTCAGCTACGCCTGTCTATGTCTCAGCAAGTATTGAGTACCGGCTAACTGCTTAAGTCGGCTACGCCTGTCTATGTCTCAGCAAGTATTGAGTACCGGCTAACTGCGTAGGCGGCTACGCCTCTCTAGGTCTCTACAAGTGTTTGTACCGGCTAACTGCTTAGGTCAGATACACCTGTCTACGTCTCAGCAAGTATTGAGTACCGGCTAACTGCTTAGGTCGGCTACGCCTGTCTATGTCTCTACAAGTCTTTAGTACCGGCTAATTGCTTAGGTCGGCTACGCCTGTCTAGGTCTCAGCAAGTATAGAGTACCGGCTAAATGCTTAAGTCGGCTACGCCTCTCTATGACTCAGCAAGTATTTAGTACCGGCTAACTGCTTAAGTCGGCTACGCCTGTCTATGTCTCAGCAAGTATTGAGTACCGGCTAACTGCTTAGGTCTGCTACGCCTGTCTATGTCTCTACAAGTCTTTAGTACCGGCTAACTGCTTAGGTCGGCTACGCCTGTCTAGGTCTCAGCAAGTATTGAGTACCGGCTAACTGCTTAAGTCGGCTACGCCTGTCTATGTCTCAGCAAGTATTGAGTACCGGCTAACTGCTTAGGTTGGCTACGCCTGTCTAGGTCTCAGCAAGTAGTGGGTACCGGCTAACTGCTTATGTCGGCTATGCCTGTCTAGGTCTCAGCAAATATTGAGTACCGGCTAACTGCTTAGGTTGGCTACGCCTATCTAGGTCTCAACAAGTATTGAGTACCGGCTAACTGCTTAGGTCGGCCACGCCTGTCTAGGTCTCTATACATATTGGGTACCGGCTAACTGCTTAGCTCGGCTATGCCTGTCTAGGTCTCAGCAAGTATTGAGTACCGGCTAACTGCTTAGGTCGGCCACGCCTGTCTAGTCCTCTACACGTATTGAGTACCGGCTAACTGCTTAGTTCGGCTACGCCTTTCTATGTCTCATCACGTATTGAGTACCGGCTAACTGCTTAAGTCGGCTACGCCTGTCTATGTCTCAGCAAGTATTGAGTACCGACTAACTGCTTAGGTCGGCTACGCCTGTCTAGGTCTCTGCAAGTATTGAGTACCGGCTAACTGCTTAGGTCAGCTACGCCTGTCTAGGTCTCAGCAAGTATTGGGTACTGGTTAACTGCTTAGGCGGCTACGCCTCTCTAGGTCTCTACAAGTGTTTGTTCCGGCTAACTGCTTAGGTCGGATACACCTGTCTACGTCTCAGCAAGTATTGAGTACCGGCTAACTGCTTAGGTCGGATACGCCTGTCTATGTCTCTACAAGTCTTTAGTACCGGCTAACTGCTTAGGTCGGCTACGCCTGTCTATGTCTCAGCAAGTATAGAGTACCGGCTAAATGCTTAAGTCGGCTACGCCTCTCTATGACTCAGCAAGTATTTAGTACCGGCTAACTGCTTAATTCGGCTACGCCTGTCTATGTCTCAGCAAGTATTGAGTATCGGCTAACTGCTTAGGTCGGCTACGCCTGTCTACGTCTCTACAAGTGTTTGAACCGGCTAACTGCTTAGGTCGGATACGCCTGTCTAGGTCTCAGCAAGTATTGAGTACCGGCTAACTGCTTAGGTCGGCTACGCCTGTCTAGGTCTCAGCAAGTATTGAGTACCGGCTAACTGCTTAAGTCGGCTACGCCTCTCTATGTCTCAGCAAGTATTGAGTACCGTCTAACTGCTTAGGCGGCTACACCTCTCTAGGTCTCAACAAGTGTTTGTACCGGCTAACTGCTTAGGTCGGATACGCCTCTCTAGGTCTCAGCAAGTATTAAGTACCGGTTAACTACTTAGGTCGGCTACGCCTGTCTAGGTCTCAGCAAGTATTGAGTACCGGCTAACTGCTTAGGTCGGCTACGCCTGTCTAGGTCTCAGCAAGTATTGAGTACCGGCTAACTGCTTAGGTCGGCTACGCCTGTCTATGTCTCTACAAGTCTTTAGTACCGGCTAACTGCTTAGGTCGGCTACGCCTGTCTATGTCTCTGCAAGTGTTTGTACCGGCTAACTGCTTAGGTCGGCTACGCCTGTCTAGGTCTCAGCAAGTATTGAGTACCGGCTAACTGCTTAGGTCGGCTACGCCTGTCTAGGTCTCAGCAAGTATTGAGTACCGGCTAACTGCTTAGGTCGGCTACGCCTGTCTATGTCTCTACAAGTATTTAGTACCGGCTAACTGCTTAGGTCGGCTACGCCTGTCTAGGTCTCAGCAAGTATTGAGTACCGGCTAACTGCTTAGGTCGGCTACGCCTGTCTATGTCTCAGCAAGTATTGAGTACCGGCTAACTGCTTAGGTCGGCTACGCCTGTCTAGGTCTCAGCAAGTATTGGGTACCGGCTAACTGCTTAGGTCGGCTACGCCTGTCTAGGTCTCAGCAAGTATTGAGTACCGGCTAACTGCTTAGGTCGGCTACGCCTGTCTAGGTCTCTACAAGTATTGAGTACCGGCTAACTGCTTAGGTCGGCTACGCCTGTCTAGGTCTCAGCAAGTATTGAGTACCGGCTAACTGCTTAGGTCGGCTACGCCTGTCTAGGTCTCAACAAGTATTGAGTACCGGCTAACTGCTTAGGTCGGCTACGCCTGTCTAGGTCTCAGCAAGTATTGAGTACCGGCTAACTGCTTAGGTCGGCTACGCCTGTCTAGGCCTCTACAAGTATTGAGTACCGGCTAACTGCTTAGGTCGGCTACGCCTGTCTATGTCTCAGCAAGTATTGAGTACCGGCTAACTGCTTAGGTCGGCTACGCCTGTCTAGGTCTCAGCAAGTATTGAGTACCGGCTAACTGCTTAGGTCGGCTACGCCTGTCTAGGTCTCAGCAAGTATTGAGTACCGGCTAACTGCTTAGGTCGGCTACGCCTGTCTATGTCTCTGCAAGTGTTTAGTACCGGCTAACTGCTTAGGTCGGCTACGCCTGTCTAGGTCTCAGCAAGTATTGAGTACCGGCTAACTGCTTAGGTCGGCTACGCCTGTCTAGGTCTCAGCAAGTATTGAGTACCGGCTAACTGCTTAGGTCGGCTACGCCTGTCTATGTCTCTACAAGTCTTTAGTACCGGCTAACTGCTTAGGTCGGCTACGCCTGTCTAGGTCTCAGCAATATTGAGTACCGGCTAACTGCTTAAGTCGGCTACGCCTGTCTATGTCTCAGCAAGTATTGAGTACCGGCTAACTGCTTAGGTCGGCTACGCCTGTCTAGGTCTCAGCAAGTATTGAGTACCGGCTAACTGCTTAGGTCGGCTACGCCTGTCTATGTCTCAACAAGTGTTTGTACCGGCTAACTGCTTAGGTCGGATACGCCTGTCTAGGTCT
>CM026402.1:51245432-51270200 GCA_014843695.1 Archivesica marissinica | reverse complement strand
CACACCCACACACACCCACACACACCCACACACACCCACACACACCCACACACACCCACACACACCCACACACCCACACACCCACACACACACACACACACACACACACACACACACACACACACACACACACACACACACACACACACACACACACACACACACACACACACACACACACACACACACACACACACACACACACACACACACACACACACACACACACACACACACACACACACACACACACACACACACACACACACACACACACACACACACACACACACACACACACACACACACACACACACACACACACACACACACACACACACACACACACACACACACACACACACACACACACACACACACACACACACACACACACACACACACACACACACACACACACACACACACACATTAAAACCACCTACATAATTAACGTGAACTTCAATCTGTGTTAATTATCGTTATTGCTGGACAATTATATATATATTAAATTAGTAACTGGAATCGTCATTGGTTTAATTCAAATTGACCATACACCGTGGACTGACCCCTTCATATGCCACCACTTTGTGTACGCTACTCTGCTGTACCACACTAATTCCCCATTTAGAGTTAACCTGCACACAAGTTCAAACCCCTAGAACTCGAGTCGGTGACATATTGTATACAAAACGAAAATGGATTAAATCGAAAGCTTATAGCTTATTGAGATTATATCCATTAAATATATAAATGTGTGCACTATCGGCGATTAAGAGATAAACGTATTATGTAGTAATACCAAAATATATAATACGTGTATGAAAATATAGTTTTATATCAAGTGAAAAACTAACAAAATGGGGATTGGGTGGGGATTGAAAGCGATGAATTAACAAAACAATTCTCAAAGTGAATCACTCTGCCAATGCATCAGTCCCTCAAAGACTATTGAATGGGTCTCTCTGCCTGTATCATTGCACTATCCTCCAAAATCTAAACTGACTCTTCAGGTGTCGCTCACTTATGCAACCTGAGTAGCGACGATTACAAAAAGTAATGCATGTTAGTATTTATAAACATATAACATAGCGAAAGACACTGGACCCGCTACACTCTCTAGCATGGTAGCTTGGGCAGGAGCTCGGATGTTATTCATATTCCTGTCTGGCCTCTAAACCGTGCAATCGTGGGACAAGCCGTCCGTGTGTCGAGTACCTAGTCAGTATGTATTTATGTACACAGTCATGCACAAAACCACACCCACAGGCAGACACACACACAATTTTATCTTTATATAAGATCATTATTCAAACTTAAAGCGAGTCGGGTGGGGGGGTGTACGTTTATATATCGTCGTTACCGGTTGCCCATATGAGCGACGCCTCCTGAAGAGATTAGTCATTATAGATTTTTGGAGGATAGTGCAATGATACAGACAGAGACCCATTCAGAGTCTCTTCTGGTTCTTTTACGTGCACGGTTTAAAGTCCCATCTGAAAGACGGATAATTTTATTAGTGTCAGACGGGGGATCGAACTTGCGCTCCCTGGATTGCCAGTCCAGCGTGTTAACCGCTAGACTACATATCCGTCTGTAAAAGCGAGTTTCTAGTGACCTTGTTTATCTTTTATATTTAAAATATTGATCTCGTGGCATTGACATTGTGGAAGTCGTGATAGTGCAGTTGTAGCGCATTCGCTTCAGGTACGAAAGGACCCGAGTTTGCGCCCAGCTGTAGCTGTTATGATTGTGTCCCTTAGCAAGCGACTTAAATTGCTTCTTCTCTCCTTTATCGAGATGGATTCTACCAGAAATGAGGCCTCGAGGACGATTAATATAATGTAGTAAACACTTGTTCTGCAATCTAGTTAAGTTAAATTTGTATAAACTAAACTACAAAAATCTATCTTGATTTATCTAACTTTAAATTATTTATGACAGTCAAAAGGCTCATAAACAATATACAGATACGATTTAGCCCAATAATGTTATGTCCGTTGGTAGAATTGTGTGAATTATTAATATATTCACATTGTAATAGAACATGTAGGGGTGTCGCATCAACAGCTTAGGTCCTAACTAATACAGTTTCGGTAATGACAACGGCAGTCATATTGTATGATAAAATCTATATTATTAATCCATAATCGATTTCATAGTGGCATTTAAATTAGCTGGCTAATCTTACAATCAACTTAAAACTGCAGTATTGGGATACACAAGCTTACTTGAGGATGTGTGAAATATCGATAGCTGATTGGATTATCCATTATAGTTTGATTGACGTGATCGATAACAATAAGCTGTTCCATCAATTGACCGCGTATTCTGTAAGTCATGGTTATACACAAACACGAGCGTTTTACGTTTTACCTCATACACTGGAAATTGGAGTCTCATTAGTAGCCTTTATCTACTATCATTTATCTCTGTAAATAATTGAGAAATAAAATCTTTAAACTAAAGTGGAGTAAAGATATTGTTATTGACTTTCAATTCTCACAACTTACGTTTCGTATACCCGTAAGCCGCAACTAGCGAACTTACAATCCTCACGGACTTACGGGGCTCAAGCTACACCGGAATAAGTACAAATACACATAGACTACCGGAATAAGTACAAATACACAGAGACTACCGGAATAAGTACAAATACACAGAGACTACCGAATAAGTACAAATACACAGAGACTACCGGAATAAGTACAAATACACAGAGACTACCGGAATAAGTACAAATACACAGAGACTACCGGAATAAGTACAAATACACAGAGACTACCGGAATAAGTACAAATACACAGAGACTACCGGAATAAGTACAAATACACAGAGACTACCGGAATAAGTACAAATACACAGAGACTACCGGAATAAGTACAAATACACAGAGACTACCGGAATAAGTACAAATACACAGAGATTACCGGAATAAGTACAAATACACAGCGACTACCGGAATAAGTACAAATACACAGAGACTACCGGAATAAGTACAAATACACAGAGACTACCGGAATACGTACAAATACACAGAGACTACCGTAATAAGTACAAATACACAGAGACTACCGGAATAAGTACAAATACACAGAGACTACCGGACTAAGTACAAATACACAGAGACTACCGGAATAAGTACAAATACACAGAGACTACCGGAATAAGTACAAGTACACAGAGACTACCGGAATAAGTACAAATACACAGAGACTACCGGAATAATGTACACATACACAGAGACTACCGGAATAATGTACAAATACACAGAGACTACCGGAATAATGTACAAATACACAGAGACTACCGGAATAAGTACAAATACACAGAGACTACCGGCATAAGTACAAATACACAGAGACTACCGTAATAAGTACAAATATACAGAGACTACCGGAATAAGTACAAATACACAGAGACTACCGGAATAAGTACAAATACACAGAGACTACCGGAATAAGTACAAATACACAGAGACTACCGGAATAAGTAAAAATACACAGAGACTACCGGAATAAGTAAAAATACACAGAGACTACCGTAATAAGTACAAATACACAGAGACTACCGGAATAAGTACAAATACACAGAGACTACCGGACTAAGTACAAATATACAGAGACTACCGGAATAAGTACAAATACACAGAGACTACCGGAATAAGTACAAATACACAGAGACTACCGGAATAATTAACACATACACAGAGACTACCGGAATAAGTACAAATACACAGAGACTACCGGAATAAGTACAAATACACAGAGACTACAGTAATAAGTACAAATACACAGAGACTACCGGAATAAGTACAAATAGTACAAAGATGTTTTGATATTTACAGAAACTTGGCTTTCAGATCAAACTTCTAACGACGAAATCTTAAATCCGCATTTTAGTCCACCTTTTCGGTGTGATCGTAACGATAGACTCGGTGGAGGCGTCGTTATTTACGTTCGAGAAAATATCCAGTCTGTCGGTAAACCCATCTTGTTAGTGAAGGGTCTCGAAGCAATATGGGTCGAAATATCAATTAATAAACGCAAAGTATTAATTGGTGGTATTTATCGTCCACCTAACTCTAATAATAGCTACTGGCAATTAATCGAACAAAGTATCGATCTCGCGTTCCATGATAGCTGTGACAACCTATTAGTAGCTGGTGATTTTAACATCAACATACAACCGTCTCCATCTAATAAAATATCTAGGCTCATTTCTTCTTACAATGCGCATCAGCTAATTGATTCTCCTACTCACTTTACAGAGAACTCCAGTTCCTTAATCGACCTAATGTTTGTTAAATGTGCTCAAAATGTTATTACTAGCTTTGTTGCTGACCCTTTTGTACCGGATCATATTCGATTCCATTGTCCCATTGTTTGCGTCTTAAAATTTAACAAACCTAAACCTCCCTATTTTAAGCGTAGGATCTGGCTATACGACAAGGGAAATTATACTCAGTATAGAGAGCAACTTCAATGTACTGATTGGAACTCTACTCTCAATAAAGATGATATTAATTCAGTTGCTTCAGACATAGCTGATATCATAACTACTGCAGCTTCAAGGTCAATTCCCAACAAAATCGTAACAATAAGACAACATGATATTCCTTGGATAAACAATTTTATTAGAAATATTATAAAGAAACGAAATAAACTTCATAAAAAAGCGAAACATTCAAATACCGAAGCAGCATGTGCTAACTTTAGACATATTAGAAATGAAGTTCACTAAAGCCATTCGTAAATCTAAATCCGAGTACAATAAAAAGTTAATTGATCAAATAAATTCGTCTAACGTTACTGCCAAACAATGGTTCAAGATAACCAAACAATTTATTAACAAGAACTTGTGTAACACTATTCCTACTTTGATTAATAACGATACTGAATCATCAACTGATGAGGAAAAGGCCGATTTACTCAATAACTACTTTTGCTCACAGTCGACTGTCGATGACTCTCAGCAATCTTTATCAAATCCCACACCCCGTCCAAATTGCTCACTTACAAACATCAGGCTGCCTGTACAAGATGTTAAAGACGCCATTTCTCTAATAGACCCTTCAAAAGCATGTGGTCCAGATCTGATCAGCCCAAAGCTAATTCGAGAAGGGGCAAACGAACTAGCAGCACCTCTGTCGACATATTTTAATAAACTTCTTCATCAATCGGTATTTCCGTCTCCATGGAAGATGGCGAACATTATCCCAATATATAAAAAGGCAGACCCATCGAATCCTTCAAACTACCGCCCCGTGGCACTTCTTAGCAAGTTAATGGAACGTTGCATCCACAAATACCTCTATAACTACGTCACCGATAACAATCTATTATCTTCTTATTAGTCAGGTTTTGTCAAGGGCGACTCAACTATCAATCAACTAACGTTTCTTTACACTGATATATCCAAGGCCCTGGATGAAGGAAAAGAAGTTAGGGCAGTGTTTTGTGATATTTTTAAGGCCTTCGACAGGGTGTGGCATCGTGGATTAATACATAAGCTCTCGTCCATCGGTGTCCAAGGCAACCTCTTGCGTTGGTTTTCTTCATATTTGTCCGATCGAAAACAGAGGGTTGTCATCTCTAACATTACTTCTTCCTGGTCCGAATTATCTGCTGGTGTCCCACAAGGTTCTATACTTGGTCCCCTACTTTTTCTCATTTACATAAACGACATTGTTATTAATATCGAGGCTAACATCCGCCTCTTTGCAGATGATACAAGTCTTTACATTATCATTGACAAACCGGAATCATCAGCTACCATTCTCAATTCTGACCTCCAAAAGATATTTGCATGGTCCAAAACGAATTTAGTAAAATTTAACCCTTCTAAAACAGTCCATTATATTCTCCAGGCGTAAAATTAAATTAATGTACCTATTGTTACCGTTGACTCACATACGCATCTTGGTATTTGTCTGACGAACGACGCCAACTGGAATAAACATATCTCGTTCATTCTAGACAAGGCATGGAAGAGGATCGGTCTTATGAGGTCACTTAAATTCCAACTCTCCCGCTCCAGTTTGGAGAAGATGTACATTAGCTTCATACGACCTCTTCTCGAATATGGAGACGTTATTTGGGATAATTGCACCTCCGCATTACTCAACGAGGTAGAATCTGTTCATAACGAGGCAGCCCGTATAGTAGCTGGTGCCACTAAACTGTGCAACATACAAACTCTACTGTCTGATCTGCGCTGGGAGTCTATGGTTTCGAGAAGAAAGAGTCATAGGTTATTATTGTTTTACAAAATGACGAACACACTTACTCCTACCTATCTTTCGGGTTTAATTCCCATTACGAACCATGAGCGATATCATTTACGAAACTCGGCCAACATACCAACCTTACCTACCAGAACACAGTTGTATAGTAATTCATTTCTTCCGGCTACACTCCGCGATTGGAACCGTCTTCCTCTCGACGTCCGCAACTCTAGCACTTTGTACTCATTCAAACGCAAAATACAACCTTCTTCTACAAATACTCCTCCTCTATACAATGTCGGTTCACGAAGGAACCAAATTCTGCATACGCGTCTTCGATTAGGATGTAGCTCGTTAAATCACGATTTATATAGAAAATATATTGTCAATTCACCATTATGCTTGTGCAACTCCGTTGAGACTGTTTCACATTACATTTTTCATTGCCCCAGGTTTAATACACACAGACAACAACATCTTTCAAATCTACCATGTGCTCCAACTATCAATAATTTACTATATGGGGATGAACACCTATCACTAGAACAAAATACATGTACGTTTCTGAGTGTCCATAGCTACATATCATCCACAAAGCGTTTCGAGGCACCGTAAGGCCTCCAGGGAGGCGCTGGCTGACCTGTTGATCGGTGTGTGGTTTCATTGTTTGAATGAATATTAAGTATTTTCATGTCCAACTGTCCCTTCTTAAAACAGTACTTCTTGCATAAATGTATATAGAATATTCGCCTCAAGTTACACTCGTTTTTAGTATTATTCTTTATACCTACTGAAAACGTTGCAAATATTTATTATGTACATTTCCATTGGAGAGGAATTAATATAAGTTTTCTGAAAACTTGTTTTCCAATCCAAACCATTTACAATTTATGTAATTTGTAACATTGTTTGTGTTATACATGTAAATTTATTGGAATAAATACTGTTTAAACCAAGTACAAATACACAGAGACTACCGGAATAATGTACAAATACACAGAGACTACCGGAATAAGTACACAGAGACTACCGGAATAAGTACAAATACACAGAGACTACCGAAATATGTCACACTTATTTAACTAGCTGACGCCGCACCCGAATCCTATCATTGTATCCGTGCCGGACTGCTAGCTGACGCCTCACCAACCGGACATATCAGAACTAACCCCTAACGAGGTTCGAACATCCTCCCGCTCCGTAGGCTGAAGCTTTAACCACACGGCCACGGAGACATATATACACTTTTTTATTTTAAGTTTATTTAACGTCGCTACCGGTTTCCCATTTGAGCGATGGGCAGTTTACCTAACAACACCTTTCCTGGGCAGGCTCCTGTGGTTAACCAGTACTTGGTGCACCAACCTCCGTAAGAAACTGCCAACTTTTTCATATAAATGAGACACGGTATGAGCGGGGCTCGAACCCGTGACCATCAGAGATGCTAGGTTACTGTGGATACAAGTTAGCGACCTTAACCACTCGACTACGGAGGTGGTTCATTCGGAAACTGCATTTTTATAGCATTGTGTGATTTTACATTTATTTATCGTCGCTATCGGTTGCCCACATGAGCGACGCCTCCTGAAGAGATTAGTCATTTTAGATTGTTGGAGGATAGTGCAATGATACAGACAGAGACCCATTTCAGAGTCTCCTCTGGTTCTTTTACGTACACGGTGTAAAGCACCGACACGAGACCTCGGTTTAATGTCCCATCTGAAAGACTGTTAATTTTATTAGGGTCAGACGGGGGGTCGAACCTGCGATCCCTGGATTACCAGTCCAGCGTGTTACCACTGGACTACATATCCGTCTGTTTTAAAGCATGATGTAGCCTACTCGTGTATGTAAGTACATTACCTGTTTCTTGTTCCTTTCCTAGTATGACTGTTATTGGCCAAAAACAACAACACATTTGTTTTTGTTACTTGTACTTTGATGATAAAAAAACTTGATAACGTAAACATAATAAGAAAGTTACAAGGCCAATGAATCTGGCTAACAGGCGTAACAATGTTCACGTTCATTTTTATGTTTTATTGTGTCACAATGTTAACAGGTCCGCGTACTTTATCAAACAAAACTAAGGTTAACGCTTAAAAACAGCTACATGTACAAGTTGGTTTAAACAGTATTTATTCCAATAAATTTACATGTATAACACAAACAATGTTACAAATTACATAAATTGTGAATAGTTTGGATTGGAAAACAAGTTTTCAGAAAACCTATATTAATTCCTCTCTAAGTACAAGTTAATACCAATAACAAGTAAACTGGGGGAAAAACAATCAACACTTGTTTTTCTCTCAAATTAGACCCGTTTGCGCTAAAAGTAAACATTTCAGTGGAATTAATTGACGTCATTCGTGTAGGAGTAAAAAAAACGTCAGAACACTGGCTATAAAAGAAAGTTTCTCTCGGACTCATTTACCATAACATAACCAACCATGGCGTGTTCACAAACTATTTTACGTTGTTTCCTTTTAACAGTGACGTTGTTTGAAGCGGCATTCACACAGAGTTGTCCCAGTGTGCTTAAGTAAGTACATTTCTAGTTCTCAGTTTATTTATTTTCTATTGAATGACAATTGCAGATACATATGGGTGATTCTATTTTTTCTTAAAATTTCAAAAAGCTGAAAATAAAATTTGTAAATTCATGATTTCTATTCAATAATCTTCCCATAAATAGTTCCCACCTTCCTTACGTTGATTTAAATGACGGCAGTGAGATATTGGCCGTCATAGTAATTAATTTCTTACGAACGTCAAGCCTGTTGACACAAAATGTCATTTCCATAACTGAACTAAATTCCTCGCATTTTCAGTTGTGATTTAAATACAATGTATCAGTTTTTGGTTAAAACCCAAGTAGACGTTAATTTCTTCCTAACATAAACACAAATAGTTTGCTCTTCCGCAATCTAGAACGTTTTACATTCATTTATAAGATGAAATTTGCTTTTTTGCATTATTACAATACTTACACTGGCACACATCAATAATAAAAGTGTTATTGACAATACGATATACCTTAATTTAAAAGTATGTACATTTTTTAGTTGTTCTAAAGAATATTCAGAAGAAAACGATGAAATATAACTGTATAAACTTGTAAAATATTGCTGGTTACGGAAATGAAATTGAGTTATGGAAATGACATCAGGTTACGGAAATGACTATTATTTTCATACATATATAATTAAGACCAACTCCAGACTCTGAAACCAGATTATTAGCGTTTTATTTTTATACACATATACACTCTTGACTTGCATCACAATATAAATGTCAGAGATTCCATTCGTGAACATTGTATATGCAAGTTCAATGGTATCGTATGCCATATTTTCCATGCTACTTGCTTTCCTAGTTCTAGTGCATTTTCTCTTAAAGGCAGTTTCTTCTCCTTGCATTGCGGACATTCCCTGTACATGCAACTTGTATCATCTAGCTTTCTGTCACAAGTAATAGTTTTTGCAAGGTCCTCAATACGTCCCGGCGAATACATGTTTTCTACATATGCTCTTTCAAGTTTATACTGCAAATTTTCATGGAGCTTGCATAGACAAGTTTCTCGGTCTTTATATGTTGGAGCTCTTATCCAAAAAGGCAGCAGTTTGCAGAATAAAGGATACGTAATTTTTCTGTTGCTCCCTTCTGATATGTATTTTGCATGAGGGTGTTTCATTTCGTCTGTCAGTAGACGCATCTGTTTCTTTTGTCTGTACCTTGTGATTGTGGCTTTCTTGTCTGCCTTTAGACGGATTACCAATATTGTCTGTTTTCAACTGATAGTTCGTGAACCCGAACATCTTCTTTGCATATTGCCCCAACCGGTATCTTCTGATCAAGTCATATCTGCATATTAAACTTGATATGAATTTTCTATGTCTGTAACTCTTTGTGCGGTAGTCTGCCTCCGTGGTCGAGTGGTTAAGGTCGCTGACTTGTATACCACTGTAACCTGTCATCACTGATGGTCACGGGTTCGAGCCCCACTCAGACCGTGTTTCATATATATGAAAAAGTTGGCAGTTTCTTACGGAGGTTGGTGCACCAAAGTACTGGTTAACCGCTGAAGCCTGCCCAGGAAAGGTGTTGTTAGGTAAACTGCCTGCCGGCGATATAGCCCAAAATGGTGCTGAGGCAGGCGCAAAACCAGAAATATAATAATAATAATCTTTGTGCGGTGATATCTCTTCTTCACATTTTCTACTATGATGTCGTAAAAGACAATGGCCTTTCTTAAGTCGTGATTTTTCACTATATCTTCCACTGGTTTAGTTTCTCTCTTTGGCAGCTTTTTTTCTAGTCTTGTACTTCGCTTTTTATACTTCTCTTTTAATCTCTCTTCTTTTTTTAAAGCTACACAGAGCTTGAATATTTCTCTATAGGCTTTTGCCCTATCTTTACGTACTTTTCTTCTTCCCAACTTTCGTTCTACTTGTTGCTGGCGGTTCATCACTAATTCTGGGGATGTCGGTGGCGTTAAAGAGTGATCAATGTCTCCTATAATTTGTTTCTCTCGGGCCCTTTTTTCTTTGGACGCTTTTCTCCACTATCTACGTTTTCTTCGTTTTTCTGAACGATTCATCTCTGAAACTGTTAGTATAACACCTCTTTCTTTTTTCTGTTGATAACGTTCTCTTTCTTTGCGTTTATACTGACTATGTTTTGCTTCGTTTTCTCGTTGCCTTTGTCGCCACCGAGCCTGCTTCTCCGCATTTGTGAGTGCCATTGTTCTAACTGTCTCCGTCTTAGTAATACCAAATCTTTGCAAAGTAGTATCTTATCAAGGAGTCCAACCACAGCGTTAGCCCATGCAAATATATGTCTTCCTGATATAAGCAAATTGCTGAACTGGCTCTACAAATGGCCCAAGTATATATCTAGGTTGTCTAGTCCCCTTTTCTGCCCTGAAATAAATTATATGGTGTATAAATCAGGTACATCCATACATTAAGCATTACACATGTACAACATGTACATGTACTTACTTGATCACAAGAGACCCAACTAACATGCTGATCAAGATCGTATGATTATTTAAAAAATCATTCATTATTATGATCTAGTGATAATCATAATGGTGATGGTTATTATTACATGTATGGTAATGATTACTGAATCACACACATGTATATTGCAAGTAGATATATTATTGCTGCTATCATTATTAATTTGTATTAAACTATAAATCCAGAAGAAAGTCAACCTCAAACGAGAATTAGAACCCAAACCCAACGGCAACACCACATACAATGTAGCAGTGCATATTTTACATATACACATATTTCATCCCCAAAACACCATATAGTCATTTCCGTAACCATGGCAAGTCATTACCGTAACCAAAATCAGATTAAAAACGGTTACGGAACTGACAGTTACGGAAATGATCATTCTTAATGTAAATTCCCCCTCATAGAGCCCCAATAGGCAGTTTCAATATGGCGTAATCGGAAACTTAAAATGGAACGGGTCGGACATACAACCACAGAAGGAGTTTTTCTCTAAAATCTTCGGTTCCTGTATAAACATGGGTACGGAAATGACTGTGATTAAATGTATGCATTCAAAAGCATGTACTTACATTGAAATTCTTCGTCTTCCATGTCATGTTGAAAGTTGCCTTCTTAGTTAACTATATGTATCTCGCGCTAAGCTTTAAATGACGTCACGGCTTGGGTTTATTATACGGACACTATATGAAATATGCGTAGTAACTTGGTTACGGATATGACATAAATTACAGGGACAATATTCAAGCTAATTTTTTGTCAAAGGTATGTCTTCTGAATGTTGGTCGAACTTAACACTACAACAACATAACACATTTATAAATATATTCATGCAAAAAGCCAGTATAAAGTTATGTTTTCGTGTCCGTTTTTAAAACAACGTATGCGATGTTGAGCATCGGGACATAGCTAATTTGAAAGGGACATGACACAAACCACAAAATAATTTATATCCGTGTCTATTTTATTTGACAGTTTCATAGTCTTTGCTCAATAATATGACCAGTTCGTTAGATTCAATGTAGCTTCTCAAGAATATCACAACTAATTTCTCATTATTTGACTCGAAAACGGCGGGGACATAAAAATTAAAGAAAAAATAGAATCACCCATATATAGGATTAGCTGACATAAGCATTGCAGTTAGCCGGTACTAAACACTTGTAGAGACCTAGACAGGCGTGGCCGACCTAAGCAGTTAGCCGATACTCAATACTTGCTGAGACCTAGACAGGCGTAGCCGACCTAAGCAGTTAGTCGGTACTAAACACGTGTAGAGACCTAGACAGGCGTAGCCGACCTAAGCAGTTAGCCGGTACTAAACACGTGTAGAGACCTAGACAGGCGTGGCCGACCTAAGCAGTTAGCCGGTACTCAATACTTGCTGAGACCTAGACAGGCGTAGTCGACCGTAGCAGTTAGCCGGTACTAAACACTTGTAGAGACCTAGACAGGCGTAGTCGACCTAAGCAGTTAGCCGGTACAAACACTTGTAGAGACCTAGACAGGCGTAGCCGACCTAAGCAGTTAGCCGGTACTAAATACTTAGAGACCTAGACAGGCATAGCCGGTACTAAACCCTTACAGAGACATGGACAGGCGTAGCCGACATAAGCAGTTAGTCGGAACTAAACACATTCAGAGACATAGACGGGCGTTTTCCTGAAATCAATTCCTGTTTCCACCAGTACTTCCCATAATGCATATTTCCGGTACGAATATTTTAATTAAAAAAAATAACGACACTCTTTTCTCGTGTTACAGTAAAGCTCGCTAGGCTAGTGGGCGGAATGTACTCTAACTATTATTATCGTTATCATTTGTAAAAGGCAATAACGTCTGATAAAATACTTGTAGTGAGGGACGTGGACGTGCGTTAAAGACGGAGGATCTGGAGTCCGGTGGTTGGCAGATGGTATTTAGAGGAACTTCCGGGAATGGGCACAATGTCCACGATGCGTGGTTAAACGGTATGTCTGTTCTACTTCCTTCTAGCAAACAAATAAACTGTACGTCTGTTCTACTTCCTTCTAGCAAACAAATAAACGGTACGTCTGTTCTATTACTTGGCAACATTAAACTGAGACTCATTAATCTCCGCCAAAGCATTCGTAAGTTTCCGTGAACTACGACCAGGACATGTGTTAGTCTTTTACCGTTAATATTTGAATCAAGTCTGTAAGTAAGTGTACCATAATCAAAGCTCATAGTTTACTTCGGAAATGCGATTATTAACGAAGTAAGTTCACGGAATATGCAAATGTCTCAGTTTAATATTGCCAAACAATACTTCCTTCTAGCAAACAAATAAACGGTACGTCTGTTCTACTTCCTTCTAGCAAACAAATAAACGGTACGTCTGTTCTACTTCCTTCTAGCAAACAAATAAACGGTACGTCTGTTCTACTTCCTTCTAGCAAACAAATAAACGGTAGGTCTGTTCTACCTCCTTCTATCAAACAAATAAACGGTAGGTCTGTTCTACCTCCTTCTATCAAACAAATAAACGGTAGGTCTGTTCTACCTCCTTCTAGCAAACAAATAAACGGTAGGTCTGTTCTACCTCCTTCTAGCAAACAAATAAACGGTAGGTCTGTTCTACCTCCTTCTAGCAAACAAATAAACGGTAGGTCTGTTCTACCTCCTTCTAGCAAACAAATAAACGGTAGGTCTGTTCTACCTCCTTCTAGCAAACAAATAAACGGTAGGTCTGTTCTACCTCCTTCTAGCAAACAAATAAACGGTAGGTCTGTTCTACCTCCTTCTAGCAAACAAATAAACGGTAGGTCTGTTCTACCTCCTTCTAGCAAACAAATAAACGGTAGGTCTGTTCTACCTCCTTCTAGCAAACAAATAAACTGTACGTCTGTTATACCTCCTTCTAGCAAACAAATAAACGGTACGTCTGTTCTACTTCCTTCTAGCAAACAAATAAACGGTACGTCTGTTCTACTTCCTTCTAGCAAACAAATAAACGGTACGTCTGTTCTACTTCCTTCTAGCAAACAAATAGGCAGGCATAGTTACTGCTGATTGACCTTTCGTTGTGTTATACGAATATTTAAACGGCATATTATATTTATGACCCATCCGGATGATCCTATGTTTAGAATTAGAAAGGGTTCTTAGTGCAAAACTGGTGTAACTATATAGAATTAGTGAGCTACAATGATTTAGCGAAGCCCTTACGGTAGTATTGCACTCAGCCCTCTAATATCTAACCAGATGTTGCG
Source organism: Archivesica marissinica (assembly GCA_014843695.1). Taxonomy (NCBI): domain Eukaryota; kingdom Metazoa; phylum Mollusca; class Bivalvia; order Venerida; family Vesicomyidae; genus Archivesica; species Archivesica marissinica. The sequence goes on along the minus strand of CM026402.1, from coordinate 51,255,711 downwards.
GTGTGATAATTGTGATTTTATCAAAATCGTGTTAATTAACTGATAGCATTCGTTTACAAATAAGTACCCATTGCATATATTGTATGAGATATGTTGAGATATCGTAATTTAATAATCATATAAAGCGATAGTGGAATACAATTTCTAGCAAATGTTGCGTGTTGTGCAAAGGAAACAACGATAAAAAAAGAGGACAACACTTAATAGGACCTATCTACTTTTAAGGAGTAATCAGGGGCAATAACTGACCGATGTCTCTCATTAGTAAGCACACATAGTGCAATACATTATATGGGGCAATGTATGTCAGAGAAGTGTAAATGTTTTGATTTAATACAAGATTGATTGATTGATTGATTGATTGATTGATTGATTGATTGATTAATATGTATTATTATTATATTCATTTGTTTGTAGACCATAAACTGTAACTGTAAGAATGATAACTTTATGTAGTAATATTATTTCATCTATTATAAAAGAGACTGACAGGTGCAAAAACCAGTATGACCATGATATATATGTGGTACAAAAACCATTATGACCATGATATATATGGGGTACGAAAACCAGTATGACCATGATATATATGTGGACAAATCTAAAACAATAATCAAATTCTATATTGTTTAAAACAGGTCTAGGGACAAATGCAGATAAGCCTATGACAATGGAACGATCACATGGCCTGCACTACAGAAATGGCATCGTTGCTAACTGGGCCACACTAGGAATCGAGTATGTCAAATTCGCATTCTATGAACAAGACCGGCAAGTTGCCCACATTATCTTCAATGGTAGAAAGAGTAATATTAAAAGCTGGTTCGCCAAGGTCAACGTCATCTCATCTAGTTACTCGGATCTCACATCGACACAAGCATACAACTACTTTTCAATCGATGGACATTTGACCAAAGGTCAATACGATCGCCGTTTCTTCGTCAATAGGTCGTATGGCGGCTGTCCTAAAGATCTGGGACATATTGCTGTCATCAACACCCACACCCCTGCATTGTGTAATTACGACGCACACGCAACATATCCACAATTTGTGTATTCAAAAATCAACTCAGTTAATCATTGGCAAAGAGACATGTATGGTAGAGCAGACTGTATGGCTATTTTTATTAAAACTGCACTGTAACTAATGTTGGATATGCACATAGATACTCCCTAACACTATTTTGTTTCCTCTGTTTTTATCGTGTTTCTTTTGCACAACATGTAATCTGTTTGCATCCTCTTTCCCATCTTATAATTATTAAACTTCGCCATATATCCTACAGTATATAGAAGGTGTACTTACTTTAGTTTAATCATATTTTATTTAGCTCTATTATGACACAGAATCTACATACAATATATGCAAAGAAAGCAAACATGGGTCGAGCCACACGTTCTTACAACATTAGAGACGGCTCTTCCCAATAAGTACTTACTTATCTGTACACATTTGTTCTCAATTGAATAACATGATATGGAAATCAAGTGCAGCAATCAATTGCATAATAGAGTGGTGGATCATATGCTCGGCGTATTCCTATACTCTATTCCTATGCTCTATGCCTATGCTCGGCGTATTCCTGTGCTCGGCGTATTCCTATGCTCTATTTCCACCACTCTATATGTAGGATTACGCCGAGCATAGGTTCCACAACTCTATATGTAGGATTTACGCCGAGCATAGGTTCCACCACTCTATATGTAGGATTTACGCCGAGCATAGGTTCCACCACTCTATATGTAGGATTTACGCCGAGCATAGGTTCCACCACTCTATATGTAGGATTTACGCCGAGCATAGGTTCCACCACTCTATATGTAGGATTTACGCCGAGCATAGGTTCCACCACTCTATATGTAGGATTTACGCCGAGCATAGGTTCCACCACTCTATGAATATAAAAATTGTTGAGATTCATACTGTAATATCCATCTTTCAAAGGAGTTTATAATTCTTGATTAATTTTTATAATAATAAAAATGTACAATATGATAATGGTTGATGTATTATACAAGCCACATTGTACCAGTATCACACTGAAACACATATCTTGTTTACATGCATGTATATACAGGAGCTTGATTGTATATGTGCGTATGCTGTTCGTTCGAATCAGGCTCGGAAATTCGAATTATTGCATGGTCATGTATGCGCAAGCTATCCAGCTGGCCTGTAAAAAGGTCGTTATGTCTACCCGGATACCCTGCCCGACTGTGTCTGAAATACTCATCGGAGGGGCATAAGATGCCGGTGCCAATAATACCCCTAATACAAACCGTTCCAAACACTGTGTTTGACAGAAAAAGAAAAGAAAATTAGGCATACTTATATGGGGCGAAGAGTACATCCCTGGCAGCGTTGTTCACAGACCAGTGCCGTACCCAGAATATGAAAATAACCGAGGCGACCCCCGGAATTATTTTTGTGTATGCTTGTCTGTGCATTCTGAATGCAGTTTTATCAAGAGTTTTCCTATACCTGTCGTTACTTGCCAAATTCTAACCGAGGTCTGTGCCTCATTTTCCTCAGTGTGGCTACAGGCCTGTGCCTCATTTTCCTCAGTGTGGCTACATGCATGTGCCTCATTTTCCTCAGTGTGGCTACAGGCCTGTGCCTCATTTTCCTCAGTGTGGCTACATGCCTGTGCCTCATTTTCCCCAGAGTGGCTTACAGGCATGTGCCTCATTTTCCTCAGTGTGGCTACAGGCCTGTGCCTCATTTTCCTCAGTGTGGCTACATGCCTGTGCCTCATTTCCCCCAGAGTGGCTACAGGCATGTGCCTCATTTTCCTCAGTGTGGCTACATGCCTGTGCCTCATTTACCTCAGTGTGGCTACAGGCCTGTGCCTCATTTTCCTCAGTGTGGCTACAGGCCTGTGCCTCATTGTCCTCAGTGTGGCTACATGCCTGTGCCTCATTTTCCTCAGTGTGGCTACAGGCCTGTGCCTCATTTTCCTCAGTGTGGCTACATGTCTGTGCCTCATTTTCCTCAGTGTGGCTACAGGCCTGTGCCTCATTTACCTCAGTGTGGCTAAAGGCCTGTAGACACATACAACATTCAAATAAAATCAAGTTTTATTGGTTGTCGCTGTTATTCGACATAACCGACTTTGACATAACGGACGTAGACTCTATATACATGTATGCAACAATAACAATCGTATAACCGATAAATAATTAGCAAATGGGTTGGGCGACACGTTCTGATAACATTAGTGAGTGGCCCTCCCTCCCCATAGACACGATTTGAACACTACATAATGAAAGTGGCGTTATTACGCAACCAAAGCTGTGTGTGTATGTGTGTTTTACGTTTATTTATCGTCGCTACCTGTTGCCCATATGAGCGACGCCTCCTGAAGAGATTAGTCATTTTAGATAAAATCAAAGCTGAAAACATGTACACACTTTATAGAGCATGATTATATGACCGTCGCTTCGAATACGCATGTCAGCTGCAAATCGTTAGTGAAGAAATTCATATGAAATTGGCTACAAATAACACACATACGTTCATAGTAGGAAATGTCGTAGGAGAAATTGACGTCTTGAATTAATGCATATAAAGTGCTGTTGGAGTGAAGATGTGTGTCGAACATTTTACAAAATGTAAGCATTCCAAAAATGTTAATTGGCACAGATGCTAATGGACCATTGACCAAGTGCCTGCACGTGAACAAGTCTGCCAGTGATGTATCATTCGACAATACACAGGAACTGGACATTTTATCCATAAGCCACCAACGGTCTCGTACCTCTATCCTAGGACACCTTTTTTTTTAATAGAGGGGGGTGTTCTAGGATAGAGGTACGAGACCGTTGGTGGCTTATGGATAACATTTCAAGTTCCTGTGGTCAATATGTGCGGTATGGAAAACAATAGGATCGCTCTGTCAATATGCTAGCTCTGTGGAGTTGCTACGACCGTTTACTTCAAATCAAAACCACTCACCGATGTAGGTTCGAATCCTACTGGGGGTGTCGAATTCGTATTCTGATGTGAGGAAACTCTCCAACAGGCTTGCGCACTTCCGAAGGTAGTTGATCACGCCCGAAATACTGCTCGATTGGGCATGCATACGGTCTTCCTCCACCAATAACAGTTGGAGACATATCTAGTTTGGGTTCCAGTCTGTCGATTAGTCACTTTTTAACTTCTGGCAAAATTTGTACTTTTTAAAACTATTTATCGTTCCGTTGACCCGTAAACAATGGCGGCCAATTCGATTCAAGTACGTCAGTAATTGAGTCACGTGCTAATAGGCATATTAATCAAATTGATCATTTCACGGGTAACCCCGCCAGTTTCCCCAGGCGTTGATATGATCAGAAACTCGATACGGTCCAAATGATAGTCTCGGTGTTAAATATATATTTATTTGACTGACCATGCAAAATACATCGACGCCTGTTGCCAGGCTAAGACATATCTAACTGCTTCATTAACCAACGGTACAATCATTTTGTAATGAAAATTATCAACCAGAGACATTAAGTACACAGCTCCTGTCATCAACATTTACCTCATTCAAAGTAAAAAAGAGACCCATCTAACTTCGAAATATACCGTCTCCGTGGCCTAGTGGTTAAGGCGACCGCATACGGAGCGGGAGGGCTAAGGTTCGAATCTCGTCAGGGGTCCGTTCTGATATGGCCGGTTGATGAGCCGCCAGCTAGTTAAATAATGGTTACCGATTGCCTACCAGCCTGGCATACAAGCATATGATTCGGGAAGTACTGATGTTCATAAAAAAGAGGTGGCTTATAAGTCAGATATGCTTGGCCCTTTAAATAGGGGGTGACACTATAATAAACAAACACTTTACATACACATACACATGTCGGTCACCTTCGTAATACCATATTTACTGTGCTATCTGTAACAGTATTAATATATTTATGTCAACTATATACTATATACTCACACGAAAAAGAAAATATGCACTATGTTAAAGAGAACATAATTAGACCTATATTCACACGTAAAACAATGTTCTGATAATTATCATTTTTAAATGAAAAGTAAAACATCGTGTAGCCAATACATTTTTGCTAGTGATGTGCATCGGTTTCAAAATCCATAATCGAATAATCGGAATAATCGGACGGGTAAAGCGATTAGATAATTGATTATTAATCGGACAATTGATATAGTTATAATTCAAAATCATTCCATCTAATTTGTGAGTTTAACAATCTATTTAGTACTAATAAATTACTTACAAGTTACTAGTTTCGACAAATTAGTTACTCAGTTACATCTTAGTACTAGACTTTAAGTTACTGGACTGCCACCTGATATAAAATTAGTTTTTAAGTTAATAGAGGACAGAACACTTAGTGACATACTAGTGAAAAGTCTAGTACTAGATACAGTTAGAATTGTTGTTGCAAACGTGCAATGCTAATAAAATATAGCCAATAGTAAATCGTAGTTTTATTTGTGGTATAAACAAACATAAAAGTAAGAGACAAAAATAAAGACACAAAACCATCCGTTCAACATCTGATGTGTCGATTAAAACTATTATATGATACTGAACTTGAGACAGCTTCAATACAGAACAAATTATTTGAATTTGACGAAATATGGAAGCAATATGCTAAAAAGTTTTAATTTAAAATTATATTGAAAATAATTGTCATCAATCACTTGGTAGAATGTAGGCTGCAGACCACTTGGTAGAATGTAGGCTGCAGACCACTTTTCTCTTTTTTTTTCTTTCTGAACATTTTTTCAGCACTTTAAGGCCAACATGATAATGACTTGATATATTTATATACACTATTAATCTATTATTCATGCCGTTTGTTTATTCTACTCGTTAAAAAATGTACATTATTGTAAGGTGCTTGTGGGATGCCCTCGACCCACAGGTCACCTATGACGAGGAAAATAAAAGGGCCTTAAACGTGGTTCCAAAAAAAATAAAAAATAATAAAGATTCGTTGATTATAATCGACTACACATTTTCACAATCGATTATCGCCGATGTCCATGCCGGCGAACGATTGTAGGCGACTTAGCGATAATCGGTTTATCACTAATTTTTGCACATTTTGATACCAAATTTGCCTATATTTTGCTTCCATAGATCTATATAAGTATAACATTCTCCCTCTAACCAAGCCAAGTGCACACGTTATTTTTCGTGTGAGTATATACACATACATATATACACACATGAGGTACAGTACAACACAACACATGTGCATAACAAAATACACATATCTTACATAGCAAAACTAATTGTTATACATGGACGCAACGAGAGTGATCATTCGGGAAGCAATTATAAATGACTGTGAACAGTTAGCCGACTCTATTCAGGTAAACATATCAATTAATATATTGTAACGACATGCATAAACGTTCCCAGTACCGTAGCCAGAGGCAAATTTCAACCGAGGAAATCTAGGGGGTCCGGGGGCATGTTCCCCCTTACAATGGTTGGGGTATAGAAGCGATTTTCTGATTGAAAGAGTTTAGACGTATTGACTTTTCAGCTCTCTATCAGTCAACATTTTTGCCATTATATTTTTTTTGCTTTGGAAATTTTAACCGAGGAAGCTGCCTCGGTGTGTCTCAGTGTGGCTACGGGCCTGGTTCCGGTATTACATATACACGCATTAACAAATAAAGAGGACAACCGTAAGCTGTATAGCACTCTGTCCAATTCCTTATTTCAATTGTTGTCAATAATCATGTACATGATGGAATATAAATATGTTTAAACCAACAAATAAATGTGGTTAGCTTAGTTTATACACTTTTTCTCGTAGCTCCATTCGGAAACAGGTTCTTATCACCGTAATTTTATTCATTCTCGAGACCTAACTTTTACTGGTTCTTTCGCACAGGAGCTGGCAGATTACCTAAAAGAACCCGATGGACCGGCAAAACTTGACGCCGACAGACTTCGTAAAGACGGTTTTGGAGCGGATAAACTATTCAGATGTTTCGTAGCCGAAGATGGAGACACTCTTGTGGGACATGCCATGTATTATTTGTATTACTCAGCTTGGGAAGGAGTTAACGTGTTCTTGGAAGATTTGTATGTAAAACAATCATACAGAAAAGCCGGACTTGGTACACAGTTGTGGAAGACAGTTGCCAAGGCAGCTATTTGTAGGGGTTGTAACCGATTGGATTTGATGTGCCACGGTTGGGACAGACAAGCTGTAGAGTTTTACAAGTCCAAGGGTTCTTGCGATTTGACGGAATCAGCTGGCTGGCATTTGCTAAGGTTGAGCGGCAAAGAATTGGAAACATTTGCTACAAACTAATACTACCAAGTGTTCACATCACAGCAAGGGAGTATAAAATGTTCTGCCTCGCCTTCATTAAAATTGTATATTGATATCGTTATTGCATTTCCTTCGATGAACGTATATGCCCTGTTTGTATCCATTTTCGTATGAATTTCCTCACTAATGATATGCAGCTGACATGCGCACTCGAAGTTACGGGCATGCGCATTCAATGTTGGGCCGTGTTCCTTTGCTATTGTCGTGTATTTACAATAATACATTGGCTTCTTTTATATATTTCGCAACGAGACCTCGGTTTAATGTCCCATCTGAAAGACTGTTAATTTTATTAGGGTCAGACGGGGGATCGAACCTGTGATCCCTGGATTACCAGTCCAGCGTGTTACCACTAGATATATTTCTTTCTAATGTCTTCATCTCAAGTACAAAGTGAGATATTAATTGCTATGTTTCAATGAAATGAATAATTAATATAAATATAAGTAATGCATCGCGGGTAAATAATTTCCAACCAGGGCGAAACTGTGTACATCTATTTAAAGTTGTTCCCTGATAAATCGGGGGCGACGCATCCAGAAGTACAATGGGATAACCACTGACCCGTCTGTAGGGAGAACGGAGATGCAATGTGGATTCCCAAAGGACTTCACCAACGTGGTACAGGCGACTAATAACACATCGGTTACGAGACGGACATCATATTCATTGCACGAGAGGCTGGAGTGGGGTAGCTGCCTTTATGCCACAATGTCAGGTGCTTGCACATTTCCCCTGGAGACATAGTGTATAGTGCATAGTGTATATTGCATTATGTATAGTGCATAGTGTATATTGCATAGTGTATAGTACAAATGGTATAGTGTATAGTTAATATTGCATAGTGTATATTGTATAGTGCATATTGTATAGTGCATTGTGTATATTGCATTATGTATAGTGCATATTGTATAGTGCACAGTGTATATTGTATAGTGCATATGGTATAGTGCATATTGTATAGTGTATATTGTATAGTGCACAGTGTATATTGCATTGTGTATTGTGCACTATAGTGCATATTGTATAGTGCACAGTGTATATTGTATAGTGCATATTGTATAGTGCACAGTGTAGATTGCATTGTGTATAGTGCACAGTGCATATTGTATAGTGCATAGGGTATATTGCATATTGTATAGTGTATAGTGCACATTGTATAGTGTATAGTGCACAGTGCATATTGTAGAGTGTATAGTGCACAGTGCATATTGTATAGTGCACAGTGCATAGTGCACAGTGTATATTGTATGGTGCATAGTGTATAGTGCACATTTTATAGTGTATATTGTATAGTGCATATTGTATAGTGTATAGTGTATATTGTATAGTGGATAGTGTATATTGTATAGTGCATATTGTATAGTGCATAGTGCATAGTGTATAGTGCATAGTGTATATTGCATAGTGCATAGTGTATATTGTATAGTGTATAGTGTATATTGTATAGTGCATAGTGTATAGTGCATAGTGTATAGTGCATAGTGTATATTGTAGAGTGCATTGTGTATATTGTATAGTGCATATTGTATAGTGTATAGTGCATGGCAGCAGGAGCAAACTACATATGTGTATAATTCATGCAAGTATTGCAAGTCATTTTTATTTATTTAAGTTTATTTAACGTCGCTACCGGTTTCCCATTTGAGCGACGGGCAGTTTACCTAACAACACCTTTCCTGGGTAGGCTCCAACGGTTAACCAGTACTTGGTGCACCAACCTCCGTAAGAAACTGCCAACTTTTTCATATAAATGAGACACGGTCTGAGCGGGGCTCGAACCCGTGACCATAAGAGATGATAGGTGACAGTGGTATACAAGTCAGATACCTTTACCACTCGACCACGGAGGCGGACATGTCCATTTAGACAACAAAAATTACGCTAATATACAATACATATAGTATATGGTCAGGTTGGCCAAACAAAATGGCAGCCACAGTAGGAATGATGACGTCACATGAGAAGTATGTATTGGTGCGGAAAGGAAGTTTTATAAAGTATGTTACAGACATACATACACTTTGTCTTTTATCAATTTTAATTTGATTTGTTTCAGCACCAATTAAACTATCAAAGCGCTGTTACTCCCGCCTGTGAGATGAATCTCAATGCATTATTCCAAAACCGGCTGCTGTTACTCCCGCCTGTGAGATGGATCTCAATGCATTATTCCAATCCGGCTGCTGTTACTCCCGCCTGTGAGATGGATCTCAATGCATTATTCCAAAACCGGCTGCTGTTACTCCCGCCCATGAGATGAATCTCAATGCATTATTCCAATCCGGCTGCTGTTACTCCCGCCCATGAGATGGATCTCAATGCATTATTCCAAAATCGGCTGCTTTTACTCCCGCCCATGAAATGAATCTAAATGCAGTATTCCAAATCCGGCTGTTGTTACTCCCGCCAATGAGATGGATCTCAATGCATTATTACAAAATCGGCTGCTGTTACGCCCGCCCATGAGATGGATCTGATTGCATTACTCCAAAATCGGCTGCTGTTACTCCCGCCCATGAGATGGATCTCAATGCATTATTCCAAAATCGGCTGCTGTTACTCCCGCCTGTGAGATGGATCTCAATGCATTATTCCAATCCGGATGCTGTTACTCCCACCTGTGCGTGGATCTCAATGCATTATTCCAAAATCGGCTGCTGTTACTCCCGCCTGTGCGTGGATCTCAATGCATTATTCCAAAATCGACTGCTGTTACTCCAGCCCATGAGATGAATCTCAATGTATTATTCCAATCCGGCTGCTGTTACTCCCCCCTGTGCGATGAATCTCAATGCATTATTCCAAAACCGGCTGCTGTTACTCCCGCCCGTGAGATGGATCTCAATGCATTATTCCAATCCAACTGCTGTTACTCCCGCCTGTGCATGGATCTCAATGCATTATTCCAAAACCGACTGCTGTTACTCCCGCCCATGAGATGAATCTCAATGCATTATTCCAATCC
>CM026402.1:51219685-51244432 GCA_014843695.1 Archivesica marissinica | reverse complement strand
CTTAGTAACAGCAGCCGATTTTGGAATAATGCATTGAGATCCATCTCACAGGCGAGAGTAACAGCAACCGGTTTTGGAATAATGCATTGAGATTCATCGCACAGGGGGGAGTAACAGCAGCCGGATTGGAATAATACATTGAGATTCATCTCATGGGCGGGAATAACAGCAGCCGATTTTGGAATAATGCATTGAGATCCATCTCATGGGCGGGAGTAACAGCAGCCGGTTTTGGAATAATGCATTGAGATCCATCTCACAGGCGGGAGTAACAGCAGCCGGTTTTGGAATAATGCATTGAGATCCATCGCAAAGGCGGGAGTAACAGCAGCCGGATTGGAATAATGCATTGAGATCCATCTCATAGACGGGAGTAACAGCAGCCGGTTTTGGAATAATGCATTGAGATTCATCGCACAGGGGGAGTAACAGCAGCCGGATTGGAATAATACATTGAGATTCATCTCATGGGCGGGAGTAACAGCAGCCGATTTTGGAATAATGCATTGAGATCCACGCATAGGCGGGAGTAACAGCAGCTGGATTGGAATAATGCATTGAGATTCATCTCATGGGCGGGAGTAACAGCAGCCGATTTTGGAATAATGCATTGAGATTCATCGCACAGGGGGGAGTAACAGCAGCCGGTTTTGGAATACTGCATTGAGATCCACGCACAGGCGGGAGTAACAGCAGCCGATTTTGGAATACTGCATTGAGATCCACGCACAGGCGGGAGTAACAGCAGCCGGATTGGAATAATGCATTGAGATTCATCTCATGGGCGGGAGTAACAGCAGCCGGTTTTGGAATAATGCATTGAGATTCACCTCATGGGCGGGAGTAACAGCAGCCGGTTTTGGAATAATGCATTGAGATCCATCTCATGGGCGGGAGTAACAGCAGCCGGTTTTGGAATAATGCATTGAGATTCATCTCACAGGCGGGAGTAACAGCAGCCGATTTTGGAATAATGCATTGAGATCCATCTCACAGGCGGGAGTAACAGCAGCCGATTTTGGAATAATGCATTGAGATCCATCGCACAGGTGGGAGTAACAGCGCTTTGATAGTTTAATTGGTGCTGAAACAAATAAAATTAAAATTGATAAAAGACAAAGTGTATGTATGTCTGTAACATACTTTATAAAACTTTTCCGCACCAATACATACTTCTCATGTGACGTCATCATTCCTACTGTGGCTGCCATTTTGTTTGGCCATCCTGACCATATACTATATATATTGTATATTAGCGTAATTTTTGTTGTCTAAATGGACATGTCCGCCTCCGTGGTCGAGTGGTTAAGGTATCTGACTTGTATACCACTGTCACCTATCATCTCTGATGGTCACGGGTTCGAGCCCCGCTCAGACCGTGTCTCATTTATATGAAAATGTTGGCAGTTTCTTACGGAGGTTGATGCACCAAGTACTGGTTAACCGTTGGAGCCTGCCCAGGAAAGGTGTTGTTAGGTAAACTGCCCGTCGCTCAAATGGGAAACCGGTAGCGACGTTAAATAAACTTAAATATAAAAAAATGACTTGCAATACTAGCATTATACACATATGTAGTTTGCTCCTGCTGCCATGCACTATACACTATACAATATGCACTATACACTATGCAGTATACACTATGCACTATACAATATACACTATGCACTATACAATATACACTATGCACTATGCAATATACACTATGCACTATACAATATACAATGTGCACTATACAATATGCACTATACACTATGCACTATACACTATGCACTATACACTATGCACTATACACTATGCACTATACAATATACACTATACACTATACAATATGCACTATACAATATACACTATACAATGTGCACAATACACTATGCACTATACAATATACAATGTGCACTATGCACTGTGCACTATACACTATACAATATGCACTGTGCACTATACACTATACAATATGCACTATACACTGTGCACTATACAATATGCCTATACACAATGCAATATACACTATACAATATGCACTATACAATATGCACTATACAATATACACTGTGCACTATACAATATGCACTATAGTGCACACTACACAATGCAATATACACTATACAATATGCACTATACAATATGCACTATACAATATACACTGTGCACTATACAATATGCACTATACATAATGCAATATACACAATGCACTATACAATATGCACTATACAATATACACTATGCAATATTAACTATACACTATACTATTTGTACTATACACTATGCAATATACACTCTGCACTATACATAATGCAATATACACTATGCACTATACACTATGTATCCAGGGTAAATGTGCAAGCACCTGGCATTGTGGCATAAAGGCAGCTACCCCACTCCAGCCTCTCGTGCAATGAATATGATGTCCGTCTCGTAACCGATGGGTTATTAGTCGCCAGTACCACTTTGGTGAAGTCCTTTGGGAATCCACATTGCATCTCCGTTCTCCCTACAGACGGGTCAGTGGTTATCCCATTGTACTTCTGGATGCGTCGCCCCCGATTTATCAGGGGACAACTTTAAATAAATGTACACAGTTTCGCCCTGGTTGGAAATTATTTACCCGAGATGCATTACTTATATTTATATTAATTATTCATTTCATTGAAACATAGCAATTAATATCTCACTTTGTACTTGAGATGAAGACATTAGAAAGGAATATATCTAGTGGTAACACGCTGGACTGGTAATCCAGGGATCACAGGTTCGATCCCCCGTCTGACCCTAATAAAATTAACAGTCTTTCAGATGGGACGTTAAACCGAGTTCTCGTGTCGGTGCTTCACCGTGCACGTAAAAGAACCAGAGGAGACTCTGGAATGGGTCTCTGTCTGTATCATGCACTGTCCTCCAAAATCTAAAATGACTAATCTCTTAAGGAGGCGTCGCTCATATGGGCAACCGGTAGCGACGATACATAAACGTAAGACACACAAGGAATATATCAACAGATACCAGCAGTACCGTACATCTATGTTCAGATTTATTGAACTGATAACTTCAAACAAACAAAATGGTTGTATTAAGCCTTGCGAAATATATAAAAGAAGCCAATGTATTATTGTAAATACACGACAATAGCAAAGGAACACGGCCCAACATTGAATGCGCATGCCCGTAACTTCGAGTGCGCATGTCAGCTGCATATCATTAGTGAGGAAATTCATACGAAATGGATACAAACAGGGCATATACGTTCATCGAAGGAAATGCAATAACGATATCAATATACAATTTTAATGAAATTGAGTTACTCTTCAAAAATGAAGGTCCACATGCAGGTAGGCGAGGCAGGCTATTTTATACTCTCTTGCTGTGAACACTTGTTGGATGGTAGTATTAATCTGTAGCAAATGTTTCCAATTCTTTGCCGCTCAACCTTAGCAAATGCCAGCCAGCTGATTCCGTCAAATCGCAAGAACCCTTGGACTTGTAAAACTCTACAGCTTGTCTGTCCCAACCGTGGCACATCAAATCCAATCGGTTACAACCCCTACAAATAGCTGCCTTGGCAACTGCCTTCCACAACTGTGTACGGCTTTTCTGTATGATTGTTTTACATACAAATCTTCCAAGAACACGTTAACTCCTTCCCAAGCTGAGTAATACAAATAATACATGGCATGTCCCACAAGAGTGTCTCCATCTTCGGCTACGAAACATCTGAATAGTTTATCCGCTCCAAAACCGTCTTTACGAAGTCTGTCGGCGTCAAGTGTTGCCGGTCCATCGGGTTCTTTTAGATAATCTGCCAGCTCCTGTGCGAAAGAACTGGTAAAAGTTAGGTCTCGAGAATGAATAAAATTACGGTGATAAGAACCTGTTTCCGAATGGAGCTACGAGAAAAGTGTATAAACTAAGCTAATCACATTTATTTGTTGGTTTAAACATATTTATATTCCATCATGTACATGATTATTTACAACAATTGAAATAAGAAATTGGACAGAAAGCTATACAGCTTACGGTTGTCCTCTTTATTTGTTGCATGTACATTGTATAAGTAATACCGGAACCAGGCCCGTAGCCACACTGAGCAAAGCAAAAAAAAATATAATGGACAAAATGTTGACTGAGAAGAGAGCTGAAAAATCAATACATAAGTATACGTCTAAACTCTTTAAATCAGAAAATCGCTTCTATACCCAACCATTTTAAGGTGGAACATGCCCCCGGACCCCCTAGATTTCCTCGGTTGAAATTTTCCTCTGGCTACGGTACTGGGAACTTTTATGCATGTCGTTACAATATATTAATTGATATGCTTACCTGAAGAGGTGTCCTAGGATAGAGGTACGAGACCGTTGGTGGCTTATGGATAACATTTCAAGTTCCTGTGTATTGACGAATGATACATCGGTGGCAGAGTTGTTCACGTGCAGGCACTTGGTCAATGGTCCATTAGCATCTGTGCCAATTAACATTTTTGGAATGCTTACATTTTGTAAAATGTTCGACACATATCTTCACTCCAACAGCACTTTATATGCAACAATTCAAGACGTCAATTTCTCCTACTACATTTCCTACTATGAACGTATGTGTCTTGTTTGTAGCCAATTTCATATGAATTCCTTCACTAACGATTTGCAGCTGACATGCGTATTCGAAGCGACGGTCATGCGCATTGGGTAGCGTTACTCGCAAGAAAATTCGTTTCGTACAGATTACACTTTTCCAAGGATGATCTATTCACCAGATCGGACACACGGCAAGTCGCAAATCTGGACTACAATTTAAATGCGGGCTAGATGTTTCTTTGTGCCATTGAAACGAGTGAAGGTCAATAGTTTCCATCGGGGTATGAACTACATTGTGTGTGTTTAAAGTTATCGTGAATGTATTGTGTCTCCAAACACATTAACCACACCCAATGTAGTTCATACCCCAATGGAAACTATAAACCTTCAATGTCCTCCTTTTCGTTCTTCCTCTTGCTTGAGCCTTGGTCTTGGGGTGCACTTCTTGGGAAACTGGACAATGAATTATATAGACTAGTACCTTTCTTTGAAAAGTCAAACAACTAATACGACATATAATCTGCTCTATAAAGGGTGTACATGTTTTCAGCTTTGATTTTATATAAAATGACTAATCTCTTCAGGAGGCGTCGCTCATATGGGCAACAGGTAGCGACGATAAATAAACGTAAAACACACACACACACAGCTTTGGTTGCGTAATAACGCCACTTTCATTCTGTAGTGTTCAAATCGTGTCTATGGGGAGGGAGGGCCAATCACTAATGTTATCAGAACTTGTCGCCCAACGCATTTGCTAATTATTTATCGGTTATATGATTGTTATTGTTGCATACATGTATATAGAGTCTACGTCCGTTATGTCAAAGTCGGTTATGTCGAATAGCAGTGACAACTAATACAATTTGATTTGATTTGAATGTTGTATGTGTCTACAGGCATGTAGCCACACTGAGGTAAATGAGGCACAGGCCTGTAGCCACACTGAGGAAAATGAGGCACAGGCATGTAGCCAAACTGAGGACAATGAGGCACAGGCATGTAGCCACACTGAGGAAAATGAGGCACAGGCATGTAGCCACACTGAGGAAAATGAGGCACAGGCCTGTAGCCACACTGAGGAAAATGAGGCACAGGCCTGTAGCCACACCGAGGGAAATGAGGCACAGGCATGTAGCCACACTGAGAGAAATGAGGCACAGGCATGTAGCCACACTGAGGAAAATGAGGCACAGACCTCGGTTAGAATTTGGCAAGTAACGACAGGTATAGGAAAACTCTTGATAAAACTGCATTCAGAATGCACAGACAAGCATACACAAAAATAATTCCGGGGGTCGCCTCGGTTATTTTCATATTCTGGGTACGGCACTGGTCTGTGAACAACGCTGCCACGGATGTACTCTTCGCCCCATATAAGTATGCCTAATTTTCTTTTCTTTTTCTGTCAAACACAGTGTTTGGAACGGTTTGTATTATGGGTATTATTGGCACCGGCATCGTATGCCCTTCCGACGAGTATTTCAGACACAGTCGGGCATCCGGGTAGACATAACGACCCTTTTACAGGCCAGCTGGATAGCATGCGCATACATAACCATGCCATAATTCGAATTTCCGAGCCTGATTCGAACGAACAGCATACGCACATATACAATCGAGCTCCTGTATATACATGCATGCAAACAAGATATGTGTTTCAGTGTGATACTGGTACAATGTGGCTTGTATAATACATCAACGATTATCATATTGTACATTTTTTTTATTATAAAAATTTAATCAAGAATTATGAACTCCTTTGAAAGATGGATATTACAGTGTGAATCTCAACAATTTTTATATTCATATAATTAATTAATTATACAATTGATTGCTGCACTTGATTTCCATAAAACATTTGTTTTTATCAAAATCATGTTATTCAATTGAGAACAAATGTGTACAGATAAGTAAGTACTTATTGGGAAGAGCCGTCTCTAATGTTGTAAGAACTTGTGGCTCGACCCATTTTTGCTTTCTTTGCATATATTGTATGTAGATTCTGTGTCATAATAGAGCTAAATAAAATATGATTAAACTAAAGTAAGTACACCTTCTATATACTGTAGGATATATGGCGAAGTTTAATAATTATAAGATGGGAAATAGAATGCAAACAGATTACATGTTGTGCAAAAGAAACACGATAAAAACCGAGGAAACAAAATACTCTTAGGGAGTATCTATGTCCATATCGAACATTAGCTACAGTGCAGTTTTAATAAAAATAGCCATAAAGTCCGCTCTACCAAACATGTCTCTTTGCCAAAGATTAACTGAGTTGATTTTTGAATACACAAATTGTGGATATGTTGCGTGCTTGTCGAAATTACACACGGCAGCGGTGTTGGTGTTGATGACAGCAATATGTCCCAGATCTTTAGGACAGCCTTGATACGACCTATTGACGAAGAAACGGCGATCGTGACGATCTTTGACGAAATGTCCATCGATTGAAAAGTAGTTGTATGCTTCTGTCGATGTGAGATCCGAGTAACTAGATGAGATGACGTTGTCCTTGGCTAACCAGCTTTTAATATCACTCTTTCTACCATTGAAGATAATGTGGGCAACTTGCCGGTCTTGTTCATAGAATGCGAATTTGACATACTCGATTCCTAGTGTGGCCCAGTTAGCAACGAGGCCATTTCTGTAGTGCAGGCCATGTGATCGTTCCATTGTCATAGGCTTATCTGCATTTGTCCCTAGACCTGTTTTAAACAATATAGAATTTGATTATTGTTTTAGATTTGTCCACATATATATCATGGTCATACTGGTTTTCGTACCACATATATATCATGATCATACTGGATTTCGTACCACATATATATCATCGTCATACTGGTTTTCGTACCACATATATATCATGGTCATACTGGTTTTCGTACCACATATATATCATGGTCATACTGGATTTCGTACCACATATATATCATGGTCATACTGGTTTTCGTACCACATATATATCATGATCATACTGGTTTTCGTACCACATATATATCATGGTCATACTGGTTTTCGTACCACATATATATCATGGTCATACTGGTTTTCGTACCACATATATATCATGGTCATACTGGTTTTCGTACCACATATATATCATGGTCATACTGGTTTTCGTACCACATATATATCATGGTCATACTGGTTTTCGTACCACATATATATCATGGTCATACTGGTTTTCGTACCACATATATATCATGGTCATACTGGTTTTCGTACCACATATATATCATGGTCATACTGGTTTTCGTACCACATATATATCATGGTCATACTGGTTTTCGTACCACATATATATCATGGTCATACTGGTTTTCGTACCACATATATATCATGGTCATACTGGTTTTCGTACCACATATATATCATGGTCATACTGGTTTTCGTACCACATATATATCATGGTCATACTGGTTTTCGTACCACATATATATCATGGTCATACTGGTTTTCGTACCACATATATATCATGGTCATACTGGTTTTCGTACCACATATATATCATGGTCATACTGGTTTTCGTACCACATATATATCATGATCATACTGGATTTCGTACCACATATATATCATCGTCATACTGGTTTTCGTACCACATATATATCATGGTCATACTGGTTTTCGTACCACATATATATCATGGTCATACTGGTTTTCGTACCACATATATATCATGATCATACTGGTTTTCGTACCACATATATATCATGGTCATACTGGTTTTCGTACCACATATATATCATGGTCATACTGGATTTCGTACCACATATATATCATGGTCATACTGGTTTTCGTACCACATATATATCATGGTCATACTGGATTTCGTACCACATATATATCATGGTCATACTGGATTTCGTACCACATATATATCATGGTCATACTGGTGCTTACTAATGAGAGACGTCGGTCAGTTATTGCCCCTGATTACTCCTTAAAAGTAGATAGGTCCTATTAAGTGTTGTCCTCTGTTTTTATCGTTGTTTCCTTTGCACAACACGCAACATTTGCTAGCAATTGTATTCCACTATCGCTTTATATGATTATTAAATTACGATATCTCGACATATCTCATACAGTATATGCAATGGGTACTTATTTGTAAACCAATGCTATCAGTTAATTAACACGATTTTGATAAAATCACGAGTATCATACCGCAACATCTGGTTAGGGAACAACAGTAAAAACAAAGGATTCTAACTAAAAGGACCTATTCACATTTTGGAATAAATCAGACTTTATCTGCCAAGAGAGGTAATAGAAAATTATAGAGATGCCTCTCATTGAAGCTTTTAAATGTTTACTATATTAAACATGTTAATCATATGAGGATAATCTCAAAATATCCCAAGAATATATTTAGAGGGCTGAGTGCAATACTACCGTAAGGGCTTCGCTAAATCATTGTAACTCACTAATTCTATATAGTTACACCAGTTTTGCACTAAGAACCCTATATGTCTAGTTCTAAACATGGGATCATCCGGATGGGTCATACATATAATATGCCGTTTAAATATTCCTATAACACAACGAAAGGTCAATCAGCAGTAACTATGCCTGCCTATTTGTTTGCTAGAAGGAAGTAGAACAGACGTACCGTTTATTTGTTTGCTAGAAGGAAGTATTGTTTGGCAATATTAAACTGAGACATTTGCATATTCCGTGAACTTACTTCGTTAATAATCGGATTTCCGAAGTAAACTATGAGCTTTAGATTATGGTACACTTACTTACAGACTTGATTCAAATATTAACGGTAAAAGACTAACACATGTCCTGGTCGTAGTTCACGGAAACTTACGATGGCTTTGGCGGAGATTAATGAGTCTCAGTTTAAGGTTGCCAAGTAATAGAACAGACGTACCGTTTATTTGTTTGCTAGAATGAAGTATAACAGACGTACAGTTTATTTGTTTGCTAGAATGAAGTAGAACAGAAGTACAGTTTATTTGTTTGCTAGAAGGAAGTAGAACAGACGTACCGTTTATTTGTTTGCTAGAAGGAAGTAGAACAGACGTACAGTTTATTTGTTTGCTAGAAGGAAGTAGAACAGACGTGCCGTTTATTTGTTTGCTAGAAGGAAGTAGAACAGACGTACCGTTTAACCACGCTTCGTGGACACTGTACCCATTCCCGGAAGTTCCTCTAAATACCATCTGCCAACCACCGGACTCCAGATCCTCCGTCTTTAACGCACGTCCACGTACCTCACTACAAGTATTTTATCAGACGTTATTGCCTTTTCCAAATGATAACGATATTAATAGTCATAGTAAATTCCCACCCGCTAGCCTAGCGAGCGAGCGAGCTTTACTGTAACATGAGAAAATAGTGTAGTTATTTTTTAAATTAAAATATCGTACCGGAATTATGCATTATGGGAAGTACTGGTGGAAACAGGAATTTGATTTCCGGAAAACGCCTGTCTATGTCTCTGCATGTGTTTAGTTCCGGCTAACTGCTTATGTCGGCTACGCCTGTCCATGTCTCTGTAAGGGTTTAGTACCGGATACGCCTGTCTAGGTCTCTAAGTATTTAGTACCGGCTAACTGCTTAGGTCGGCTACGCCTGTCTAGGTCTCTACAAGTGTTTAGTACCGGCTAACTGCTTAGGTCGACTACGCCTGTCTAGGTCTCTACAAGTGTTTAGTACCGGCTAACTGCTTAGGTCGGCTACGCCTGTCTAGGTCTCTATAAGTGTTTAGTACCGATTAACTGCTTAGGTCGACTACGCCTGTCTAGGTCTCAGCAAGTATTGAGTACTGGCTAACTGCTTAAGTCGACTACGCCTGTCTAGGTCTCAGCAAGTATTAAGTACCGGCTAACTGCTTATGTCGGCTACGCCTGACTAGGTCTCAGCAAGTATTAAGTACCGGCTAACTGCTTAGGTCGGCCACGCCTGTCTAGGTCTCTACAAGTGTTTAGTACCGGCTAACTGCTTAGATCGGCTACGCCTGTCTATGTCTCTACAAGTGTTTAGTACCGACTAACTGCTTAGGTCGGCTACGCCTGTCTAGGTCTCAGCAAGTATTGAGTATCGGCTAACTGCTTAGGTCGGCTACGCCTGTCTAGGTCTCAGTAAGTATTGAGTACCGGCTAACTGCTTAGGTCGGCCACGCCTGTCTAGGTCTCTACAAGTGTTTAGTACCGGCTAACTGCTTAGGTTGGCCACGCCTGTCTAGGTCTCTACAAGTATTTAGTACCGGCTAACTGCAATGCTTATGTCAGATAATCCTATATATGTATCTGCAAGTGTCATTCAATAGAAAATAAATAAACTGAGAACTAGAAATGTACTTACTTAAGCACACTGGGACAACTCTGCGTGAATGCCGCTTCAAACAACGTCACTGTTAAAAGGAAACAACGTAAAATAGTTTGTGAACACGCCATGGTTGGTTGTGTTATGGTAAATGAGTCCTAGAGAAACTTTCTTTTATAGCCCGTTTTCTGACGTTTTTTACTCATACACGAATGACGTCAATTAATTCCACTGAAATGTTTACTTTTAGCGCAAATGGGTCTAATTTGAGAGAAAAACAAGTGTTGATTGTTTTTCCCCCAGTTTACTTGGTATTAACTTGTACATGTAGCTGTTTTTAAGCGTTAACCTTAGTTTTGTTTGATAGAGTACGCGGGCCTGTCAACATTGTGACACAATAAAACATAAAAATGAACGTGAACATTGTTACGCCTGTTAGACAGATTCATTGGCCTTGTAACTTTCTTATTATGTTTACGTTATCAAGTTTTTTTATCTTCAAAGTACAGGTAACAAAAACACATGTGTTGTTGTTTTTGGCCAATAACAGTCATACTAGGAAAGGAACAAGAGACAGGTAATGTTCTTACATACACGAGTAGGCTACATCATTCTTTAAAACAGACGGATCTGTAGTCCAGTGGTAACACGCTGGACTGGTAATCCAGGGATCGCAGGTTCGATCCCCCGGCTGACCCTAATAAAATTAACAGTCTTTCAGATGGGACATTAAACCGAGGTCTCGTGTCGGTGCTTTACACCGTGTACGTAAAGGAACCAGAGGAGACCCTGGAATGGGTCTCTGTCTGTATCATTGCACTATCCTCCAAAAATCTAAAATGACTAATATCTTCAGGAGGCGTCGCTCATGCGGGCAACCGGTAGCGACGATAAATAAACGTAAAATCACACAATGCTATAAAAATGCAGTTTCCGAATGAACCACCTCCGTAGTCGAGTGGTTAAGGTCGCTGACTTGTATCCACAATAACCTAACATATCTGATGGTCACGGGTTCGAGCCCCGCTCATACCGTGTCTCATTTATATGAAAGAGTTGGCAGTTTCTTACGGAGGTTGGTGCACCAAGTACTGGTTAACCACAGGAGCCTGCCCAGGAAAGGTGTTGTTAGGTAAACTGCCCATCGCTCAAATGGGAAACCGGTAGCGACGTTAAATAAACTTAAAATAAAAAAGTGTATATATGTCTCCATGGCCGTGTGGTTAAAGCTTCAGCCTACGGAGCGGGAGGAGGTTCGAACCTCGTTAGGGGTTCGTTCTGATATGTCCGGTTGGTGAGGCGTCAGCTAGCAGACCGGCACGGATACAATGATAGGATTCGGGTGCGGCGTCAGCTAGTTAAATAAGTGTGACAGATTTCGGTAGTCTCTGTGTATTTGTACTTATTCCGGTAGTCTCTGTGTATTTGTACTTATTCCGGTAGTCTCTGTGTATTTGTACATTATTCCGGTAGTCTCTGTGTATTTGTACTTATTCCGGTAGTCTCTGTGTATTTGTACTTATTCCGGTAGTCTCTGTGTATTTGTACATTATTCCGGTAGTATCTGTGTATTTGTACTTATTCCGGTAGTCTCTATGTATTTGTACTTATTCCGGTAGTCTCTGTGTATTTGTACTTATTCCGTACTTATTCCGTTAGTCTCTGTGTATTTGTACTTATTCCGGTAGTCTCTGTGTATTTGTACTTATTCCGGTAGTATCTGTGTATTTGTACTTATTTCGATAGTCTCTGTGTATTTGTACTTATTCCGGTAGTCTCTGTGTATTTTTACATGCTTTGATTTTACGGCACATCAGTACAATCTAGGATATATTGAGCCAAACAGGCTTTAAAATTTCGTTTTCCCGTCTCATTTACTAAAACATGTGTTATCGAACGAAATATTTCACACCTGCTGGAATTCTATCTATCTATCTTCCTTTAATGTCGAACCCCTCGCGGGGATGTAGACATGTATGCGGGAATTGCAGCCAAACAAACCTAGTGTGACAAGATCCAGATATAATCCTCGGAATGATTGGCACTATGTGAGGTGCTAATAGTTCCTCACACAGACCGATACTAGTGGAAGTCGTGATAGCGCTATGAATGCGCGTTCGCTTCAGGTGCGAAAGGTCCGGAGTTCGAGCCCCGCTGGAGCCGTTACGATTGTGCCCTTAGGCAAGGCATTTAATTTCCAGGTTGCCTCTTCTCTCTCCCTCGTGGCGATGGAATACATCAGGAATGAGGTCTCGAGAGTGATTAATTAGTTTATACAAATTTATTTTAGCTCGATTGCGAAACAAGAGAGTGATTAATATAGGTTGTAAGAACTTGTTTCGCAATCGAGCTAAAATAAATGTGTATAAACTACAGACCGATATTTTACATATTGGATCGTTTTAGATTTCTATCCTATACTTGCTGGCTGATGAACCCTGATATATTGAGAGATATTAGCAATAATAACTGTGCATTTAGATATAACAGAATTGTCTTCCCTTTGACTATAGTACACATTTATTTGAGCTCGATTGCGAAACAAGTTCTTTAACGCTCGAGACCTCATTTCTGATGGAATCCATCGCCACGAGAGAGAAGAAGCATGTGGAATATAAATACCTTGCCTAAGGACACAATCATAACGGATCCAGTGGGGCTCGAACCTGAAGCGAACGTGCTACCACTGGGATATCACGACTTCCACCTGATATGTACAGTATTACAGTTTGTGTCTCTCCGGCAGCAATCTTGTTTCAATGTCACAAAATGGCAGGGGGTATGGCTGTATCCACAAGTGTCCTCTCGCGTGACATTATTACATTGCTTTGCCTTGTTGATGCTATCACAGGAACTTGAAATTGTATCCATTAGCCACGAAAGGTCTCGTAACTCTATCCTAGGACACCCCACTCTATCTTTTTTTAATAGAGGGGGTGTCCTGGGATAGAGGTACGAGGCATTTGGTGGCTTATGGATACAATTTCAAGTTCCTGTGATGCTATTTTATTTTCTATTATTAGTTACTATTGCCGCCTAAATTGTTGCGTAATCATTATTCCAAAATAAAACATTATAATATTAGCTCGCCTGATTTTGGAATAATGCATTGAGATCCATCGCAAAGGCGGGAGTAACAGCAGCGGATTTTGGAATAATGCATTGAGATCCACGCACAGGGGGGGGGAGTAACTGCAGCCGGATTGGAATAATGCATTGAGATTCATCTCATGGGCGGGAGTAACAGCAGCCGATTTTGGAATAATGCATTGCGATTCATCTCACTGGCGGGAGTAACAGCAGCCGGATTGGAATAATGCATTGAGATACATCTCACAGGCGGGAGTAACAGCAGTCGATTTTGGAATAATGCATTGAGATCCATGCACAGGCGGAGTAACAGCAGCCGATTTTGGAATAATGCATTGAGATCCACGCACAGGCGGGAGTAACAGCAGCCGGATTGGAATAATGCATTGAGATCCATCTCATAGGCGGGAGTAACAGCAGCCGGTTTTGGAATAATGCATTGAGATTCATCGCACAGGGGGTAGTAACAGCAGCCGGATTGGAATAATACATTGAGATTCATCTCATGGGCAGGAGTAACAGCAGCCGATTTTGGAATAATGCATTGCGATTCATCTCATGGGCGGTAGTAACAGCAGTCGATTTTGGAATAATGCATTGAGATCCACGCACAGGCAGGAGTAACAGCAGCCGATTTTGGAATACTGCATTGAGATCCACGCACAGGCGGGAGTAACAGCAGCCGGATTGGAATAATGCATTGAGATTCATCTCATGGGCGGGAGTAACAGCAGCCGGTTTTGGAATAATGCATTGAGAGTCATCTCACAGGCGGGAGTAACAGCAGCCGATTTTGGAATAATGCATTGAGATCCATCTCACAGGCGGGAGTAACAGCAGCCGATTTTGGAATAATGCATTGAGATCCATCGCACAGGCGGGAGTATCAGCGCGTTGATAGTTTAATTGGTGCTGAAACAAATAAATTTAAAATTGATAAAAGACAAAGTGTATGTATGTCTGTAACATACTTTATAAAACTTCCTTTCCGCACCAATACATACTTCTCATGTGACGTCATCATTCCTACTGTGGCTGCCATTTTGTTTGGCCAACCTGACCATATACTATATATATTGTATATTAGCATAATTTTTGTTGTCTAAATGGACATGTCCGCCTCCGTGGTCGAGTGGTATCTGACTTGTATACCACTGTCACCTATCATCTCAGACCGTGTCTCATTTATATGAAAATGTTGGCAGTTTCTTACGGAGGTTGGTGCACCAACTACTGGTTAATCGTTGGAGCCTGCCCAGGAAAGGTGTTGTTAGGTAAACTGCCCGTCGCTCAAATGGGAAACCGGTAGCGACTTTATATAAACTTAAATAAAAATGACATGCAATACTTGCATGAATTATACACATATGTAGTTTGCTCCAGCTGCCATGCACTATACACTATACAATATGCACTATACAATATACACAATGCACTATACTATATACACTATGCACTATACACTATGCACTATGCAATATACACTATGCACTATACAATATACACTATGCACTATACAATATACACTATACACTATACAATATGCACTATACAATATACACCATACAATGTGCACTTTACACTATGCACTATACAATATACACTGTGCACTATGCACTGTCCACTATACAATATGCACTGTGCACTATACACTATACAATATGCACTGTGCACTATACACTATACAATATGCACTGTGCACTATACAATATGCACTATACACTATACAATATGCACTGTGCACTATACAATATACACTGTGCACTATACAATATGCACTGTGCACTATACACTATACAATATGCACTGTGCACTATACAATATGCAATATACACTATGCAATATACACTGTGCACTATACAATATGCACTATACAATATACAATGTGCACTATACAATATACACTATACAATATGCACTATACAATATGCACTATACAATATACACAATGCACTATACAATATGCACTATACAATATACACTATGCAATATAAACTATACACTATACCATTTGTACTATACACTATGCAATATACACTATGCACTATACATAATGCAATAAACACTATGCACTATGTCTCCAGGGGAAATTTGCAAGCCCCTGGCATTGTGGCATAAAGGCAGCTACCCCACTCCAGCCTCTCGTACAATGAATATGATGTCCGTCTCGTAACTGATGGGTTATTAGTCGCCAGTACCACTTTGGTGAAGTCCTTTGGGAATCCACATTGCATCTCCGTTCTCCCTACAGACGGGTCAGTGATTATCCCATTGTACTTCTGGATGCGTCGCCCCCGATTTATCAGGGGACAACTTTAAATAGATGTACACAGTTTCGCCCTGGTTGGAAATTATTTGCCCGCGATGCATTACTTATATTTATATTAATTATTCATTTCAATGAAACATAGCAAATAATATCTCACTTTGTACTTGAGATGAAGATATTAGAAAGGAATATATCTAGTGGTAACACGCTGGACTGGTAATCCAGGGATCACAGGTTCGATCCCCCGTCTGACCCTAATAAAATTAACAGTCTTTCAGATGGGACGTTAAACCGAGTTCTCGTGTCGGTGCTTCACCGTGCACGTAAAAGAACCAGAGGAGACTCTGGAATGGGTCTCTGTCTGTATCATGCACTGTCCTCCAAAATCTAAAATGACTAATCTCTTAAGGAGGCGTCGCTCATATGGGCAACCGGTAGCGACGATACATAAACGTAAGACACACAAGGAATATATCAACAGATACCAGCAGTACCGTACATCTATGTTCAGATTTATTGAACTGATAACTTCAAATAAACAAAACGGTTGTATTAAGCCTTGCGAAATATATAAAAGAAGCCAATGTATTATTGTAAATACACGACAATAGCAAAGGAACACGGCCCAACATTGAATGCGCATGCCCGTAACTTCGAGTGCGCATGCCAGCTGCATATCATTAGTGAGGAAATTCATACGAAAATGGATACAAACAGGGCATATACGTTCATCGAAGGAAATGCAATAACGATATCAATATACAATTTTAATGAAATTGAGTTACTCTTCAAAAATGAAGGTCCACATGCAGGTAGGCGAGGCAGGCTATTTTATACTCTCTTGCTGTGAACACTTGTTGGATGGTAGTATTAGTCTGTAGCAAATGTTTCCAATTCTTTGCCGCTCAACCTTAGCAAATGCCAGCCAGCTGATTCCGTCAAATCGCAAGAACCCTTGGACTTGTAAAACTCTACAGCTTATCTGTCCCAACCGTGGCACATCAAATCCAATCGGTTACAACCCCTACAAATAGCTGCCTTGGCAACTGCCTTCCACAACTGTGTACCAAGTCCGGCTTTTCTGTATGATTGTTTTACATACAAATCTTCCAAGAACACGTTAACACCTTCCCAAGCTGAGTAATACAAATAATACATGGCATGTCCCACAAGAGTGTCTCCATCTTCGGCTACGAAACATCTGAATAGTTTATCCGCTCCAAAACCGTCTTTACGAAGTCTGTCGGCGTCAAGTTTTGCCGGTCCATCGGGTTCTTTTAGATAATCTGCCAGCTCCTGTGCGAAAGAACTGGTAAAAGTTAGGTCTCGAGAATGAATAAAATTACGGTGATAAGAACCTGTTTCCGAATGGAGCTACGAGAAAAGTGTATAAACTAAGCTAACCACATTTATTTGTTGGTTTAAACATATTTATATTCCATCATGTACATGATTATTTACAACAATTGAAATAAGAAATTGGACAGAAAGCTATACAGCTTACGGTTGTCCTCTTTATTTGTTACATGTACATTGTATAAGTAATACCGGAACCAGGCCCGTAGCCACACTGAGCAAAGCAAAAACATATATAATGGACAAAATGTTGACTGATAAGAGAGCTGAAAAGTCAATACATAAGTATACGTCTAAACTCTTTAAATCAGAAAATCGCTTCTATACCCAACCATTTTAAGGTGGAACATGCCCCCGGACCCCCCTATATTTCCTCGGTTGAAATTTGCCTCTGGCTACGGTACTGGGAACTTTTATGCATGTCGTTACAATATATTAATTGATATGCTTACCTGAAGAGGTGTCCTAGGATAAAGGTACGAGACCGTTGGTGGCTTATGGATAACATTTCAAGATCCTGTGTATTGACGAATGATACATCGGTGGCAGAGTTGTTCACGTGCAGGCACTTAGTCAATGGTCCATTAGCATCTGTGCCAATTAACATTTTTGGAATGCTTACATTTTGTAAAATGTTCGACACATATCTTCACTCCAACAGCACTTTATATGCAACAATTCAAAACGTCGATTTCTCCTACTACATTTCCTACTATGACCGTATGTGTCTTGTTTGTAGCCAATTTCGTATGAATTTCTTCACTAACGATTTGCAGCTGACATGCGTATTCGAAGCGACGGTCATGCGCATTGGGTAGCGTTACTCGCAAGAAAATTCGTTTCGTACAGATTACACTTTTCCAAGGATGATCTATTCACCAGATCGGACACACGGCAAGTCGCAAATCTGGACTACAATTTAAATGCGGGCTAGATGTTTCTTTGTGCCATTGAAACGAGTGAAGGTTAATAGTTTCCATCGGGGTATGAACTACATTGTGTGTGTTTAAAGTTATCGTGAATGTATTGTGTCTCCAAACACATTAACCACACCCAATGTAGTTCATACCCCAATGGAAACTATAAACCATCAATGTCCTCCTTTTCGTTCTTCCTTTTGCTTGAGCCTTGGTCTTGGGGTGCACTTCTTGGGAAACTGGACAATGAATTATATAGACTAGTACCTTTCTTTGAAAAGTCAAAAAACTAATACGACATATAATCATGCTCTATAAAGTGTGTACATGTTTTCAGCTTTGATTTTATCTAAAATGACTAATCTCTTCAGGAGGCGTCGCTCATATGGGCAACAGGTAGCGACGATAAATAAACGTAAAACACAAACACAGCTTTGGTTGCATAATAATGCCACTTTCATTATGTAGTGTTCAAATCGTGTCTATGGGGAGGGAGGGAGGGAGGGAGGGAGGGCCAATCACTAATGTTATCAGAACTTGTCGCCCATCCCACACTAATTATTTATCGGTTATATGAGTTATTGTTGCATACATGTATATGAGTCACGTCCGTTATGTCAAAGTCGGTTATGTCGAATAACAGCGACAACCAATAAAACTTGATTTGATTTGAATGTTGTATGTGGCACAGGCATGTAGCCACACTGAGGTAAATGAGGCACAGGCCTGTAGCCACACTGAGGAAAATGAGGCACATGCATGTAGCCACACTGAGGACAATGAGGCACAGGCATGTAGCCACACTGAGGAAAATGAGGCACAGGCCTGTAGCCACACTGAGGAAAATGAGGCACAGGCATGTAGCCACACTGAGGAAAATGAGGCACAGGCCTGTAGCCACACTGAGGAAAATGAGGCACAGGCATGTAGCCACACTGAGGAAAATGAGGCACAGGCGTGTAGCCACACTGAGGAAAATGAGGCACAGACCTCGGTTAGAATTTGGCAAGTAACGACAGGTATAGGAAAACTCTTGATAAAACTGCATTCAGAATGCACAGACAAGCATACACAAAAATAATTCCGAGGGTCGCCTCGGTTATTTTCATATTCTGGGTACGGCACTGGTCTGTGAACAACGCTGCCACGGATGTACTCTTCGCCCCACATAAGTATGCCTAATTTTCTTTTCTTTTTCTGTCAAACACAGTGTTTGGAACGGTTTGTATTAGGGGTATTATTGGCACCGGCATTGTATGCCCCTCCGACGAGTATTTCAGACACAGTCGGGCATCCGGGTAGACATAACGACCCTTTTACAGGCCAGCTGGATAGCTTGCGCATACATAACCATGCCATAATTCGAATTTCCGAGCCTGATTCGAACGAACAGCATACGCACATATACAATCGAGCTCCTGTATATACATGCATGTAAACAAGATATGTGTTTCAGTGTGATACTGGTACAATGTGGCTTGTATAATACATCAACGATTATCATATTGTACATTTTTTTAATTATAAAAATTAATCAAGAATTATAAACTCCTTTGAAAGATGGATATTACAGTATGAATCTCAACAATTTTTATATTCATAGAGTGGTGGAACCTATGCTCGGCGTAAATCCTACATATAGAGTGGTGGAACCTATGCTCGGCGTAAATCCTACATATAGAGTGGTGGAACCTATGCTCGGGGTAAATCCTACATATAGTGTGGTGGAACCTATGCTCGGCGTAAATCCTACATATAGAGTGGTGGAACCTATGCTCGGCGTAAATCCTACATAGCATGGCCTATAAAAAGTTAAATGCACTTGCCGTATATTATTATTTTCTTAAGTCGTGAACACAACTTTCATAAAATTGTTGTTGACAAGTTTAGCTTCATTACGTAACCATACGCCTAAATACAGCTATCGCAACGGCACCTGTTTCCATGGGGAACTAGATACTTTAGGGCATGAATATTTTTATTTATGAATGGGTAAATGTTGAATATAATATTTTGACTTAGTAACATAAATAACTAACAATATTACAACTCATAAGAAACGTTTTTCTGGTTATTTGTACATTTTTTTCTCAATCCGGATAGCCACCTGAAATGCTTATAAACAGCACATTTCGGTGGAAAAATTTTTCCCAACAAGTTGTCTGTTTATATTCCGCTATTGAACCAGTCAGGTGACAGTTGCATTAGGCTACCGGTACGCACAACGGAATGTTATTGAACCATGCTTCACCTCTGTCCGCGAAAATAGGTTAAAACTATTTAAATATTTTAAATACGGATGTAAATGGAAAAAATACGCCGAGCATAGGAATACGCCGAGCATAGGAATAGAGCATAGGAATACGCCGAGCACAGGAATACGCCGAGCATAGGATCCACCACTCTATTATGCAATTGATTGCTGCACTTGATTTCCATATCATGTTATTCAATTGAGAACAAATGTGTACAGATAAGTAAGTACTTATTGGGAAGAGCCGTCTCTAATGTTGTAAGAACTTGTGGCTCGACCCAATTTTTGCTCTATTTGCATATATTGTATGTAGATTCTGTGTCATAATAGAGCTAAATAAAATATGATTAAACTAAAGTAAGTACACCTTCTATATACAGTATATAATATACTGTAGGATATCTGGCGAAGTTTAATAATTATAAGATGGGAAAAAGGACGCAAACAGATTACATGTTGTGCAAAAGAAACACGATAAAAACAGAGGAAACAAAATACTGTTAGGGAGTATCTATGTGCATATCCAACATTAGTTACAGTGCAGTTTTAATAAAAATAGCCATAAAGTCCGCTCTACCAAACATGTCTCTTTGCCAAAGATTAACTGAGTTGATTTTTGAATACACAAATTGTGGATATGTTGCGTGCTCGTCGAAATTACACACGGCAGCGGTGTTGGTGTTGATGACAGCAATATGTCCCAGATCTTTAGGACAGCCTTGATACGACCTATTGACGAAGAAACGGCGATCGTGACGATCTTTGACGAAATGTCCATCGATTGAAAAGTAGTTGTATGCTTCTGTCGATGTGAGATCCGAGTAAGTAGATGAGATGACGTTGTCCTTGGCAAACCAGCTTTTAATATCACTCTTTCTACCATTGAAGATAATGTGGGCAACTTGCCGGTCTTGTTCATAGAATGCGAATTTGACATACTCGATTCCTAGTGCGGCCCAGTTAGCAACGATGCCATTTCTGTAGTGCAGGCCATGTGATCGTTCCATTGTCATAGGCTTATCTGCATTTGACCCTAGACCTGTTTTAAACAATATATAATTTGATTATTGTTTTAGATTTGTCCACATATATATCATGGTCATACTGGTTTTCGTACCCCATATATATCATGGTCATACTGGATTTCGTACCCCATATATATCATGGTCATACTGGTTTTCGTACCACATATATATCATGGTCATACTGGTTTTCGTACCACATATATATCATGGTCATACTGGTTTTCGTACCACATATATATCATGGTCATACTGGTTTTCGTACCACATATATATCATGGTCATACTGGTTTTCGTACCACATATATATCATGGTCATACTGGTTTTCGTACCACATATATATCATGGTCATACTGGTTTTTGTACCACATATATATCATGGTCATACTGGTTTTCGCACCTGTCAGTCTCTTTTATAATAGATGAAATAATATTACTACATAAAGTTATCATTCTTACAGTTACAGTTTATGGTCTACAAACAAATGAATATAACAATAATACATATCAATCAATCAATCAATCAATCAATCAATCAATCAATCAATCAATCAATCATGTATTAAATCAAAACATTTACACTTCTCTGACATACATTGCCCCATATAATGTATTGCAATAAGTGTGCTTACTAATGAGAGACATCGGTCAGTTATTGCCCCTGATTACTCCTTAAAAGTAGGTAGGTCCTATTAAGTGTTGTCCTCTGTTTTTATCGTTGTTTCCTTTGCACAACACGCAACATTTGCTAGCAATTGTATTCCACTATCGCTTTATATGATTATTAAATTACGTTATCTCGACATATCTCATACAGTATATGCAATGGGTACTTATTTGTAAACCAATGCTATCAGTTAATTAACACGATTGTGATAAAATCACAATTATCATACCGCAACATCTGGTTAGGGAACAACAGTAAAAACAAAGGATTCTAACTAAAAGGACCTATTCACATTTTGGAATAAATCAGACTTTATCTGCCAAGGGAGGTAATAGAAAATTAGAGATGCCTCTCATTGAAGCTTTTAAATGTTTACTACATTAAACATGTTAATCATATGAGGATAATCTCAAAATATCCCAAGAATAATTATATTTAGAGGGCTGAGTGCAATACTACCGTAAGGGCTTCGTTAAATCAGTGTAACTCACTAAATCTATATAATTACACCAGTTTTGCACTAAGAACCAACCCTATATGTCTAGTTCTAAACATGGGATCATCCGGATGGGTCATACATATAATATGCCGTTTAAATATTCGTATAACACAATGAAAGGTCAATCAGCAGTAACTATGCCTGCCTATGTGTTTGCTAGAAGAAAGTAGAACAGACGTACCGTTTATTTGTTTGCTAGAAGGAGGTAGAACAGACATACCGTTTATTTGTTTGCTAGAAGGAAGTAGAACAGACGTACCGTTTATTTGTTTGCTAGAAGGAAGTAGAACAGACGTACCGTTTATTTGTTTGCTAGAAGGAAGTAGAACAGACGTACCGTTTATTTGTTTGCTAGAAGGAAGTAGAACAGACGTACCGTTTATTTGTTTGCTAGAAGGAAGTAGAACAGACGTACCGTTTATTTGTTTGCTAGAAGGAATAGAACAGACGTACCGTTTATTTGTTTGCTAGAAGGAAGTAAACAGACGTACCGTTTATTTGTTTGCTAGAAGGAAGTAGAACAGACGTACCGTTTATTTGTTTGCTAGAATGAAGTAGAACAGACGTACCGTTTAACCACGCGTCGTGGACACTGTACCCATTCCCGGAAGTTCCTCTAAATACCATCTGCCAACCACCGGACTCCAGATCCTCCGTCTTTAACGCACGTCCACGTCCCTCACTACAAGTATTTTATCAGACGTTATTGCCTTTTCCAAATGATAACGATATTAATAGTCATAGTAAATTCCCGCCCGCTAGCCTAGCGAGCGAGCGAGCTTTACTGTAACACGAGAAAATAGTGTAGTTATTTTTTAAATTAAAATATCGTACCGGAAATATGCATTATGGGAAGTACTGGTGGAAACAGGAATTTGATTTCCGGAAAACGCCTGTCTATGTCTCTGTAAGGGTTTAGTACCGGCTAACTGCTTATGTCGGCTACGCCTGTCTAGGTCTCTGTAAGGGTTTAGTACCGGCTAACTGCTTATGTCGGCTACGCCCGTCTATGTCTCTGTAAGGGTTTAGTACCGGCTACGCCCGTCTATGTCTCTGTAAGTGTTTAGTACCGGCTAACTGCTTATGTCGGCTACGCCTGTCTAGGTCTCTACAAGTGCTTGTACCGGCTAACTGCTTAGGTCGGCTACGCCTGTCTAGGTCTCTACAAGTGTTTAGTACCGGCTAACTGCTTAGGTCGGCTACGCCTGTCTAGGTCTCTACAAGTGTTTGTACCGGCTAACTGCTTAGGTCGGCTACGCCTGTCTAGGTCTCTACAAGTGTTTAGTACCGGCTAACTGCTTAGGTCGGCTACGCCTGTCTAGGTCTCTACAAGTGTTTAGTACCGGCTAACTGCTTAGGTCGGCTACGCCTGTCTAGGTCTCTACAAGTGTTTAGTACCGGCTAACTGCTTAGGTCGGCTACGCCTGTCTAGGTCTCAGCAAGTATTGAGTACCGGCTAACTGCTTAGGTCGGCTACGCCTGTCTATGTCTCTACAAGTGTTTAGTACCGGCTAACTGCTTAGGTCGGCTACGCCTGTCTAGGTCTCAGCAAGTATTGAGTACCGGCTAACTGCTTAGGTCGGCTACGCCTGTCTAGGTCTCTACAAGTGTTTAGTACCGGCTAACTGCTTAGGTCGGCTACGCCTGTCTAGGTCTCAGCAAGTATTGAGTACCGGCTAACTGCTTAGGTCGGCTACGCCTGTCTAGGTCTCAGCAAGTATTGAGTACCGGCTAACTGCTTAGGTCGGCTACGCCTGTCTATGTCTCTACAAGTATTTAGTACCGGCTAACTGCTTAGGTCGGCTACGCCTGTCTAGGTCTC
>CM026402.1:51181166-51218685 GCA_014843695.1 Archivesica marissinica | reverse complement strand
GTCGCCGACAATCGTTCGCCGGCATTGACATCGGCGATAATCGATTGTGAAAATGTGTAATCGATTATAATCAACAAGTCTTTATTTTTAACAACCACAAGTCCCTTACTTTTATGTTTGTTTATACCTCAAATAAAACCACGATTTACTATTGGCTGTATTTTATTAGCATTGCACGTTTGCAACAACAATTCTAACTGTATCTAGTACTAGACTTTTCACTAGTATGTCACTAAGTGTTCTGTCCTCTATTAACTTAAAAACTAATTTTATATCAGGTGGCAGTCCAGTAACTTAAAGTCTAGTACTCAGATGTAACTGAGTAACTAATTTGTCGAAACTAGTAACTTGTAAGTAATTTATTAGTACTAAATAGATTGTTAAACTCACAAATTAGATGGAATGATTTTGATTTATAACTATATCAATTGTCCGATTAATAATCAATTATCTAATCGCTTTACCCGTCCGATTATTCCGATTAATCGATTATGGATTTTGAAACCGATGCACATCACTAGCAAAAATGTATTGGCTACACGATGTTTTACTTTTCATTTAAAAATGATAATTATCAGAACATTGTTTTACGTGTGAATATAGGCCTAATTATGTTCTCTTTAACATAGTGCATATTTTCTTTTTCGTGTGAGTATATAGTATATTGTATTTAATCCGAATTTATATCCAAATAGCAATATGAGCTTTACACAGCCGTTCAGCAGTCAATATATGCAATCGCCTCCAGGATTTGCACCGCAGTTTGCGGCTACCCAATCATTGAATAATACACAGCCGCCTCCATGGGCTACTTGTATCATTGATGACATTAATAGTATAAAGCTAGCAGTTAGCAAAATTGAAAATGTTGAAAAAACTGTCAATAAAATTTCAACGAAACTGAGAGATCTTGAAAACAAAGTGGGTTCGATAGACAAACGTGTTGCAGAAGCTGAAGCAGCCACTACATTCATAAGTAGTCAATATGACATCCAATCAAAAGAGTTAAGATCTGCCAGTGACAGTGTAAAACTACTTCAAATATCGTGCTCAGATCTTAACAGCAATATAAAATCTATCGAAAGAGAATTATTATTAAAACTGTCCAAATTTATTTACTTTGCAAATTTACTAAGAAAGTAACTTCATTACACAATTAAAATTATTTGTATTTGTTAAGCACTTCTCTGAAAATCCATGACTGTCTACTCATATATATTGTGTATTTGCTATAAGCATATGACTATGTTTTATGCAATAAATTATTGTTGTTGTTGTTGTTGTATTTTCTTTTTCGTGTGAGTATATAGTATATAGTTGACCTAAATATATTAATACTGTTACAGATAGCACAGTAAATATGGTATTACGAAGGTGACCAACATGTGTATGTGTATGTAAAATGTTTGTTTATTATAGTGTCACCCCCTATTTAAAGGACCAGCCATATCTGACTTATGAGCCACCTCTTTTTTATGAACATCAGTACTTCCCGAATCATATGCTTGTATGCCAGGCTGGTAGGCAATCGGTAACAATTATTTAACTAGCTGACGGCTCACCAACCGGCCATATCAGAACGGACCCCTGACGAGATTCGAACCTTAGCCCTCCCGCTCCGTATGCGGACGCCTTAACCAATAGGCCACGGAGACGGTATATTTCGAAGTTAGATGGGTCTCTATTTAACTTTGAATGAGGTAAATTTTGATGACAGGAGATGTGTACTTAATGTCTCTGGTTGATAATTTTCATTACAAAATGATTGTACCGTTGGTTAATGAAGCAGTTAGATATGTCTTAGCCTGGCAACAGGCGTCGGTGTATTTTGCCTGGTCAGTCAAATAAATATATATTTAACACCGAGACAATCATTTGGACCGTATTGAGTTTCTGATCATATCAACGCCTGGGGAAACGTGACTCAATTACTGACGTACTTGAATCGAATTGGCCGCCATTGTTTACTGGTCAACGGAACGATAAATAGTTTTTAAAAGTACAAATGTTGCCAGAAGTTAAAAAGTGACAAATCGACAGACTGGAACCCAAACTAGATATGTCTCCAACTGTTATTGGTGGAGGAAGACCGTATGCATGCCCAATCGAGCAGTATTTCGGGCGTGATCAACTACCTTCGGAAGTTCGCAAGCCTGTTGGAGAGTTTCCTCACACCAGAATACGAATTCGACACCCCCAGTAGGATTCGAACCTACATCGGTGAGTGGTTTTGATTTGAAGTAAACGGTCGTAGCAACTCCACAGAGTTAGCATATTGACAGAGCGATCCTATTGTTTTCGATACGGCACATATTGACCACAGGAACTTGAAATTCTATCCATAAGCCACCAACGGTCTCGTACCTCTATCCTAGGACACCCACCTCTATTAAAAAAGAGGTGTCCTAGGATAGAGGTACGAGACCGTTGGTGGCTTATGGATAACATTTCAAGTTCCTGTGTATTGACGAACGATACATCACTGGCAGACTTGTTCACGTGCAGGCACTTGGTCAATGGTCCATTAGCATCTGTGCCAATTAACATTTTTGGAATGCTTACATTTTGTAAAATGTTCGACACACATCTTCACTCCAACAGCACTTGATATGCAACAATTCAAGACGTCGATTTCTCCTACTACAGTTCCTATTATGAACGTATGTGTCTTGTTTGTAGCCAATTTCATATGAATTTCTTCACTAACGATTTGCAGCTGACATGCGTATTCGAAGCGACGGTCATGCGCATTGGGTAGCGTTACTCGCAAGAAAATTCGTTTCGTACAGATTACACTTTTCCAAGGATGATCTATTCACCAGATAGGACACACGGCAAGTGGCAAATCTGGACTACAATTAATATGCGGGCTAGATGTTTCTTTGTGCCATTGAAACGAGTGAAGGTTAATAGTTTCCATCGGGGTATGAACTACATTGTGTGTGTTTAAAGTTATCGTGAATGTATTGTGTCTCCAAACACATTAACCACACCCAATGTAGTTCATACCCCAATGGAAACTATAAACCTTCAATGTCCTCCTTTTCGTTCTTCCTTTTGCTTGAGCCTTGGTCTTGGGGTGCACTTCTTGGGAAACTGGACAATGAATTATATAGACTAGTACCTTTCTTTGAAAAGTCAAAAAACTAATACGACATATAATCATGCTCTATAAAGTGTGTACATGTTTTCAGCTTTGATTTTATCTAAAATGACTAATCTCTTCAGGAGGCGTCGCTCATATGGGCAACACGTAGCGACGATAAATAAACGTAAAACACACACACACAGCTTTGGTTGCGTAATAACGCCACTTTCATTATGTAGTGTTCAAATCGTGTCTATGGGGAGGGAGGGCCAATCACTAATGTTATCAGAACATGTCGCCCAACCCATTTGCTAATTATTTATCGGTTATATGATTGTTATTGTTGCATACATGTATATAGAGTCTACGTCCGTTATGTCAAAGTCGGTTATGTCGAATAACAGCGACAACCAATAAAACTTGATTTGATTTGAATGTTGTATGTGTCTACAGGCATGTAGCCACACTGAGGTAAATGAGGCACATGCCTGTAGCCACACTGAGGAAAATGAGGCACAGGCATGTAGCCACACTGAGGAAAATGAGGCACAGGCCTGTAGCCACACTGAGGAAAATGAGGCACAGGCATGTAGCCACACTGAAGAAAATGAGGCAAAGGCCTGTAGCCACACTGAGGAAAATGAGGCACAGGCATGTAGCCACACTGAGGAAAATGAGGCACAGGCGTGTAGCCACACTGCGGAAAATGAGACACAGACCTCGGTTAGAATTTGGCAAGTAACGACAGGTATAGGAAATCTCTTGATAAAACTGCATTCAGAATGCACAGACAAGCATACACAAATATAATTCCGGGGGTCGCCTCGGTTATTTTCATATTCTGGGTACGGCACTGGTCTGTGAACAACGCTGCCACGGATGTACTCTTCGCCCCATATAAGTCTGCCTAATTTTCTTTTTCTGTCAAACACAGTGTTTGGAACGGTTTGTATTAGGGGTATTATTGGCACCGGCATCGTATGCCCTTCCGACGATTATTTCAGACACAGTCGGGCATCCGGGTAGACATAACGACCTTTTACAGGCCAGCTGGATAGCATGCGCATACATAACCATGCCATAATTCGAATTTCCGAGCCTGATTCGAACGAACAGCATACGCACATATACAATCGAGCTCCTGTATATACATGCATGCAAACAAGATATGTGTTTCAGTGTGATACTGGTACAATGTGGCTTGTATAACACATCAACGATTATCATATTGTACATTTTTTTTATTATAAAAATTAATCAAGAATTATAAACTCCTTTGAAACATGGATATTACAGTATGAATCTCAACAATTTTTATATTCATAGAGTGGTGGAACCTATGCTCGGCGTAAATCCTACATATAGAGTGGTGGAACTTATGCTCGGCGTAAATCCTACATATAGGGTGGTGGAACCTATGCTCGGCGTAAATCCTACATATAGAGTGGTGGAACCTATGCTCGTCGTAAATCCTACATATAGGGTGGTGGAACCTATGCTCGGCGTAAATCCTACATATAGAGTGGCGGAACCTATGCTCGGCGTAAATCCTACATATAGAGTGGTGGAACCTATGCTCGGCGTAAATCCTACATATAGAGTGGTGGAACCTATGCTCGGCGTAAATCCTACATAGCATGGCCTATAAACAGTTAAATGCACTTGCCGTATATTATTATTTTCTTAAGTCGTGAACACAACTTTCATAAAATTATTGTTGACAAGTTTAGCTTCATTACGTAACCATGCGCCTAAATACAGCTATCGCAACGGCACCTGTTTCCATCGGGAACTAGATACTTTAGGGCATGACTTTTTTTATTTATGCATGGGTAAATGTTGAATATAATATTTTGACTTAGTAACATCAATAACTAACAATATTACAACTCATAAGAAACCTTTTTCTGGTTATTTGTACATTTTTCCCCAATCCGGATAGCCACCTGAAATGCTCATAAACCGCACATTTCGGTGGAAAAAAACGTCCCTACAAGTTGTCTGTTTATATTCGACTACTGAACCAGTCAGGTGACAGTTGCATTAGGCTACCAGTACGCACAACGGAATGCTATTGAACCATGTTTTACCTGTCAGCGAAAATAGGTTAAAACTATTTAAATATTTTAAATACCAATGTAAATGGAAAAGATACGCCGAGCATAGGAATACGCCGAGCATAGATATAGAGCAAAGGAATACGCCGAGCATAGGAATAGAGCATAGGAATACGCCGAGCATAGGAATAGAGCATAGGAATACGCCGAGCATAGGAATAGAGCATAGGAATACGCCGAGCATAGGAATACGCCGAGCATAGGAATAGAGCATAGGAATACGCCGAACATAGGAATAGAGTATAGGAATACGCCGAGCATAGGAATAGAGCATAGGAATTACGCCGAGCATAAGAATACGCCGAGCATAGGAATACGCCGAGCATAGAAACACGATAAAAACAGAGGAAACAAAATACTGTTAGGGAGTATCTATGTGCATATCCAACATTAGTTACAGTGCAGTTTTAATAAAAATAGCCATAAAGTCCGCTCTACCAAACATGTCTCTTTGCCAAAGATTAACTGAGTTGATTTTTGAATACACAAATTGTGGATATGTTGCGTGTGCGTCGAAATTACACACGGCAGCGGTGTTGGTGTTGATGACAGCAATATGTCCCAGATCTTTAGGACAGCCTTGATACGACCTATTGACGAAGAAACGGCGATCGTGACGATCTTTGACGAAATGTCCATCGATTGAAAAGTAGTTGTATGCTTGTGTCGATGTGAGATCCGAGTAACTAGATGAGATGACGTTGACCTTGGCGAACCAGCTTTTAATATCACTCTTTCTACCATTGAAGATAATGTGGGCAACTTGCCGGTCTTGTTCATAGAATGCGAATTTGACATACTCGATTCCTAGTGCGGCCCAGTTAGCAACGATGCCATTTCTGTAGTGCAGGCCATGTGATCGTTCCATTGTCATAGGCTTATCTGCATTTGTCCCTAGACCTGTTTTAAACAATATAGAATTTGATTATTGTTTTAGATTTGTCCACATATATATCATGGTCATACTGGTTTTCGTACCACATATATATCATGGTCATACTGGTTTTCGTACCACATATATATCATGGTCATACTGGTTTTCGTACCACATATATATCATGGTCATACTGGTTTTCGTACCACATATATATCATGGTCATACTGGTTTTCGTACCACATATATATCATGGTCATACTGGTTTTCGTACCACATATATATCATGGTCATACTGGTTTTCGTACCACATATATATCATGGTCATACTGGTTTTCGTACCACATATATATCATGGTCATACTGGTTTTCGTACCACATATATATCATGGTCATACTGGTTTTCGTACCACATATATATCATGGTCATACTGGTTTTCGTACCACATATATATCATGGTCATACTGGTTTTCGTACCACATATATATCATGGTCATACTGGTTTTCGTACCACATATATATCATGGTCATACTGGTTTTCGTACCACATATATATCATGGTCATACTGGTTTTCGTACCACATATATATCATGGTCATACTGGTTTTCGTACCACATATATATCATGGTCATACTGGTTTTCATACCACATATATATCATGGTCATACTGGTTTTCATACCACATATATATCATGGTCATACTGGTTTTCGTACCCCATATATATCATGGTCATACTGGTTTTCGTACCACATATATATCATGGTCATACTGGTTTTCGCACCTGTCAGTCTCTTTTATAATAGATGAAATAATATTACTAAATAAAGTTATCATTCTTACAGTTACAGTTTATGGTCTACAAACAAATGAATATAATAATAATACATATTAATCAATCAATCAATCAATCAATCAATCAATCAATCAATCAATCAATCTTGTATTAAATCAAAACATTTACACTTCTCTGACATACATTGCCCCATATAATGTATTGCAATAAGTGTGCTTACTAATGAGAGACATCGGTCAGTTATTGCCCCTGATTACTCCTTAAAAGTAGATAGGTCCTATTAAGTGTTGTCCTCTGTTTTTATCGTTGTTTCCTTTGCACAACACGCAACATTCGCTAGCAATTGTATTCCACTATCGCTTTATATGATTATTAAATTACGTTATCTCGACATATCTCATACAGTATATGCAATGGGTACTTATTTGTAAACCAATGCTATCAATTAACACGATTTTGATAAAATCACAATTATCATACCGCAACATCTGGTTAGGGAACAACAGTAAAAACAAAGGATTCTAACTAAAAGGACCTATTCACATTTTGGAATAAATCAGACTTTATCTGCCAAGGGAGGTAATATAAAATTAGAGATGCCTCTCATTGAAGCTTTTAAATGTTTACTACATTAAACATATTAATCATATGAGGATAATCTCAAAATATCCCAAGAATAATTATATTTAGAGGGCTGAGTGCAATACTACCGTAAGGGCTTCGCTAAATCATTGTAACTCACTAAATCTATATAGTTACACCAGTTTTGCACTAAGAACCCTATATGTCTAGTTCTAAACATGGGATCATCCGAATGGGTCATAAATATAATATGCCGTTTAAATATTCGTATAACACAACGAAAGGTCAATCAGCAGTAACTATGCCTGCCGATTTGTTTGCTAGAAGGAGGTAGAACAGACGTACCGTTTATTTGTTTGCTAAAAGGAAGTAGAACAAACGTACCGTTTATTTGTTTGCT
The DNA here is from genome assembly GCA_014843695.1 of Archivesica marissinica. Classification (NCBI taxonomy): domain Eukaryota; kingdom Metazoa; phylum Mollusca; class Bivalvia; order Venerida; family Vesicomyidae; genus Archivesica; species Archivesica marissinica. The sequence goes on along the minus strand of CM026402.1, from coordinate 51,210,828 downwards.
AAAAGGAAGTAGAACAGACGTACCGTTTATTTGTTTGCTAGAAGGAAGTAGAACAGACGTACCGTTTATTTGTTGCTAGAAGGAAGTAGAACAGACGTACCGTTTATTTGTTTGCTAGAAGGAAGTAGAACAGACGTACCGTTTATTTGTTTGCTAGAAGGAAGTAGAACAGACGTACCGTTTATTTGTTTGCTATAAGGAAGTAGAACAGACGTACCGTTTATTTGTTTGCTAGAAGGAAGTAGAACAGACGTACCGTTTATTAGTTTGCTAGAAGGAAGTAGAACAGACGTACCGTTTATTTGTTTGGTAGAAGGAAGTAGAACAGACCTACCGTTTATGTGTTTGCTAGAAGGAAGTAGAACAGACGTACCGTTTATTTGTTTGCTAGAATGAAGTAGAACAGACGTACCGTTTAACCACGCGTCGTGGACACTGTACCCATTCCCGGAAGTTCCTCTCAATACCATCTGCCAACCACCGGACTCCAGATCCTCCGTCTTTAACGCACATCCACGTCCCTCACTACAAGTATTTTATCAGACGTTATTGCCTTTTCCAAATGATAACGACAATACTAGTCATAGTAAATTCCCGCCCGCTAGCCTAGCGAGCTTTACTGTCATCATCATTCCCGCCCACTAGCCTAGCGAGCTTTGCTTTACTGTAACATGAGAACAGAGTGTCGATATGTATTTAAATTAAAATATTCGTACCGGAAATATGCATTATGGGAAGTACTGGTGGAAACAGGAATTTGATTTCCGGAAAACGCCCGTCTATGTCTATGCATGTGTTTAGTTCCGGCTAACTGCTTATTTCGGCTACGCATGTCTAGCTCTCAGCAAGTATTGAGTACCGGCTAACTGCTTAGGTCGGCTACGCCTGTCTAGGTCTCAGCAAGTATTGAGTACCGGCTAACTGCTTAGGTCAGCTACGCCTGTCTAGGTCTCATCAAGTATTGAGTACCGGCTAACTGCTTAGGTCGGCTACGCCTGTTTAGGTCTCTACAAGTATTGAGTACCGGCTAACTGCTTAGGTCGGCTACGCCTGTTTAGGTCTCTACAAGTATTGAGTACCGGCTAACTGCTTAGGTCGGCTACGCCTGTCTAGGTCTCAACAAGTATTGAGTACCGGCTAACTGCTTAGGTCGGCTACGCATGTCTAGGTCTCAACAAGTATTGAGTACCGGCTAACTGCTAAGGTCGGCTACGCCTGTCTAGGTCTCTACAAGTATTGAGTATCGGCTAACTGCTTAGGTCTGCTACGCCTGTCTAGGTCTCTACAAGTATTGAGTACCGGCTAACTGCTTAGGTCGGCTACGCCTGTCTAGGTCTCTACAAGTATTGAGTACCGGCTAACTGCTTAGGTCGGCTACGCCTGTCTAGGTCTCTACAGGTATTGAGTACCGGCTAACTGCTTAGGTCGGCTACGCCTGTCTATGTCTCAACACGTATTGAGTACCGGCTAACTGCTTAGGTCGGCCACGTAGTGGTAACACGCTGGACTGGTAATCCAGGGATCGAAGGTTCGATCCCCCGTCTGACCCTAATAAAATTAACAGTCTTTCAGATGGGACATTAATCCGAGGTCTCGTGTCGGTGCTTTACACTGTGCACGTAAAATGACCAGAGGAGACCCTGGAATGGGTCTCTGTCTGTATCATTGCACTATCCTCCAAAAATCTAAAATGACTAATCTCTTCAGGAGGCGTCGCTCATGTGGGCAACATATAGCGACGATAAATAAACGTAAAATCACACAATGCTATAAAAATGCAGTTTCCGAATGAACCACCTCCGTAGTCGAGTGGTTAAGGTCGCTAACTTGTATCCACAGTAACCTAGCATCTCTGATGGTCACTGGTTCGAGCCCCGCTCATACCGTGTCTCATTTATATGAAAAAGTTGGCAGTTTCTTACGGAGGTTGGTGTACCAAGTACTGGTTAACCGCAGGAGCCTGCCCAGGAAAGGTGTTGTTAGGTAAACTGCCCATCGCTCAAATGGGAAACCGGTAGCGACGTTAAATGAACTTAAAATAAAAGTGTATATATGTCTCCGTGGCCGTGTGGTTAAAGCTTCAGCCTACGGAGCGGGAGGAGGTTCGAACCTCGTTAGGGGTTCGTTCTGATATGTTCGGTTGGTGAGGCGTCAGCTAGCAGACCGGCACGGATACAATGATAGGATTCGGGGTGCGGCGTCAGCTAGTTAAATGAGTGTGACAGATTTCGGTAGTCTCTGTGTATTTGTACTTATTCCGGTAGTCTCTGTGTATTGGTACATTATTCCGGTAGTCTCTGTGTATTTGTACTTATTCCGGTAGCCTCTGTGTATTTGTACTTATTCCGGTAGTCTCTGTGTATTTGTACTTATTCCGGTAGTCTCTGTGTATTTGTACTTATTCCGGTAGTCTCTGTGTATTTGTACATTATTCCGGTAGTCTCTGTGTATTTGTACTTATTCCGGTAGTCTCTGTGTATTTGTACTTATTCCGGTAGTCTCTGTGTATTTGTACTTATTCCGGTAGTCTCTGTGTATTTGTACTTATTCCGGTAGTCTCTGTGTATTTGTACTTATTCCGGTAGTCTCTGTGTATTTGTACTTATTCCGGTAGTCTCTGTGTATTTGTACTTATTGCGGTAGTCTCTGTGTATTTGTACATTATTCCGGTAGTCTCTGTGTATTTGTACTTATTCCGGTAGTCTCTTTGTATTTGTACATTATTCCGGTAGTCTCTGTGTATTTGTACTTATTCCGGTAGTCTCTGTGTATTTGTACATTATTCCGGTAGTCTCTGTGTATTTGTACTTATTCCGGTAGTCCCTGTGTATTTGTACATTATTCCGGTAGTCTCTGTGTATTTGTACATTATTCCGGTAGTCCCTGTGTATTTGTACATTATTCCGGTAGTCTCTGTGTATTTGTACTTATTCCGGTAGTCTCTGTGTATTTGTACTTATTCCGGTAGTCTCTGTGTATTTGTACATTATTCCGGTAGTCTCTGTGTATTTGTACTTATTCCGGTAGTCTCTGTGTATTTGTACTTATTCCGGTAGTCTCTGTGTATTTGTACTTATTCCGGTAGTCTCTGTGTATTTGTACTTATTCCGGTAGTCTCTGTGTATTTGTACTTATTACGGTAGTCTCTGTGTATTTGTACATTATTCCGGTAGTCTCTGTGTATTTGTACTTATTCCGGTAGTCTCTTTGTATTTGTACATTATTCCGGTAGTCTCTGTGTATTTGTACTTATTCCGGTAGTCTCTGTGTATTTGTACATTATTCCGGTAGTCTCTGTGTATTTGTACTTATTCCGGTAGTCCCTGTGTATTTGTACATTATTCCGGTAGTCTCTGTGTATTTGTACATTATTCCGGTAGTCCCTGTGTATTTGTACATTATTCCGGTAGTCTCTGTGTATTTGTACATTATTCCGGTAGTCTCTGTGTATTTGTACATTATTCCGGTAGTCTCTGTGTATTTGTACTTATTCCGGTAGTCTCTGTGTATTTGTACTTATTCCGGTAGTCTCTGTGTATTTGTACATTATTCCGGTAGTCTCTGTGTATTTGTACTTATTCCGGTAGTCTCTGTGTATTTGTACTTATTCCGGTAGTCTCTGTGTATTTGTACATTATTCCGGTAGTCTCTGTGTATTTGTACTTATTCCGGTAGTCTCTGTGTATTTGTACTTATTACGGTATTCTCTGTGTATTTGTACTTATTCCGGTAGTCTCTGTGTATTTTTACAAGCTTTGATTATACGGCACATCAGTACAATCTAGGATACATTGAGCCAAATAGGCTTTACAATTTCGGTTTCCCGTCTCATTTACTAAAACATGTGTTATCGAACGAAATATTTCACACCTGCTGGAATTCTATCTATCTATCTTCCTTTAATGTCGAACCCCTCGCGGGGATGTAGACATGTATGCGGGAATTGCAGAGATGCAGCCAAACCTAGCGTGACCAGATCCAGATATAATCCTCGGAATGATTGGTACTATGTGAGGTGCGAATAGTTCCTCACACAGACCGATACTTGTGGAAGTCATGATAGCGCTATGGATGCGTGTTCACTTCAGATGTGAAAGGTCCGGAGTTTGAGCTCCGCTGGAGCCATTACGATTGTGCCCTTAGGCAAGGCATTTAATTTCCAGGTTGCCTCTTCTCTCTCCCTCGTGGCGATGGAATCCATCAGGAATGAGGTCTCGAGAGTGATTAATATAAGTTGTAAGAACTTGTTTCGTAATCGAGCTAAAATAATTTGTATAAACTACAGACCGATATTTTACATATTGGATCGTTTTAGATTTCTATCCTATACTTGCTAGCTGATGAACCCTGATATATTGAGAGATATTAGCAATAATAACTGTGCATTTAGATATAACAGAATTGTCTTCCCTTTGACTAGTTGTACACATTTATTTGAGCTCGATTGCGAAACAAGTTCTTTAACGCTCGAGACCTCATTTCTGATGGAATCCATCGCCACGAGAGAGAAGAAGCATGTGGAATATAAATGCCTTGCCTAAGGACACAATCATAACGGATCCAGTGGGGCTCGAACCTGAAGCGAACGTGCTACCACTGCGATATCACGACTTCCACCTGATATGTACAGTATTACAGTATGTGTGTCTCTCCGGCAGCAATCTTGTTTCAATGTCACAAAATGACAGGGGGTATGGCTGTATCCACAAGTGTCCTCTCGCGTGACATTATTACATTGCTTTGCCTTGTTGATGCTATCACAGGAACTTGAAATTGTATCCATAAGCCACGAAAGGTCTCGTAACTCTATCCATTTTTTAATAGAGGGGGTTGTCCTAGGATAGAGCACAGGGATTCGGCACGTTTGGGGGTACTAGTATATATATTTAAGTACCTAAATATATATACTAGTACCCCCAAACGTGCCGAATCCCTGTCAGATACATCGCACAGGCGGGAGTAACATCAGCCGGTTTTGGAATAATGCATTGAGATCCATCTCACAGGCGGGAGTAACAACAGCCGTTTTTGGAATAATGCATTGAGATCCATCTCACTGGCGGGAGTAACAACAGCCGATTTTGGAATAATGCATTGAGATCCATCTCACAGGCGGGAGTAACAACAGCCGGTTTTGGAATAATGCATTGAGATTCATCATACAGGCGGGAGTAACAGCAGCCGATTTTGGAATAATGCATTGAGATTCATCATACAGGCGGGAGTAACAGCAGTCGGATTTGGAATAATGCATTGAGATCCATCTCACGGGCTGATACAATATGCACTAGACAATATATAATATGCACTATACAATATACACTGTACACTATACAATATGCAATATACACTGTGCACTATACACAATACACTATGCACTATACAATATGCACTATACAATATACACAATGCAATATACACTATACACTATGCACTATACAATATGCACTATACACAATGCAATATACACTGTGCACTATACACAATGCAATATACACTATGCACTATACAATATGCACTATACAATATACACTATGTCTCCAGGGGAAATGTGCAAGCCCCGGGCATTGTGGCATAAAGGCAGCTACCCCACTCCAGCCTCTCGTGCAATGAACATGATGTCCGTCTCGTAACTGATGGGTTATTAGTCGCCAGTACTACTTTGGGAATCCACATTGCATCCCCGTTCATCCCTACCGACGGGTCAGTCATTATCCCATTGTACTTCTGGAGGCGTCGCCCCCGATTTATCAGGGGACAACTTTATATAGACGTACACAGTTTCGCCCTGGTTGGAAATTATTTACCCGCGACTCATTATTTATATTTACATTAATTATTCATTTCAATGCAACATAGCAAATAATATCTCACTTTGTACTTGAGATGAAGACATTAGAAAGGAATATATCTAGTGGTAACACGCTGGACTGGTAATCCAGGGATCACAGGTTCGATCCCCCGTCTGACCCTAATAAAATTAACAGTCTTTCAGATGGGACGTTACACCGAGTTCTCGTGTCGGTGCTTCACCGTGCACGTAAAAGAACCAGAGGAGACTCTGGAATGGGTCTCTGTCTGTATCATGCACTGTCCTCCAACATCTAAAATGACTAATCTCTTAAGGAGGCGTCGCTCATATGGGCAACCGGTAGCGACGATAAATAAACGTAAGGCACACAAGGAATATATCAACATATACCAGCAGTACCGTACATCTATGTTCAGATTTATTGAACTGATAACTTCAAACAAACAAAACGGTTGTATTAAGCCTTGCGAAACATATAAAAGAAGCCAATGCATTATTGTAAATACACGACAATAGCAAAGGAACACGGCCCAACATTGAATGCGCATGCCCGTAACTTCGAGTGCGCATGTCAGCTGCATATCATTAGTGAGGAAATTCATACGAAAATGGATACAAACAGGGCATATACGTTCATCGAAGGAAATGCAATAACGATATCAATATACAATTTTAATGAAATTGAGTTACACTTCAAAAATGAAGGTCCACATGCAGGTAGGCGAGGTAGACTATTTTATACTCCCTTGCTGTGAACACTTGTTGGATGGTAGTATTAGTCTGTAGCAAATGTTTCCAATTCTTTGCCGCTCAACCTTAGCAAATGCCAGCCAGCTGATTCCGTCAAATCGCAAGAACCCTTGGACTTGTAAAACTCTACAGCTTGTCTGTCCAATCCAATCGGTTACAGCCCCTACAAATAGCTGCCTTGGCAACTGCCTTCCACAACTGTGTACCAAGTCCGGCTTTTCTGTATGATTGTTTTACATACAAATCTTCCAAGAACACGTTAACCCCTTCCCAAGCTGAGTAATACAAATAATACATGGCATGTCCCACAAGAGTGTCTCCATCTTCGGCTACGAAACATCTGAATAGTTTATCCGCTCCAAAACCGTCTTTACGAAGTCTGTCGGCGTCAAGTTTTGCCGGTCCATCGGGTTCTTTTAGATAATCTGCCAGCTCCTGTGCGAAAGAACTGGTAAAAGTTAGGTCTCGAGAATGAATAAAAGTACGGTGATAAGAACCTGTTTCCGAATGGAGCTACGAGAAAAAGTGTATAAACTAAGCTAACCACATTTATTTGTTGGTTTAAACATATTTATATTCCATCATGTACATGATTATTGACAACAATTGAAATAAGGAATTGGACAGAGTGCTATACAGCTTACGGTTGTCCTCTTTATTTGTTAATGCGTGTATATGTAATACCGGAACCAGGCCCGTAGCCACACTGAGACACACCGAGGCAGCTTCCTCGGTTAAAATTTCCAAAGCAAAAAAAATATAATGGCAAAAATGTTGACTGATAGAGAGCTGAAAAGTCAATACCTCTAAACTCTTTCAATCAGAAAATCGCTTCTATACCCCAACCATTGTAAGGGGGAACATGCCCCCGGACCCCCTAGATTTCCTCGGTTGAAATGTGCCTCTGGCTACGGTACTGGGAACGTTTATGCATGTCGTTACAATATATTAATTGATATGTTTACCTGAATAGAGTCGGCTAACTGTTCACAGTCATTTATAATTGCTTCCCGAATGATCACTCTCGTTGCGTCCATGTATAACAATTAGTTTTGCTATGTAAGATATGTGTATTTTGTTATGCACATGTGTTGTGTTGTACTGTACCTCATGTGTGTATATATGTATGTGTATATACTCACACGAAAAATAACGTGTGCACTTGGCTTGGTTAGAGGGAGAATGTTATACTTATATAGATCTATGGAAGCAAAATATAGGCACATTTGGTATCAAAATGTGCACAAATTAGTGATAAACCGATTATCGCTAAGTCGCCGACAATCGTTCGCCGGCATGGACATCGGCGATAATCGATTGTGAAAATGTGTAATCGATTATAATCAACGAGTCTTTATTTTTTTTTTTTTTTTTGGAACCACGTTTAAGGCCCGTTTATTTTCCTCGTCATAGGTGACCTATGGGTCGAGGGCATCCCACAAGCACCTTACAATAATGTACATTTTTTAACGAGTAGAATAAACAAACGACATGAATAATAGATTAATAGTGTATATAAATATATCAAGTCATTATCATGTTGGCCTTAAAGTGCTGAAAAAATGTTCAGTTACACTTAGAAAGAAAAAAAAGAGAAAAGTGGTCTGCAGCCTACATTCTACCAAGTGATTGATGACAATTATTTTCAATATAATTTTAAATTAAATCTTTTTAGCATATGCTTCCATATTTCGTCAAATTCAAATAATTTGTTCTGTATTGAAGCTGTCTAAGTTCAGTATCATATATTAGTTTAAATCGACACATCAGATGTTGAACGGATGGTTTTGTGTCTTTATTTTTGTCTCTTACTTTTATGTTTGTTTATACCTCAAATAAAACTACGATTTACTATTGGCTGTATTTTATTAGCATTGCACGTTTGCAACAACAATTCTAACTGTATCTAGTACTAGACTTTTCACTAGTATGTCACTAAGTGTTCTGTCCTCTATTAACTTAAAAACTAATTTTATATCAGGTGGCAGTCCAGTAACTTAAAGTCTAGTACTCAGATGTAACTGAGTAACTAATTTGTCGAAACTAGTAACTTGTAAGTAATTTATTAGTACTAAATAGATTGTTAAACTCACAAATTAGATGGAATGATTTTGATTTATAACTATATCAATTGTCCGATTAATAATCAATTATCTAATCGCTTTACCCGTCCGATTATTCCGATTAATCGATTATGGATTTTGAAACCGATGCACATCACTAGCAAAAATGTATTGGCTACACGATGTTTTACTTTTCATTTAAAAATGATAATTATCAGAACACTAGGCCACGGAGACGGTATATTTCGAAGTTAGATGGGTCTCTTTTTTACTTTGAATGAGGTAAATTGTGATGACAGGAGCTGTGTACTTAATGTCTATGGTTGATAATTTTCATTACAAAATGATTGTGCCGTTGGTTAATGAAGCAGTTAGATATGTCTTAGCCTGACAACAGGCGTCGATGTATTTTGCCTGGTCAGTCAAATAAATATATATTTAACACCGAGACATTCATTTGGACCGTATTGAGTTTCTGATCATATCAACGCCTGGGGAAACTGGCGGGGATACCCGTGAAATGATCAATTCTATTAATATGCCTATTAGCACGTGACTCAATTACTGACGTACTTGAATCGAATTGGCCGCCATTGTTTACTGGTCAACGGAACGATAAATAGTTTTTAAAAGTACAAATGTTGCCAGAAGTTAAAAAGTGACAAATCGACAGACTGGAACCCACACTAGATATGTCTCCAACTGTTATTGGTGGAGGAAGACCGTATGCATGCCCAATCGAGCAGTATTTCGGGCGTAATCAACTACCTTCGGAAGTGCGCAAGCCTGTTGGAGAGTTTCCTCACATCAGAATACGAATTCGACACCCCCAGTAGGATTCGAACCTACATCGGTGAGTGGTTTTGATTTGAAGTAAACGGTCGTAGCAACTCCACAGAGTTAGCATATTGACAGAGCGATCCTATTGTTTTCGATACGGCACATATTGACCACAGGAACTTGAAATTCTATCCGTAAGCCACCAACGGTCTCGTACCTCTATCCTAGGATACCCCCCTCTATTAAAAACAGAGGTGTCCTAGGATAGGGGTACTAGACCGTTGGTGGCTTATGGATACAATTTCCTGTGTATTGTCGAATGATACATCACTGGCAGACTTGTTCACGTGCAGGCACTTAGTCAATGGTCCATTAGCATCTGTGCCAATTAACATTTTTGGAATGCTTACATTTTGTAAAATGTTCGACACACATCTTCATTCCAACAGCACTGTATATGCAACAATTCAAAACGTCGATTTCTCCTACTACATTTCCTACTATGAACGTATGTTTCCTGTTTGTAGCCAATTTCGTATGAATTTCTTCACTAACGATTTGCAGCTGACATGCGTATTCGAAGCGACGGTCATGCGCATTGGGTAGCGTTTCTCGCAAGAAAATTCGTTTCGTACAGATTACACTTTTCCAAGGATGATCTATTCACCAGATCGGACACACGGCAAGTCGCAAATCTGGACTACAATTTAAATGCGGGCTAGATGTTTCTTTGTGCCATTGAAACGAGTGACGGTTAATAGTTTCCATTGGGGTATGAACTACATTGTGTGTGTTTAAAGTTATCGTGAATGTATTGTGTCTCCAAACACATTAACCACACCCAATGTAGTTCATACCCCAATGGAAACTATAAACCTTCAATGTCCTCCTTTTCGTTCTTCCTCTTGCTTGAGCCTTGGTCTTGGGGTGCACTTCTTGGGAAACTGGACAATGGATTATATAGACTAGTACCTTTCTTTGAAAAGTCAAAAAACTAATACGACATAATTATAATCATGCTCTATAAAGTGTGTACATGTTTTCAGCTTTGATTTTTATCTAAAATGACTAATCTCTTCAGGAGGCGTCGCTCATATGGGCAACAGGTAGCGACGATAAATAAACGTAAAACACACACACACACAGCTTTGGTTGCGTAATAACGCCACTTTCATTATGTAGTGTTCAAATCGTGTCTATGGGGAGGGAGGGAGGGAGGGAGGGCCAATCACTAATGTTATCAGAACTTGTCGCCCAACCCATTTGCTAATTATTTATCGGTTATATGATTGTTATTGTTGCATACATGTATATAGAGTCTACGTCCGTTATGTCAAAGTCGGTTATGTCGAATAACAGCGACAACCAATAAAACTTGATTTTATTTGAATGTTGTATGTGTCTACAGGCCTGTAGCCACACTGAGGTAAATGAGGCACAGGCATGTAGCCACACTGAGGAAAATGAGGCACAGGCATGTAGCCACACTGAGGAAAATGAGGCACAGGCCTGTAGCCACACTGAGGAAAATGAGGCACATGCCTGTAGCCACTCTGGGGAAAATGAGGCACAGGCATGTAGCCACACTGAGGAAAATGAGGCACAGGCATGTAGCCACACTGAGGAAAATGAGGCACAGGCCTGTAGCCACACTGAGGAAAATTAGGCACAGACCTCGGTTAGAATTTGGCAAGTAACGACAGGTATAGGAAAACTCTTGATAAAACTGCATTCAGAATGCACAGACAAGCATACACAAAAATAATTCCGGGGGTCGCCTCGGTTATTTTCATATTCTGGGTACGGCACTGGTCTGTGAACAACGCTGCCACGGATGTACTCTTCGCCCCATATAAGTATGCCTAATATTCTTTTCTTTTTCTGTCAAACACAGTGTTTGGAACGGTTTGTATTAGGGGTATTATTGGCACCGGCATCTTATGCCCCTCCGATGAGTATTTCAGACACAGTCGGGCAGGGTATCCGGGTAGACAGAACGACCTTTTTACAGGCCAGCTGGATAGCTTGCGCATACATGACCATGCAATAATTCGAATTTCCGAGCCTGATTCGAACGAACAGCATACGCACATATACAATCAAGCTCCTGTATATACATGCATGTAAACAAGATATGTGTTTCAGTGTGATACTGGTACAATGTGGCTTGTATAATACATCAACCATTATCATATTGTACATTTTTATTATTATAAAAATTAATCAAGAATTATAAACTCCTTTGAAAGATGGATATTACAGTATGAATCTCAACAATTTTTATATTCATAGAGTGGTGGAACCTATGCTCGGCGTAAATCCTACATATAGAGTGGTGGAACCTATGCTCGGCGTAAATCCTACATATAGAGTGGTGGAACCTATGCTCGGCGTAAATCCTACATATAGAGTGGTGGAACCTATGCTCGGCGTAAATCCTACATATAGAGTGGTGGAACCTATGCTCGGCGTAAATCCTACATATAGAGTGGTGGAACCTATGCTCGGCGTAAATCCTACATATAGAGTGGTGGAACCTATGCTCGGCGTAAATCCTACATATAGTGTGGTGGAACCTATGCTCAGCGTAAATCCTACATATAGAGTGGTGGAACCTATGCTCGGCGTAAATCCTACATATAGAGTGGTGGAACCTATTCTCGGCGTAAATCCTACATATAGAGTGGTGGAACCTATGCTCGGCGTAAATCCTACATATAGAGTGGTGGAACCTATGCTCGGCGTAAATCCTACATATAGAGTGGTAGAACCTATGCTCGGCGTAAATCCTACATATAGAGTGGTGGAACCTATGCTCGGCGTAAATCCTACATAGCATGGCATATAGTTTATACAAATTTATTTTAGCTCGATTGCGAAACAAGTTATTTCAACTTATATAAATCACTCTCGAGACCTCATTCCTGATGGAATCCATCGCCACGAGGGAGAGGCAACGTGGAATTTAAATGCCTTGCCTAAGGGCACACTCGTAACGGCTCCAGCGGGGCTCGAACTCCGGACCTTTCGCACCTGAAGCGAACGCGCATCCACTGCGCTATCACGACTTCCACAAGACTTCCGAGCATGGCCTATAAAAAGTTAAATGCACTTGCCGTATATTATTATTTTCTTAAGTCGTGAACACAACTTTCATAAAATTGTTGTTGACAAGTTTAGCTTCATTACGTAACCATGCGCTTAAATACAGCTATCGCAACGGCACCTGTTTCCATGGGGACCTAGATACTTTAGGGCATGACTTTTTTTATTTATGCATGGGTAAATGTTGAATATAATATTTTGACTTAGTAACATCAATAACTAACAATATTACAACTCATAAGAAACTTTTTTCTGGTTATTTGTACATTTTCCCCCAATCCGGATAGACACCTGAAATGCTCATAAACCGCACATTTCGGTGGAAAAAAATTTCCCTACAAGTTGTCTGTTTATATTCGGCTACTGAACCAGTCAGGTGACAGTTGCATTAGGCTACCGGTACGCACATCGGAATGTTATTGAACCATGTTTCACCTGTCAGCGAAAATAGGTTAAAACTATTTAAATATTTTAAATACGAATGGAAAAAATACGCCGAGAATAGGAATACGCCGAGCATAGGAATAGAGCATCGGAATACGCCGAGCATAGGAATAGAGCATAGGAATACGCCGAGCATAGGAATAGAGCATAGGAATACGCCGAGCATAGGAATAGAGCATAGGAATACGCCGAGCATAGGAATGCGCCGAGCATAGGAATAGAGCATAGGAATACGCAGAGCATAGGAATAGAGCATAGGAATACGCCGAGCATAGGAATAGAGCATAGGAATACGCCGAGCATAGGAATACGCCGAGCACAGGAATACGCCGAGCACAGGAATACGCCGAGCATAGGAATAGAGCATAGGAATACGCCGAGCATAGGAATAGAGCATAGGAATACGCCGAGCATAGGAATAGAGCATAGGAATACGCCGAGCATAGGAATAGAGCATAGGAATACGCCGAGCATAGGAATACGCCGAGCACAGGAATACGCCGAGCATAGGAATAGAGCATAGGAATACGCCGAGCATAGGAATAGAGCATAGGAATACGCCGAGCATAGGAATAGAGCATAGGAATACGCCGAGCATAGGAATAGAGCATAGGAATAGAGCATAGGAATACGCCGAGCATAGGAATAGAGCATAGGAATACGCCGAGCATAGGAATACGCCGAGCATAGGAATACGCCGAGCACAGGAATACGCCGAACATAGGAATACGCCGAGCATAGGAATACGCCGAGCATAGGAATAGAGCATCGGAATACGCCGAGCATAGGAATAGAGCATAGGAATACGCCGAGCATAGGAATAGAGCATAGGAATACGCCGAGCATAGGAATAGAGCATAGGAATAGAGCATAGGAATACGCCGAGCATAGGAATAGAGCATAGGAATAGAGCATAGGAATAGAGCATAGGAATACGCCGAGCATAGGAATAGAGCATAGGAATACGTCGAGCATAGGAATAGAGCATAGGAATACGCCGAGCATAGGACTAGAGCATAGGAATACGCCGAGCACAGGAATACGCCGAGCATAGGAATACGCCGAGCATAGAAACACGATAAAAACAGAGGAAACAAAATACTGTTAGGGAGTATCTATGTGCATATCCAACATTAGTTACAGTGCAGTTTTAATAAAAATATCCATAAAGTCCGCTCTACCAAACATGTCTCTTTGCCAAAGATTAACTGAGTTGATTTTTGAATACACAAATTGTGGATATGTTGCGTGTGCGTCGAAAGTACACACGGCAGCGGTGTTGGTGTTGATGACAGCAATATGTCCCAGATCTTTAGGACAGCCTTGATACGACCTATTGACGAAGAAACGGCGATCGTGACTATCTTTGACGAAATTTCCATCGATTGAAAAGTAGTTGTATGCTTCTGTCGATGTGAGATCCGAGTAACTAGATGAGATGACGTTGTCCTTGGCGAACCAGCTTTTAATATCACTCTTTCTACCATTGAAGATAATGTGGGCAACTTGCCGGTCTTGTTCATAGAATGCGAATTTGACATACTCGATTCCTAGTGTGGCCCAGTTAGCAACGAGGCCATTTCTGTAGTGCAGGCCATGTGATCGTTCCATTGTCATAGGCTTATCTGCATTTGTCCCTAGACCTGTTTTAAACAATATAGAATTTGATTATTGTTTTAGATTTGTCCACATATATATCATGATCATACTGGTTTTCGTACCACATATATATCATGGTCATACTGGTTTTCGTACCACATATATATCATGGTCATACTGGATTTCGTACCACATATATATCATGGTCATACTGGTCTTCGTACCACATATATATCATGGTCATACTGGATTTCGTACCACATATATATCATGGTCATACTGGATTTCGTACCACATATATATCATGGTCATACTGGATTTCGTACCACATATATATCATGGTCATACTGGTTTTCGTACCACATATATATCATGGTCATACTGGTTTTCGTACCACATATATATCATGGTCATACTGGTTTTCGTACCACATATATATCATCGTCATACTGGATTTCGTACCACATATATATCATGGTCATACTGGTGCTTACTAATGAGAGACATCGGTCAGATATTGCCCCTGATTACTCCCTAAGAGTAGAGAGGTCCTATTAAGTGTTGTCCTCTGTTTTTATCGTTGTTTCCTTTGCACAACATGCAACATTTGCTAGCAATTGTATTTCACTATCCCTTTATATGATTATTAAATTACGATATCTCGACATATCTCATACAGTATATGCAATGGGTACTTATTTGTAAACCAATGCTATCAGTTAATTAACACGATTTTGATAAAATCACGAGTATCATACCGCAACATCTGGTTAGGGAACAACAGTAAAAACAAAGGATTCTAACTAAAAGGACCTATTCACATTTTGGAATAAATCAGACTTTATCTGCCAAGTGAGGTAATAGAAAATTAGAAATGCCTCTCATTGAAGCTTTTAAATGTTTCTATATTAAACATGTTAATCATATGAGGATAATCTCAAAATATCCCAAGAATATATTTAGAGGGCTGAGTGCAATACTATCGTAAGGGCTTCGCTAAATCATTGTAACTCACTAATTCTATATACATGTAGTTACACCAGTTTTGCACTAAGAACCCTATATGTCTAGTTCCAAACTTGAGATCATCCGGATGGGTCATACATATAATATGCCGTTTAAATATTCGTATAACACATCGAAAGGTCAATCAGCAGTAACTGTGCCTGCCTATGTGTTTGCTAGAAGAAAGTAGAACAGACGTACCGTTTATTTGTTTGCTAGAATGAGGTAGAACAGACGTACCGTTTATTTGTTTGCTAGAAGGAAGTAGAACAGACGTACCGTTTATTTGTTTGCTAGAATGAAGTAGAACAGACGTACCGTTTATTTGTTTGCTAGAAGTAAGTAGAACAGACGTACCGTTTATTTGTTTGCTAGAAGGAAGTAGAACAGACGTACCGTTTATTTGATTGTTAGAATGAAGTAGAACAGAAGTACAGTTTATTTGTTTGCTAGAAGGAAGTAGAACAGACGTACCGTTTATTTGTTTGCTAGAAGGAAGTAGAACAGACGTACCGTTTATTTGATTGTTAGAATGAAGTAGAACAGACGTACAGTTTATTTGTTTGCTAGAAGGAAGTAGAACAGACGTACCGTTTATTTGTTTGCTAGAAGGAAGTAGAACAGACGTACCGTTTATTTGTTTGCTAGAAGGAAGTAGAACAGACGTACCGTTTATTTGTTTGCTAGAATGAAGTAGAACAGACGTACAGTTTATTTGTTTGCTAGAAGGAAGTAGAACAGACGTACCGTTTATTTGTTTGCTAGAAGGAAGTAGAACAGACGTACCGTTTAACCACGCGTCGTGGACACTGTACCCATTCCCGGAAGTTCCTCTAAATACCATCTGCCAACCACCGGACTCCAGATCCTCCGTCTTTAACGCACGTCCACGTCCCTCACTACAAGTATTTTATCAGACGTTATTGCCTTTTCCAAATGATAACGATATTAATAGTCATAGTAAATTCCCACCCGCTAGCCTAGCGAGCGAGCGAGCTTTACTGTAACACGAGAAAATAGTGTAGTTATTTTTTAAATTAAAATATCGTACCGGAAATATGCATTATGGGAAGTACTGGTGGAAACAGGAATTTGATTTCCGGAAAACGCCCGTCTATGTCTCTGCATGTGTTTAGTTCCGGCTAACTGCTTATGTCGGCTACGCCTGTCCATGTCTATGTAAGGGTTTAGTACCGGATACGCCTGTCTAGGTCTCTAAGTGTTTAGTACCGGCTAACTGCTTATGTCGGCTACGCCTGTCTAGGTCTCTGTAAGGGTTTAGTACCGGCTAACTGCTTAGTCGCTACGCCTGTCTAGGTCTCTGCAAGTGTTTAGTACCGGCTAACTGCTTATGTCGGCTACGCCTGTCTATGTCTCTGTAAGTGTTTAGTACCGGCTAACTGCTTAGGTCGACTACGCCTGTCTAGGTCTCTACAAGTGTTTAGTACCGGCTAACTGCTTAGGTCGGCTACGCCTGTCTAGGTCTCTACAAGTGTTTAGTACCGGCTAACTGCTTAGGTCGACTACGCCTGTCTAGGTCTCTACAAGTGTTTAGTACCGGCTAACTGCTTAGGTCGGCTACGCCTGTCTAGGTCTCTACAAGTGTTTAGTACCGGCTAACTGCTTAGGTCGACTACGCCTGTCTAGGTCTCTACAAGTGTTTAGTACCGGCTAACTGCTTAGGTCGGCTACGCCTGTCTAGGTCTCTACAAGTGTTTAGTACCGACTAACTGCTTAGGTCGACTACGCCTGTCTAGGTCTCAGCAAGTATTGAGTACCGGCTAACTGCTTAAGTCGGCTACGCCTGTCTAGGTCTCAGCAAGTATTGAGTACCGGCTAACTGCTTAGTTCGGCTACGCCTGTCTATGTCTCAGCAAGTATTGAGTACCGGCTAACTGCTTAGGTCGGCCACGCCTGTCTAGGTCTCAGCAATTATTGATTACCGGCTAACTGCTTAGGTCGGCTACGCCTGTCTATGTCTCAGCAAGTATTGAGTACCGGCTAACTGCTTAGGTCGGCCACGCCTGTCTAGGTCTCAGCAAGTATTGAGTACCGGCTAACTACTTAGGTCGACTACGCCTGTCTATGTCTCTACAAGTGTTTAGTACCGGCTAACTGCTTAGGTCGGCTACGCCTGTCTAGGTCTCTACAAGTGTTTAGTACCGACTAACTGCTTAGGTTGGCTACGCCTGTCTAGGTCTCAGCAAGTATTGAGTACCGGCTAACTGCTTAGGTCGGCCACGCCTGTCTAGGTCTCTACAAGTGTTTAGTACCGGCTAACTGCTTAGGTCGGCCACGCCTGTCTAGGTCTCTACAAGTGTTTAGTACCGGCTAACTGCAATGCTTATGTCAGCTAATCCTATATATGTATCTGCAAGTGTCATTCAATAGAAAATAAATAAACTGAGAACTAGAAATGTACTTACTTAAGCACACTGGGACAACTCTGTGTGAATGCCGCTTCAAACAACGTCACTGTTAAAAGGAAACAACGTAAAATAGTTTGTGAACACGCCATGGTTGGTTGTGTTATGGTAAATGAGTCCTAGAGAAACTTTCTTTTATAGCCCGTTTTCTGACGTTTTTTTACTCATACACGAATGACGTCAATTAATTCCACTGAAATGTTTACTTTTAGCGCAAACGGGTCTAATTTGAGAGAAAAACAAAAGTGTTGATTGTTTTTCCCCCAGTTTACTTGGTATTAACTTGTACATGTAGCTGTTTTTAAGCGTTAACCTTAGTTTTGTTTGATAGAGTACGCGGGCCTGTCAACATTGTGAAACAATAAAACATAAAAATGAACGTGAACATTGTTACGCCTGTTAGACAGATTCATTGGCCTTGTAACTTTCTTATTATGTTTACGTTATCAAGTTTTTTTATCATCAAAGTACAAGTAACAAAAACAAATGTGTTGTTGTTTTTGGCCAATAACAGTCATACTAGGA
This sequence comes from Archivesica marissinica, assembly GCA_014843695.1. Classification (NCBI taxonomy): domain Eukaryota; kingdom Metazoa; phylum Mollusca; class Bivalvia; order Venerida; family Vesicomyidae; genus Archivesica; species Archivesica marissinica. The sequence continues at coordinate 51,192,319 of CM026402.1, read as the reverse complement.
AAGGAACAAGAAACAGGTAATGTACTTACATACACGAGTAGGCTACATCATGCTTTAAAACAGACGGATCTGTAGTCCAGTGGTAACACGTTGGACTGGTAATCCAGGGATCGCATGTTCGATCCCCCGTCTGACCCTAATAAAATTAACAGTCTTTCAGATGGGACATTAAACCGAGGTCTCGTGTCGGTGCTTTACACCGTGTACGTAAACGAACCAGAGGAGACCCTGGAATGGGTCTCTGTCTGTATCATTGCACTATCCTCCAACAATCTAAAATGACTAATCTCTTCAGGGTGCGTCGCTCGCTCATGTGGGCAACCGGTAGCGACGATAAATAAACGTATAAACACACAATGCTATAAAAATGCAGTTTCCGAATGAACCACCTCCGTAGTCGAGTGGTTAATGTCGATGACTTGTATCCACAATAACCTAACATCTCTGATGGTCACGGGTTCGAGCCCCGCTCATACCGTGTCTCATTTATATGAAAAAGTTGGCAGTTTCTTACGGAGGTTGGTGCACCAAGTACTGGTTAACCACAGGAGCCTGCCCAGGAAAGGTGTTGTTAGGTAAACTGCCCATCGCTCAAATGGGAAACCGGTAGCGACGTTAAATAAACTTAAAATAAAAAAGTGTATATATGTCTCCGTGGCCGTGTGGTTAAAGCTTCAGCCTACGGAGCGGGAGGAGGTTCGAACCTCGTTAGGGGTTAGTTCTGATATGTCCGGTTGGTCAGGCGTCAGCTAGCAGACCGGCACGGATACAATGATAGGATTCGGGAGCGGCGTCAGCTAGTTAAATAAGTGTGACAGATTTCGGTAGTCTCTGTGTATTTGTACTTATTCCGGTAGTCTCTGTGTATTTGTACATTATTCCGGTAGTCTCTGTGTATTTGTACTTATTCCAGTAGTCCATGTGTATTTGTACTTATTACGGTAGTCTCTGTGTATTTGTACTTATTCCGGTAGTCTCTGTGTATTTGTACTTATTCCGATAGTCTCTGTGTATTTGTACTTATTCCGGTAGTCTCTGTGTATTTGTACTTATTCCGGTAGTCTCTGTTTATTTGTACTTATTCCGGTAGTCTCTGTTTATTTGTACTTATTCCGGTAGTCTCTGTGTATTTGTACTTATTCCGGTAGTCTCTGTGTATTTGTACTTATTCCGGTAGTCTCTGTGTATTTGTACTTATTCCGGTAGTCTCTGTGTATTTGTACTTATTCCGGTAGTCTCTGTGTATTTGTACTTATTCCGGTAGTATCTGTGTATTTTTACATGCTTTGATTTTACGGCACACCAGTACAATCTAGGATATATTGAGCCAAACAGGCTTTAAAATTTCGGTTTCCCGTCTCATTTGCTGCAGTTTATACAAATTTATTTTAGCTCGATTGCGAAACAAGTTCGTATAACTTATACTAATCACACTCTAGACCTCATTCCTGATGGAATCCATCGCCACGAGGTAGAGAGAAGAGGCATGTGGAATTTAAATGCCTTGCCTAAGGACACACTCGTAACGGCTCCAGCGGGGCCTTTCGCACGTGAAGCGAACGCGCTACCACTGAGCTATCACGACTTCCACACAGACTTCCTCATTTACTAAAACGTGTTATCGAACGAAATATTTCACACCTGCTGGAATTGTATCTATCTATCTTCCTTTAATGTCGAACCCCTCGCGGGGATGTAGACATGTATGCGGGAATTGCAGAGATGCAGCCAAACCTAGCGTGACCAGATCCAGATATAATCCTCGGAATGATTGGTACTATGTGAGGTGCGAATAGTTCCTCAGACAGACCGATACTAGTGGAAGTCGTGATAGCGCTATGGATGCGCGTTCGCTTCAGGTGCGAAAGGTCCGGAGTTCGAGCCCCGCTGGAGCCGTTACGATTGTGCCCTTAGGCAAGGCATTTAACTTCCACGTTGCCTCTTCTCTCTCCCTCGTGGCGATGGAATCCATCAGGAATGAGGTCTCGAGAGTGATTAATATAAGTTGTAAGAACTTGTTTCGCAATCGAGCTAAAATAAATTTGTATAAACTACAGACCGATATTTTACATATTGGATCGTTTTAGATTTCTATCCTATACTTGCTGGCTGATGAACCCTGATATATTGAGAGATATTAGCAATAATAACTGTGCATTTAAATATAACAGAATTGTCTTCCCTTTGACTAGTTGTACACATTTATTTGAGCTCGATTGCGAAACAAGTTCTTTAACGCTCGAGACCTCATTTCTGATGGAATCCATCGCCACGAGAGAGAAGAAGCATGTGGAATATAAATACCTTGCCTAAGGACACAATCATAACGGATCCAGTGGGGCTCGAACCTGAAGCGAACGTGCTACCACTGCGATATCACGACTTCCACCTGATATGTACAGTATTACAGTATGTGTGTCTCTCCGGCAGCAATCTTGTTTCAATGTCACAAAGTGGCAGGGGGTATGGCTGTATCCACAAGTGTCCTCTCGCGTGACATTACATTGCTTTGCCTTGTTGATGCTATCACAGGAACTTGAAATTACATCGCACAGGCGGGAGTAACATCAGCCGATTTTGGAATAATGCATTGAGATCCATCTCACAGGCGGGAGTAACAACAGCCGATTTTGGAATAATGCATTGAGATCCATCTCACGGGCGGGAGTAACAGCAGCCGATTTTGGAAATAATGCATTGAGATCCATCTCACAGGCGGGAGTAACAGCAGCCGATTTTGGAATAATGCATTGAGATACATCTCACAGGCGGGAGTAACAACAGCCGATTTTGGAATAATGCACTGAGATCCATCTCACAGGCGGGAGTAACAACAGCCGATTTTGGAATAATGCACTGAGATCCATCTCACAGGCGGGAGTAACAACAGCCGATTTTGGAATAATGCATTGAGATCCATCTCACAGGCGGGAGTAACAGCAGCCGATTTTGGAATAATGCATTGAGATCCATCGCACAGGCGGGAGTAACAGCAGCCGGTTTTGGAATAATGCTGTGAGATCCATCTCACAGGCGGGAGTAACATACAATATGCACTATACAATATACACTACAATATGCAATATACACTGTGCACTATACACTATGCAATATACACTGTGCACTATACAATATGCACTATAAAATATGTACTATACACTATACAATACACACTATGTCTCCAGGGGAAATGTGCAAGCCCCGGGCATTGTGGCATAAAGGCAGCTACCCCACTCCAGCCTCTCGTGCAATGAACATGATGTCCGTCTCGTAACTGATGGGTTATTAGTCGCCAGTACCACTTTGGGAATCCACATTGCATCCCCGTTCATCCCTACCGACGAGTCAGTCGTTATCCCATTGTACTTCTGGAGGCGTCGCCCGATTTATCAGGGGACAACTTTAAATAGATGTACACAGTTTCGCCCTGGTTGGAAATTATTTACCCGCGATTCTTATATTTACATTAATTATTCATTTCAATGAAACATAGCAAATAATATCTCACTTTGTACTTGAGATGAAGACATTAGAAAGGAATATATCTAGTGGTAACACGCTGGACTGGTAATCCAGGGATCACAGGTTCGATCCCCCGTCTGACCCTAATAAAATTAACAGTCTTTCAGATGGGACGTTAAACCGAGTTCTCGTGTCGGTGCTTCACCGTACACGTAAAAGAACTAGAGGAGACTCTGGAATGGGTCTCTGTCTGTATCATGCACTGTCCTCCAAAATCTAAAATGACTTAATCTCTTCAGGAGGCGTCGCTCATATGGGCAACCGGTAGCGACGATAAATAAACGTAAGACACACAAGGAATATATCAACAGATACCAGCAGTACCGTACATCTATGTTCAGATTTATTGAACTGATAACTTCAAACAAACAAAACGGTTGTATTAAGCCTTTGCGAAATATATAAAAGAAGCCAATGTATTATTGTAAATACACGACAATAGCAAAGGAACACGGCCCAACATTGAATGCGCATGCCCGTATCTTCGAGTGCGCATGTCTGCTGCATATCATTAGTGAGGAAATTCATACGAAAATGGATACAAACAGGGCATATACGTTCATCGAAGGAAATGCAATAACGATATCAATATACAATTTTAATGAAATTGAGTTACACTTCAAAAATGAAGGTCCACATGCAGGTAGGCGAGGTAGACTATTTTATACTCCCTTGCTGTGAACACTTGTTGGATGGTAGTATTAGTCTGTAGCAAATGTTTCCAATTCTTTGCCGCTCAACCTTAGCAAATGCCAGCCAGCTGATTCCGTCAAATCGCAAGAACCCTTGGACTTGTAAAACTCTACAGCTTGTCTGTCCAATCCAATCGGTTACAGCCCCTACACATAGCTGCCTTGGCAACTGCCTTCCACAACTGTGTACCAAGTCCGGCTTTTCTGTATGATTGTTTTACATACAAATCTTCCAAGAACACGTTAACCCCTTCCCAAGCTGAGTAATACAAATAATACATGGCATGTCCCACAAGAGTGTCTCCATCTTCGGCTACGAAACATCTGAATAGTTTATCCGCTCCAAAACCGTCTTTACGAAGTCTGTCGGCGTTAAGTTGTGCCGGTCCATCGGGTTCTTTTAGGTAATCTGCCAGCTCCTGTGCGAAAGAACCAGTAAAGGTTAGGTCTCTAGAATGAATAAAATTACGGTGATAAGAACCTGTTTCGGAATGGAGCTACGAGAAAAAGTGTATAAACTAAGCAAACCACATTTATTTGTTGCTTTAAACATATTTATATTCCATCATGAACATGATTATTTACAACAATTGAAATAAGGTATTGGACAGAAAGCTATACAGCTTACGGTTGTCCTCTTTATTTGTTAATGCGTGTATAAGTAATACCGGAACCAGGCCCGTAGCCACACTGAGACACACCGAGGCAGCTTCCTCGGTTAAAATTTCCAAAGCAAAATAAATATAATGGCAAAAATGTTGACTGATAGAGAGCTGCAAAGTCAATACGTCTAAACTCTTTCAATCAGAAAATCGCTTCTATACCCCAACCATTTTAAGGGGGAACATGCCCCCGGAATCCCTAGATTTCCTCGGTTGAAATGTGCCTCTGGCTACGGTACTGGGAACGTTTATGCATGTCGTTACAATATATTAATTGATATGTTTACCTGAATAGAGTCGGCTAACTGTTCACAGTCATTTATAATTGCTTCCCGAATGATCACTCTCGTTGCGTCCATGTATAACAATTAGTTTTGCTATGTAAGATATGTGTATTTTGTTATGCACATGTGTTGTGTTGTACTGTACCTCATGTGTGTATATATGTATGTGTATATACTCACACGAAAAATAACGTGTGCACTTGGCTTGGTTAGAGGGAGAATGTTATACTTATATAGATCTATGGAAGCAAAATATAGGCAAATTTGGTATCAAAATGTGCACAAATTAGTGATAAACCGATTATCGCTAAGTCGCCTACAATCGTTCGCCGGCATGGACATCGGCGATAATCGATTGTGAAAATGTGTAGTCGATTATAATCAACGAATCTTTATTATTTTTTATTTTTTTTGGAACCACGTTTAAGGCCCTTTTATTTTCCTCGTCATAGGTGACCTGTGGGTCGAGGGCATCCCACAAGCACCTTACAATAATGTACATTTTTTAACGAGTAGAATAAACAAACGGCATGAATAATAGATTAATAGTGTATATAAATATATCAAGTCATTATCATGTTGGCCTTAAAGTGCTGAAAAAATGTTCAGAAAGAAAAAAAAAGAGAAAAGTGGTCTGCAGCCTACATTCTACCAAGTGGTCTGCAGCCTACATTCTACCAAGTGATTGATGACAATTATTTTCAATATAATTTTAAATTAAAACTTTTTAGCATATTGCTTCCATATTTCGTCAAATTCAAATAATTTGTTCTGTATTGAAGCTGTCTCAAGTTCAGTATCATATAATAGTTTTAATCGACACATCAGATGTTGAACGGATGGTTTTGTGTCTTTATTTTTGTCTCTTACTTTTATGTTTGTTTATACCACAAATAAAACTACGATTTACTATTGGCTATATTTTATTAGCATTGCACGTTTGCAACAACAATTCTAACTGTATCTAGTACTAGACTTTTCACTAGTATGTCACTAAGTGTTCTGTCCTCTATTAACTTAAAAACTAATTTTATATCAGGTGGCAGTCCAGTAACTTAAAGTCTAGTACTAAGATGTAACTGAGTAACTAATTTGTCGAAACTAGTAACTTGTAAGTAATTTATTAGTACTAAATAGATTGTTAAACTCACAAATTAGATGGAATGATTTTGAATTATAACTATATCAATTGTCCGATTAATAATCAATTATCTAATCGCTTTACCCGTCCGATTATTCCGATTATTCGATTATGGATTTTGAAACCGATGCACATCACTAGCAAAAATGTATTGGCTACACGATGTTTTACTTTTCATTTAAAAATGATAATTATCAGAACATTGTTTTACGTGTGAATATAGGTCTAATTATGTTCTCTTTAACATAGTGCATATTTTCTTTTTCGTGTGAGTATATAGTATATAGTTGACATAAATATATTAATACTGTTACAGATAGCACAGTAAATATGGTATTACGAAGGTGACCGACATGTGTATGTGTATGTAAAGTGTTTGTTTATTATAGTGTCACCCCCTATTTAAAGGGCCAAGCATATCTGACTTATAAGCCACCTCTTTTTTATGAACATCAGTACTTCCCGAATCATATGCTTGTATGCCAGGCTGGTAGGCAATCGGTAACCATTATTTAACTAGCTGGCGGCTCATCAACCGGCCATATCAGAACGGACCCCTGACGAGATTCGAACCTTAGCCCTCCCGCTCCGTATGCGGTCGCCTTAACCACTAGGCCACGGAGACGGTATATTTCGAAGTTAGATGGGTCTCTTTTTTACTTTGAATGAGGTAAATGTTGATGACAGGAGCTGTGTACTTAATGTCTCTGGTTGATAATTTTCATTACAAAATGATTGTACCGTTGGTTAATGAAGCAGTTAGATATGTCTTAGCCTGGCAACAGGCGTCGATGTATTTTGCATGGTCAGTCAAATAAATATATATTTAACACCGAGACTATCATTTGGACCGTATCGAGTTTCTGATCATATCAACGCCTGGGGAAACTGGCGGGGTTACCCGTGAAATGATCAATTTGATTAATATGCCTATTAGCACGTGACTCAATTACTGACGTACTTGAATCGAATTGGCCGCCATTGTTTACGGGTCAACGGAACGATAAATAGTTTTAAAAAGTACAAATTTTGCCAGAAGTTAAAAAGTGACTAATCGACAGACTGGAACCCAAACTAGATATGTCTCCAACTGTTATTGGTGGAGGAAGACCGTATGCATGCCCAATCGAGCAGTATTTCGGGCGTGATCAACTACCTTCGGAAGTGCGCAAGCCTGTTGGAGAGTTTCCTCACATCAGAATACGAATTCGACACCCCCAGTAGGATTCGAACCTACATCGGTGAGTGGTTTTGATTTGAAGTAAACGGTCGTAGCAACTCCACAGAGCTAGCATATTGACAGAGCGATCCTATTGTTTTCCATACCGCACATATTGACCACAGGAACTTGAAATGTTATCCATAAGCCACCAACGGTCTCGTACCTCTATCCTAGAACACCCCCCTCTATTAAAAAAAAAGGTGTCCTAGGATAGAGGTACGAGACCGTTGGTGGCTTATGGATAAAATGTCCAGTTCCTGTGTATTGTCGAATGATACATCACTGGCAGACTTGTTCACGTGCAGGCACTTGGTCAATGGTCCATTAGCATCTGTGCCAATTAACATTTTTGGAATGCTTACATTTTGTAAAATGTTCGACACACATCTTCACTCCAACAGCACTTTATATGCATTAATTCAAGACGTCAATTTCTCCTACGACATTTCCTACTATGAACGTATGTGTGTTATTTGTAGCCAATTTCATATGAATTTCTTCACTAACGATTTGCAGCTGACATGCGTATTCGAAGCGACGGTCATATAATCATGCTCTATAAAGTGTGTACATGTTTTCAGCTTTGATTTTATCTAAAATGACTAATCTCTTCAGGAGGCGTCGCTCATATGGGCAACAGGTAGCGACGATAAATAAACGTAAAACACACATACACACACAGCTTTGGTTGCGTAATAACGCCACTTTCATTATGTAGTGTTCAAATCGTGTCTATGGGGAGGGAGGGCCACTCACTAATGTTATCAGAACGTGTCGCCCAACCCATTTGCTAATTATTTATCGGTTATACGATTGTTATTGTTGCATACATGTATATAGAGTCTACGTCCGTTATGTCAAAGTCGGTTATGTCGAATAACAGCGACAACCAATAAAACTTGATTTTATTTGAATGTTGTATGTGTCTACAGGCCTTTAGCCACACTGAGGTAAATGAGGCACAGGCCTGTAGCCACACTGAGGAAAATGAGGCACAGACATGTAGCCACACTGAGGAAAATGAGGCACAGGCCTGTAGCCACACTGAGGAAAATGAGGCACAGGCATGTAGCCACACTGAGGACAATGAGGCACAGGCCTGTAGCCACACTGAGGAAAATGAGGCACAGGCCTGTAGCCACACTGAGGTAAATGAGGCACAGGCATGTAGCCACACTGAGGAAAATGAGGCACATGCCTGTAGCCACTCTGGGGGAAATGAGGCACAGGCATGTAGCCACACTGAGGAAAATGAGGCACAGGCCTGTAGCCACACTGAGGAAAATGAGGCACATGCCTGTAAGCCACTCTGGGGAAAATGAGGCACAGGCATGTAGCCACACTGAGGAAAATGAGGCACAGGCCTGTAGCCACACTGAGGAAAATGAGGCACATGCATGTAGCCACACTGAGGAAAATGAGGCACAGGCCTGTAGCCACACTGAGGAAAATGAGGCACAGACCTCGGTTAGAATTTGGCAAGTAACGACAGGTATAGGAAAACTCTTGATAAAACTGCATTCAGAATGCACAGACAAGCATACACAAAAATAATTCCGGGGGTCGCCTCGGTTATTTTCATATTCTGGGTACGGCACTGGTCTGTGAACAACGCTGCCAGGGATGTACTCTTCGCCCCATATAAGTATGCCTAATTTTCTTTTCTTTTTCTGTCAAACACAGTGTTTGGAACGGTTTGTATTAGGGGTATTATTGGCACCGGCATCTTATGCCCCTCCGATGAGTATTTCAGACACAGTCGGGCAGGGTATCCGGGTAGACATAACGACCTTTTTACAGGCCAGCTGGATAGCTTGCGCATACATGACCATGCACTAATTTGAATTTCCGAGCCTGATTCGAACGAACAGCATACGCACATATACAATCAAGCTCCTGTATATACATGCATGTAAACAAGATATGTGTTTCAGTGTGATACTGGTACAATGTGGCTTGTATAATACATCAACCATTATCATATTGTACATTTTTATTATTATAAAAATTAATCAAGAATTATAAACTCCTTTGAAAGATGGATATTACAGTATGAATCTCAACAATTTTTATATTCATAGAGTGGTGGAACCTATGCTCGGCGTAAATCCTACATATAGAGTGGTGGAACCTATGCTCGGCGTAAATCCTACATATAGAGTGGTGGAACCTATGCTCGGCGTAAATCCTACATATAGAGTGGTGGAACCTATGCTCGGCGTAAATCCTACATATAGAGTGGTGGAACCTATGCTCGGCGTAAATCCTACATATAGAGTTGTGGAACCTATGCTCGGCGTAAATCCTACATATAGAGTGGTGGAACCTATGCTCGGCGTAAATCCTACATATAGTGTGGTGGAACCTATGCTCAGCGTAAATCCTACATATAGAGTGGTGGAACCTATGCTCGGCGTAAATCTACATATAGTGTGGTTTGGAACTATGTAGCGTAAATCCTAACCATTAATAGAGTGGTCTGGGTTGAAACTATGCTCGGCGTAAATCGATCTCTATAGAGTGGTGGAACCATTCGCGGCGTAATCTTACATATGAGTGGTGGAAACCTATGCCGGGTCAAGCCTACATATGAATGTGGTGGTGGAACCTATGCTCGGCGTAAATCCTACATATAGAGTGGTGGAACATATGCTCGGCGTAAATCCTACATATAGAGTGGTGGAACCGATGATCGGAGTAAATACTAAATAGCTGGGCATATAGTTTATACAATTTTATTTTAGCTCGATTGCGAAACAAGTTATTTCAACTTATATAAATCACTCTCGAGACCTCATTCCTGATGGAATCCATCGCCACGAGGGAGAGAGAAGAGGCAACGTGGAATTTAAATGCCTTGCCTAAGGGCACAATAGTAACGGCTCCAGCGGGGCTCGAACTCCGGACCTTTCGCACCTGAAGCGAACGCGCATCCACTGCGCTATCACGACTTCCACAAGACTTCCGAGCATGGCCTATAAAAAGTTAAATGCACTTGCCGTATATTATTATTTTCTTAAGTCGTGAACACAACTTTCATAAAATTGTTGTTGACAAGTTTAGCTTCATTACGTAACCATGCGCTTAAATACAGCTATCGCAACGGCACCTGTTTCCATGGGGACCTAGATACTTTAGGGCATGACTTTTTTTATTTATGCATGGGTAAATGTTGAATATAATATTTTGACTTAGTAACATCAATAACTAACAATATTACAACTCATAAGAAACTTTTTTCTGGTTATTTGTACATTTTCCCCCAATCCGGATAGACACCTGAAATGCTCATAAACCGCACATTTCGGTGGAAAAAAATTTCCCTACAAGTTGTCTGTTTATATTCGGCTACTGAACCAGTCAGGTGACAGTTGCATTAGGCTACCGGTACGCACATCGGAATGTTATTGAACCATGTTTCACCTGTCAGCGAAAATAGGTTAAAACTATTTAAATATTTTAAATACGAATGGAAAAAATACGCCGAGCATAGGAATACGCCGAGCATAAGAATAGAGCATCGGAATACGCCGAGCATAGGAATAGAGCATAGGAATACGCCGAGCATAGGAATAGAGCATAGGAATACGCCGAGCATAGGAATAGAGCATAGGAATACGCCGAGCATAG
>CM026402.1:51099331-51180166 GCA_014843695.1 Archivesica marissinica | reverse complement strand
TGTTAATGAGTAGAATAAACAAACGGCATGAATAATAGATTAATAGTGTATATAAATATATCAAGTCATTATCATGTTGGCCTTAAAGTGCTGAAAAAATGTTCAGAAAGAAAAAAAAGAGAAAAGTGGTCTGCAGCCTACATTCTACCAAGTGATTGATGACAATTATTTTCAATATAATTTTAAATTAAAACTTTTTAGCATATTGCTTCCATATTTCGTCAAATTCAAATAATTTGTTCTGTATTGAAGCTGTCTCAAGTTCAGTATCATATAATAGTTTTAATCGACACATCAGATGTTGAACGGATGGTTTTGTGTCTTTATTTTTGTCTCTTACTTTTATGTTTGTTTATACCTCAAATAAAACTACGATTTACTATTGGCTGTATTTTATTAGCATTGCACGTTTGCAACAACAATTCTAACTGTAGCTAGTACTAGACTTTTCACTAGTATGTCACTAAGTGTTCTGTCCTCTATTAACTTAAAAACTAATTTTATATCAGGTGGCAGTCCAGTAACTTAAAGTCTAGTACTCAGATGTAACTGAGTAACTAATTTGTCGAAACTAGTAACTTGTAAGTAATTTATTAGTACTAAATAGATTGTTAAACTCACAAATTAGATGGAATGATTTTGATTTATAACTATATCAATTGTCCGATTAATAATCAATTATCTAATCGCTTTACCCGTCCGATTATTCCGATTAATCGATTATGGATTTTGAAACCGATGCACATCACTAGCAAAAATGTATTGGCTACACGATGTTTTACTTTTCATTTAAAAATGATAATTATCAGAACATTGTTTTACGTGTGAATATAGGCCTAATTATGTTCTCTTTAACATAGTGCATATTTTCTTTTTCGTGTGAGTATATAGTATATAGTTGACCTAAATATATTAATACTGTTACAGACAGCACAGTAAATATGGTATTACGAAGGTGACCGACATGTGTATGTGTATGTGTATGTAAAGTGTTTGTTTATTATAGTGTCACCCCCTATTTAAAGGGCCAGCCATATCTGACTTATGAGCCACCTCTTTTTTATGAACATCAGTACTTCCCGAATCATATGCTTGTATGCCAGGCTGGTAGGCAATGGTAACCATTATTTAACTAGCTGGCGGCTCACCAACCGGCCATATCAGAACGGACCCCAGACGAGATTCGAACCTTAACCCTCCCGCTCCGTATGCGGTCGCCTTAACCACTAGGCCACGGAGACGGTATATTTCGAAGTTAGATGGGTCTCTTTTTTACTTTGAATGAGGTAAATTTTGATGACAGGAGCTGTGTACTTAATGTCTATGGTTGATAATTTTCATTACAAAATGATTGTGCCGTTGGTTAATGAAGCAGTTAGATATGTCTTAGCCTGACAACAGGCGTCGATGTATTTTGCCTGGTCAGTCAAATAAATATATATTTAACACCGAGACAATCATTTGGACCGTATTGAGTTTCTGATCATATCAACGCCTGGGGAAACTGGCGGGGATACCCGTGAAATGATCAATTCTATTTTAATCGACACATCAGATTGACCACAGGAACTTGAAATTATATCCATAAGCCACCAACGGTCTCGTACCTCTATCCTAGGATACCCCCCTCTATTAAAAACAGAGGTGTCCTAGGATAGGGGTACTAGACCGTTGGTGGCTTATGGATACAATTTCCTGTGTATTGTCGAATGATACATCACTGGCAGACTTGTTCACGTGCAGGCACTTAGTCAATGGTCCATTAGCATCTGTGCCAATTAACATTTTTGGAATGCTTACATTTTGTAAAATGTTCGACACACATCTTCATTCCAACAGCACTTTATATGCAACAATTCAAAACGTCGATTTCTCCTACTACATTTCCTACTATGAACGTATGTTTCCTGTTTGTAGCCAATTTCGTATGAATTTCTTCACTAACGATTTGCAGCTGACATGCGTATTCGAAGCGACGGTCATGCGCATTGGGTAGCGTTACTCGCAAGAAAATTCGTTTCGTACAGATTACACTTTTCCAAGGATGATCTATTCACCAGATCGGACACACGGCAAGTCGCAAATCTGGACTACAATTTAAATGCGGGCTAGATGTTTCTTTGTGCCATTGAAACGAGTGACGGTTAATAGTTTCCATCGGGGTATGAACTACATTGTGTGTGTTTAAAGTTATCGTGAATGTATTGTGTCTCCAAACACATTAACCACACCCAATGTAGTTCATACCCCAATGGAAACTATAAACCTTCAATGTCCTCCTTTTCGTTCTTCCTCTTGCTTGAGCCTTGGTCTTGGGGTGCACTTCTTGGGAAACTGGACAATGGATTATATAGACTAGTACCTTTCTTTGAAAAGTCAAAAAACTAATACGACATAATTATAATCATGCTCTATAAAGTGTGTACATGTTTTCAGCTTTGATTTTTATCTAAAATGAATAATCTCTTCAGGAGGCGTCGCTCATAAGGGCAACAGGTAGCGACGATAAATAAACGTAAAACACACACACACACAGCTTTGGTTGCGTAATAACGCCACTTTCATTCTGTAGTGTTCAAATCGTGTCTATGGGGAGGGAGGGAGGGCCAATCACTAATATTATCAGAACTTGTCGCCCAACCCATTTGCTAATTATTTATCGGTTATATGATTGTTATTGTTGCATACATGTATATAGAGTCTACGTCCGTTATGTCAAAGTCGGTTATGTCGAATAACAGCAACAACCAATAAAACTTGATTTTATTTGAATGTTGTATGTGTCTACAGGCCTGTAGCCACACTGAGGTAAATGAGGCACAGGCATGTAGCCACACTGAGGAAAATGAGGCACAGGCATGTAGCCACACTGAGGAAAATGAGGCACAGGCATGTAGCCACACTGAGGAAAATGAGGCACAGGCATGTAGCCACACTGAGGAAAATGAGGCACAGGCATGTAGCCACACTGAGGAAAATGAGGCACAGGCCTGTAGCCACACTGAGGAAAATGAGGCACAGACCTCGGTTATAATTTGGCAAGTAACGACAGGTATAGGAAAACTCTTGATAAAACTGCATTCAGAATGCACAGACAAGCATACACAAAAATAATTCCGGGGGTCGCCTCGGTTATTTTCATATTCTGGGTACGGCACTGGTCTGTGAACAACGCTGCCAGGGATGTACTCTTCGCCCCATATAAGTATGCCTAATTTTCTTTTCTTTTTCTGTCAAACACAGTGTTTGGAACGGTTTGTATTAGGGGTATTATTGGCACCGGCATCTTATGCCCCTCCGATGAGTATTTCAGACACAGTCGGGCAGGGTATCCGGGTAGACATAACGACCTTTTTACAGGCCAGCTGGATAGCTTGCGCATACATGACCATGCAATAATTCGAATTTCCGAGCCTGATTCGAACGAACAGCATACGCACATATACAATCAAGCTCCTGTATATACATGCATGTAAACAAGATATGTGTTTCAGTGTGATACTGGTACAATGTGGCTTGTATAATACATCAACCATTATCATATTGTACATTTTTATTATTATAAAAATTAATCAAGAATTATAAACTCCTTTGAAAGATGGATATTACAGTATGAATCCCAACAATTTTTATATTCATAGAGTGGTGGAACCTATGCTCGGCGTAAATCCTACATATAGAGTGGTGGAACCTATGCTCGGCGTAAATCCTACATATAGAGTGGTGGAATCTATGCTCGGCGTAAATCCTACATATAGAGTGGTGGAACCTATGCTCGGCGTAAATCCTACATATAGAGTTGTGGAACCTATGCTCGGCGTAAATCCTACATATAGAGTGGTGGAACCTATGCTCGGCGTAAATCCTACATATAGATTGGTGGAACCTATGCTCGGCGTAAATCCTACATATAGAGTGGTGGAACCTATGCTCGGCGTAAATCCTACATATAGAGTGGTGGAACCTATGCTCGGCGTAAATCCTACATATAGAGTGATGGAACCTATGCTCGGCGTAAATCCTACATAGCATGGCATATAGTTTATACAAATTTATTTTAGCTCGATTGCGAAACAAGTTATTTCAACTTATATAAATCACTCTCGAGACCTCATTCCTGATGGAATCCATCGCCACGAGGGAGAGGCAACGTGGAATTTAAATGCCTTGCCTAAGGGCACAATCGTAACGGCTCCAGCGGGGCTCGAACTCCGGACCTTTCGCACCTGAAGCGAACGCGCATCCACTGCGCTATCACGACTTCCACAAGACTTCTGAGCATGGCCTATAAAAAGTTAAATGCACGTGCCGTATATTATTATTTTCTTAAGTCGTGAACACAACTTTCATAAAATTGTTGTTGACAAGTTTAGCTTCATTACGTAACCATGCGCTTAAATACAGCTATCGCAACGGCACCTGTTTCCATGGGGACCTAGATACTTTAGGGTATGACTTTTTTTATTTATGCATTTTGACTTAGTAACATCAATAACTAACAATATTACAACTCATAAGAAACTTTTTTCTGGTTATTTGTACATTTTCCCCCAATCCGGATAGCCACCTGAAATGCTCATAAACCGCACATTTCGGTGGAAAAAAATTTCCCTACAAGTTGTCTGTTTATATTCGGCTACTGAACCAGTCAGGTGACAGTTGCATTAGGCTACCGGTACGCACATCGGAATGTTATTGAACCATGTTTCACCTGTCAGCGAAAATAGGTTAAAACTATTTAAATATTTTAAATACGAATGGAAAAAATACGCCGAGAATAGGAATACGCCGAGCATAGGAATAGAGCATCGGAATACGCCGAGCATAGGAATAGAGCATAGGAATACGCCGAGCATAGGAATAGAGCATAGGAATACGCCGAGCATAGGAATAGAGCATAGGAATACGCCGAGCATAGGAATGCG
The DNA here is from genome assembly GCA_014843695.1 of Archivesica marissinica. Lineage (NCBI taxonomy): Eukaryota > Metazoa > Mollusca > Bivalvia > Venerida > Vesicomyidae > Archivesica > Archivesica marissinica. The sequence goes on along the minus strand of CM026402.1, from coordinate 51,175,241 downwards.
CCGAGCATAGGAATAGAGCATAGGAATACGCAGAGCATAGGAATAGAGCATAGGAATACGCCGAGCATAGGAATAGAGCATAGGAATACGCCGAGCATAGGAATACGCCGAGCACAGGAATACGCCGAACATAGGAATACGCCGAGCATAGGAATACGCCGAGCATAGGAATAGAGCATAGGAATACGCCGAGCATAGGAATAGAGCATAGGAATACGCCGAGCATAGGAATAGAGCATAGGAATACGCCGAGCATAGGAATAGAGCATAGGAATACGCCGAGCATAGGAATAGAGCATAGGAATACGCCGAGCATAGGAATAGAGCATAGGAATACGCCGAGCACAGGAATACGCCGAGCATAGGAATACGCCGAGCATAGAAACACGATAAAAACAGAGGAAACAAAATACTGTTAGGGAGTATCTATTTGCATATCCAACATTAGTTACAGTGCAGTTTTAATAAAAATAGCCATAAAGTCCGCTCTACCATACATGTCTCTTTGCCAAAGATTAACTGAGTTGATTTTTGAATACACAAATTGTGGATATGTTGCGTGTGCTTCGAAAGTACACACGGCAGCGGTGTTGGTGTTGATGACAGCAATATGTCCCAGATCTTTAGGACAGCCTTGATACGACCTATTGACGAAGAAACGGCGATCGTGACTATCTTTGACGAAATTTCCATCGATTGAAAAGTAGTTGTATGCTTGTGTCGATGTGAGATCCGAGTAACTAGATGAGATGATAATATCACTCTTTCTACCATTGAAGATAATGTGGGCAACTTGCCGGTCTTGTTCATAGAATGCGAATTTGACATACTCGATTCCTAGTGTGGCCCAGTTAGCAACGAGGCCATTTCTGTAGTGCAAGCCATGTGATCGTTCCATTGTCATAGGCTTATCTGCATTTGTCCCTAGACCTGTTTTAAACAATATAGAATTTGATTATTGTTTTAGATTTGTCCACATATATATCATGATCATACTGGTTTTCGTACCACATATATATCATGGTCATACTGGTTTTCGTACCACATATATATCATGGTCATACTGGATTTCGTACCACATATATATCATGGTCATACTGGTTTTCGTACCACATATATATCATGGTCATACTGGATTTCGTACCACATATATATCATGGTCATACTGGATTTCGTACCACATATATATCATGGTTATACTGGATTTCGTACCACATATATATCATGGTCATACTGGTTTTCGTACCACATATATATCATGGTTATACTGGTTTTCGTACCACATATATATCATGGTCATACTGGTTTTCGTACCACATATATATCATCGTCATACTGGATTTCGTACCACAAATATATCATGGTCATACTGGTGCTTACTAATGAGAGACATCGGTCAGATATTGCCCCTGATTACTCCCTAAGAGTAGATAGGTCCTATTAAGTGTTGTCCTCTGTTTTTATCGTTGTTTCCTTTGCACAACATGCAACATTTGCTAGCAATTGTATTTCACTATCCCTTTATATGATTATTAAATTACGATATCTCGACATATCTCATACAGTATATGCAATGGGTACTTATTTGTAAACCAATGCTATCAGTTAATTAACACGATTTTGATAAAATCACGAGTATCATACCGCAACATCTGGTTAGGGAACAACAGTAAAAACAAAGGATTCTAACTAAAAGGACCTATTCACATTTTGGAATAAATCAGACTTTATCTGCCAAGTGAGGTAATAGAAAATTAGAGATGCCTCTCATTGAAGCTTTTAAATGTTTACTATATTAAACATGTTAATCATATGAGGATAATCTCAAAATATCCCAAGAATATATTTAGAGGGCTGAGTGCAATACTATCGTAAGGGCTTCGCTAAATCATTGTAACTCACTAATTCTATATACATGTAGTTACACCAGTTTTGCACTAAGAACCCTATATGTCTAGTTCCAAACTTGAGATCATCCGGATGGGTCATATATATAATATGCCGTTTAAATATTCGTATAACACAACGAAAGGTCAATCAGCAGTAACTGTGCCTGCCTATGTGTTTGCTAGAAGAAAGTAGAACAGACGTACCGTTTATTTGTTTGCTAGAATGAGGTAGAACAGACGTACCGTTTATTTGTTTGCTAGAAGGAAGTAGAACAGACGTACCGTTTATTTGTTTGCTAGAACGAAGTAGAACAGACGTACCGTTTATTTGTTTGCTAGAACGAAGTAGAACAGACGTACCGTTTATTTGTTTGCTAGAAGGAACTAGAACAGACGTACCGTTTATTTGTTTGCTAGAAGGAAGTAGAACAGACGTACCGTTTATTTGTTTGCTAGAACGAAGTAGAACAGACGTACCGTTTATTTGTTTGCTGGAAGTAAGTAGAACAGACGTACCGTTTATTTGTTTGCTAGAAGGAAGTAGAACAGACGTACCGTTTATTTGATTGTTAGAATGAAGTAGAACAGACGTACAGTTTATTTGTTTGCTAGAAGGAAGTAGAACAGACGTACCGTTTATTTGTTTGCTAGAAGGAAGTAGAACAGACGTACCGTTTATTTGATTGTTAGAATGAAGTAGAACAGACGTACAGTTTATTTGTTTGCTAGAAGGAAGTAGAACAGACGTACCGTTTATTTGTTTGCTAGAAGGAAGTAGAACAGACGTACCGTTTATTTGTTTGCTAGAAGGAAGTAGAACAGACGTACCGTTTAACCACGCGTCGTGGACACTGTACCCATTCCCGGAAGTTCCTCTAAATACCATCTGCCAACCACCGGACTCCAGATCCTCCGTCTTTAACGCACGTTCACGTCCCTCACTACAAGTATTTTATCAGACGTTATTGCCTTTTCCAAATGATAACGATATTAATAGTCATAGTAAATTCCCACCCTCTAGCCTAGCGAGCAAGGGACCTTTACTGTAACACGAGAAAATAGTGTAGTTATTTTTTAAATTAAAATATCGTACCGGAAATATGTATTATGGGAAGTACTGGTGGAAACAGGAATTGATTTCCGGAGAACGCCCGTCTATGTCTCTGCATGTGTTTAGTTCCGGCTAACTGCTTATGTCGGCTACGCCTGTCCATGTCTATGTAAGGGTTTAGTACCGGCTACGCCTGTCTAGGTCTCTGCATGTGTTTAGTTCCGACTAACTGCTTATGTCGGCTACGCCTGTCCATGTCTCTGTAAGGGTTTAGTACCGGCTACGCCTGTCTAGGTCTCTGCATGTGTTTAGTTCCGGCTAACTGCTTATGTCGGCTACGCCTGTCCATGTCTCTGTAAGGGTTTAGTACCGGCTGCGCCTGTCTAGGTCTCTGCATGTGTTTAGTTCCAGCTAACTGCTTATGTCGGCTACGCCTGTCTATGTCTCTGTAAGGGTTTAGTACCGGCTACGCCTGTCTAGGTCTCTGCATGTGATTAGTTCCGGCTAACTGCTTATGTCGGCTACGCCTGTCTAGGTCTCTACAAGTGTTTGTACAGGCTAACTGCTTATGTCGGCTACGCCTGTCCATGTCTCTGTAAGGGTTTAGTACCGGCTACGCCCGTCTATGTCTCTGTAAGTGTTTAGTACCGGCTAACTGCTTAGGTCGGCTATGCCTGTCTAGGTCTCTACAAGTGTTTGTACCGGCTAACTGCTAAGGTCGGCTATGCCTGTCTAGGTCTCTACAAGTGTTTAGTACCGGCTAACTGCTTAGGTCGACTACGCCTGTCTAGGTCTCTACAAGTGTTTAGTACCGACTAACTGCTTAGGTCGACTACGCCTGTCTAGGTCTCAGCAAGTATTGAGTACCGGCTAACTGCTTAGGTCGGCTACGCCTGTCTAGGTCTCAGCAAGTATTGAGTACCGGCTAACTGTTTAGGTCGGCTACGCCTGTCTAGGTCTCAGCAAGTATTGAGTACCGGCTAACTGCTTAGGTCGGCTACGCCTGTCTAGGTCTCTACAAGTGTTTAGTACCGACTAACTGCTTAGGTCGGCTACGCCTGTCTAGGTCTCAGTAAATATTGAGTATCGGCTAACTGCTTAGGTCGGCTGCGCCTGTCTAGGTCTCAGCAAGTATTGAGTACCGGCTAACTGCTTAGGTCGGCCACGCCTGTCTAGGTCTCTACAAGTGTTTAGTACCGGCTAACTGCTTGGGTCGGCAACGCCTGTCTAGCTCTCTACAAGTGTTTAGTACCGGCTAACTGCTTAGGTCGGCCACGCCTGTCTAGGTATATACAAGTGTTTAGTACCGGCTAACTGCTTAGGTCGGCCACGCCTGTCTAGGTATATACAAGTGTTTAGTACCGGCTAACTGCTTAGGTCGGCCACGCCTGTCTAGGTATATACAAGTATTGAGTACCGGCTAACTGATTAGGTCGGCCACGCCTGTCTATGTATATACAAGTGTTTAGTACCGGCTAACTGCTTAGGTCGGCCACGCCTGTCTAGGTATATACAAGTGTTTAGTACCGGCTAACTGCTTAGGTCGGCCACGCCTGTCTAGGTATATACAAGTGTTTAGTACCGGCTAACTGCTTAGGTCGGCCACGCATGTCTAGGTATATACAAGTGTTTAGTACCGGCTAACTGCTTAGGTCGGCTACGCCTGTCTAGGTCTCTACAAGTGTTTAGTACCGGCTAACTGCTTAGGTCGGCCACGTCTGTCTAGGTATATACAAGTGTTTAGTACCGGCTAACTGCTTAGGTCGGCCACGTCTGTCTAGGTATATACAAGTGTTTAGTACCGGCTAACTGCTTAGGTCGGCCACGCCTGTCTAGCTCTCTACAAGTGTTTAGTACCGGCTAACTGCTTAGGTCGGCCACGTCTGTCTAGGTATATACAAGTGTTTAGTACCGGCTAACTGCTTAGGTCGGCCACGCCTGTCTAGCTCTCTACAAGTGTTTAGTACCGGCTAACTGCTTAGGTCGGCCACGTCTGTCTAGGTATATACAAGTGTTTAGTACCGGCTAACTGCTTAGGTCGGCCACGCCTGTCTAGCTCTCTACAAGTGTTTAGTACCGGCTAACTGCTTAGGTCGGCCACGTCTGTCTAGGTATATACAAGTGTTTAGTACCGGCTAACTGCTTAGGTCGGCCACGCCTGTCTAGCTCTCTACAAGTGTTTAGTACCGGCTAACTGCTTAGGTCGGCCACGTCTGTCTAGGTATATACAAGTGTTTAGTACCGGCTAACTGCTTAGGTCGGCCACGCCTGTCTAGCTCTCTACAAGTGTTTAGTACCGGCTAACTGCTTAGGTCGGCCACGCCTGTCTAGCTCTCTACAAGTGTTTAGTACCGGCTAACTGCTTGGGTCGGCCACGCCTGTCTAGCTCTCTACAAGTATTTAGTACCGGCTAACTGCTTGGGTCGGCAACGCCTGTCTAGCTCTCTACAAGTGTTTAGTACCGGCTAACTGCTTGGGTCGGCAACGCCTGTCTAGCTCTCTACAAGTGTTTAGTACCGGCTAACTGCTTGGGTCGGCAACGCCTGTCTAGCTATCTACAAGTGTTTAGTACCGGCTAACTGCTTAGGTCGGCAACGCCTGTCTAGCTCTCTACAAGTGTTTAGTACCGGCTAACTGCTTAGGTCGGCCACGCCTGTCTAGGTCTCTACAAGTGTTTAGTACCGGCTAACTGCTTAGGTCGGCCACGCCTGTCTAGGTCTCAACAAGTGTTTAGTACCGGCTAACTGCTTAGGTCGGCCACGCCTGTCTAGGTATCTACAAGTGTTTAGTACCGGCTAACTGCTTAGGTCGGCAACGCCTGTCTAGGTATATACAAGTGTTTAGTACCGGCTAACTGCTTAGGTCGGCCACGCCTGTCTAGGTATATACAAGTGTTTAGTACCGGCTAACTGCTTAGGTCGGCCACGCCTGTCTAGGTATATACAAGTGTTTAGTACCGGCTAACTGCTTAGGTCGGCCACGCCTGTCTAGGTCTCTACAAGTGTTTAGTACCGGCTAACTGCAATGCTTATGTCAGCTAATCCGATCTATGTATCTGCAATTGTCATTCAATAGAAAATAAATAAACTGAGAACTAGAAATGTACTTACTTAAGCACACTGGGACAACTCTGCGTGAATGCCGCTTCAAACAACGTCGCTGTTAAAAGGAAACAACGTAAAATAGTTTGTGAACACGTCATGGTTGGTTTTGTTATGGTAAATGAGTCCTAGAGAAACTTTCTGTTATAGCCCGTTTACTGAAGTTTGTTTACTCATAATTCCATTGACATATTTACATTAAGCGCAAAATTTGAGAGAAAAACAAAATTGTTGATTGTTTTCCACCCAGTTTACTTGACACTTGACATGTAGCTGTTTTTAAGCGTTAACCTTAGTTTTGTTTGATAGAGTACGCGGAACTGTCAACATTGTGATACAATAAAACATAACAATGAACGTGAACATGTTAGTCAGATTCATTGGCCTTGTAACTTTAAACAAGCAACAAAAACAAATGTGTTGTTGTTTTTGGCCAATAACAGTTATACTAGGAAAGGAACAAGAGAAAGATAATGTACTTACATACAAGAGTATGCTACATAATGCTATAAAAACAGACGGATCTGTAGTCCAGTGGTAACCCCGTCTGACCCTAATAAAATTAACAGTCTTTCAGATGGGACATTAAACCGAGATCTCGTGTCGGTGCTTTACACCGTGTACGTAAAAGAACCAGAGGAGACCCTGGAATGGGTCTCTGTCTGTATCATTGCACTATCCTCCAAAAATCTAAAATGACTAATCTCTTCAGGAGGCGTCGCTCATGTGGGCAACCGATAGCGACGATAAATAAACGTAAAAACACACAATGCTATAAAAATGCAGTTTCCGAATGAACCACCTCCGTAGTCAAGTGGTTAAGGTCGCTGACTTGTATCCACAATAATCTAACATCTCTGATGGTCACGGGTTCGAGCCCCGCTCATACCGTGTCTCATTTATATGAAAAAGTTGGCAGTTTCTTACGGAGGTTGGTGCACCAAGTACTGGTTAACCACAGGAGCCTGCCCAGGAAAGGTGTTGTTAGGTAAACTGCCCATCGCTCAAATGGGAAACCGGTAGCGACGTTAAATGAACTTTAAATAAAAGTATATAGATGTCTCCGTGGCCGTGTGGTTAAAGCTTCAGCCTACGGAGCGGGAGAAGGTTCGAACCTCGTTAGGGGTTAGTTCTGATATGTCCGGTTGGTGAGGCGTCAGCTAGCAGACCGGCACGGATACAATGATAGGATTCGGGTTCGGCGTCAGCTAGTTAAATAAGTGTGACAGATTTCGGTAGTCTCTGTGTATTTGTACTTATTCCGGTAGTCTCTGTGTATTTGTACTTATTCCGGTAGTCTCTGTGTATTTGTACTTATTCCGGTAGTCTCTGTGTATTTGTACATTATTCCGGTAGTCTCTGTGTATTTGTACTTATTCCGGTAGTCTCTGTGTATTTGTACTTATTCCGGTAGTCTCTGTGTATTTGTACATTATTCCGGTAGTCTCTGTGTATTTGTACATTATTCCGGTAGTCTCTGTGTATTTGTACATTATTCCGGTAGTCTCTGTGTATTTGTACATTATTCCGGTAGTCTCTGTGTATTTGTACTTATTCCGGTAGTCTCTGTGTATTTGTACTTATTCCGGTAGTCTCTGTGTATTTGTACTTATTCCGGTAGTCTCTGTGTATGTGTACATTATTCCGGTAGTCTCTGTGTATTTGTACTTATTCCGGTAGTCTCTGTGTATTTTTACATGCTTTGATTTTACGGTACACCAGTACAATCTAGGATATATTGAGCCAAACAGGCTTTAAAATTTCGGTTTCCCGTCTCATTTACTAAAACACGTGTTATCGAACGAAATAGTTCACACCTGCTGGAATTCTATCTATCTATCTTCCTTTAATGTCGAACCCCTCGCGGGGATGTAGACATGTATGCGGGAATTGCAGAGATGCAGCCAAACCTAGCGTGACCAGATCCAGATATAATCCTCGGAATGATTGGTACTATGTGAGGTGCGAATAGTTCCTCACACAGACCGATACTAGTGGAAGTCGTGATAGCGCTATGGATGGGCGTTCGCTTCAGATGTGAAAGGTCCGGAGTTTGAGCCCGGCTGGAGCCATTACGATTGTGCCCTTAGGCAAGGCATTTAACTTCCACGTTGCCTCTTCTCTCTCCCTCGTGGCGATGGAATCCATCAGGAATGAGGTCTCGAGAGTGATTAATATAAGTTGTAAGAACTTGTTTCGCAATCGAGCTAAAATAATTTGTATAAACTACAGACCGATATTTTACATATTGGATCGTATTAGATTTCTATCCTATACTTGCTGGCTGATGAACCCTGATATATTGAGAGATATTAGCAATAATAACTGTGCATTTAAATATAACAGAATTGTCTTCCCTTTGACTATAGTACAAATTTATTTGAGCTCGATTGCGAAACAAGTTCTTTAACGCTCGAGACCTCATTTCTGATGGAATCCATCGCCACGAGAGAGAAGAAGCATGTGGAATATAAATGCCTTGCCTAAGGACACAATCATAACGGATCCAGTGGGGCTCGAACCTGAAGCGAACGTGCTACCACTGCGATATCACGACTCCCACCTCATATGTACAGTATTACAGTGCAGCCATCTTATTTCAATGTCACAAAATGGCAGGGGGTATGGCTGTATCCATAAGTGTCCTCTCGCGTGACATTATTACATTGCTTTGCCTTGTTGATGCTATTTTATTTACTATTATTAGTTACTATTGCTGCCTAAATTGTTGCGTGATCTTTATTCCAAAATAAAACATTATAATATTAGCTTGCGGGAGTAACAGCAGCCGATTTTGGAATAATGCATTGAGATCCATCTCACAGGCGGGAGTAACAGCAGCCGATTTTGGAATAATGCATTGAGATCCACGCACAGGCGGGAGTAACAGCAGCCGGATTTTGGAATAATGCATTGAGATCCATCTCATGGGCGGGAGTAACAGCAGCCGATTTTGGAATAATGCATTGAGATCCATCTCACAGGCGGGAGTAACAGCAGCCGATTTTGGAATAATGCATTGAGATCCACGCACAGGCGGGAGTAACAGCAGCCGATTTTGGAATAATGCATTGAGATCCATCTCACGGGCGGGAGTAACAGCAGCCGATTTTGGAATAATGCATTGAGATCCATCTCACGGGCGGGAGTAACAGCAGCCGATTTTGGAATAATGCATTGAGATCCATCTCACAGGCGGTAGTAACAGCAGCCGATTTTGGAATAATGCATTGAGATCCATCTCACAGGCGGGAGTAACAGCAGCCGATTTTGGAATAATGCATTGAGATACATCTCACGGGCGGGAGTAACAGCAGCCGATTTTGGAATAATGCATTGAGATCCATCTCACAGGCGGAAGTAACAGCAGCCGATTTTGGAATAATGCATTGAGATCCATCTCACAGGCGGGAGTAACAGCAGCCGATTTTGGAATAATGCATTGAGATCCATCTCACAGGCGGGAGTAACAGCAGCCGATTTTGGAATAATGCATTGAGATCCATCTCATGGGCGGGAGTAACAGCAGCCGGTTTTGGAATAATGCATTGAGATCCATCTCACAGGGGGGGAGTAACAGCAGCCGAAAGACAAAGTGTATGTATGTCTGTAACATACTTTATAAAACTTCCTTTCCGCACCAATACATACTTCTCATGTGATTTCATCATTCCTACTGTGGCTGCCATTTTGTTTGGCCAACCTGACCATAATTATACTTTTTTGTAATGAAAATTATCAACCAGAGACATTAATTACACAGCTCCTGTCATCAAAATTGACCTCATTCAAAGTAAAAAAGAGACCCATCTAACTTCGAAATATACCGTCTCCGTGGCCCAGTGGTTAAAGCGTCCGCCTACGGAACGGGAGGTCGAAGGTTCGAATCTCGTCAGGGGTTCGTTCTGATATGGCCGGTTTGTGAGCCGCCAGCTAGTTAAATAATGGTTACCGATTGCCTACCAGCCTGGCGCCTGGCATACAAGCATAGGATTCGGGAAGTACTGATGTTCATAAAAAGAGGTGTCTCATAAGTCAGAAATGACTGGCCCTTTAAATAGGGGTGACACTATAATAAACAAAACACTTATACTAGCGTAATTTTTGTTTTTTCATACAATATTTTATTTTTCATCCCATCACCATGGTTCAAATGTTGTTGGAAAGCTCTCAGTGAACAAGTTTGTTTTGGTATCATTTCACAAATTTCGGTTCACTAACGAATAAAAAATAATTTGCCTGTATATTAATATTTCAACTGTGAAAATAGACTTTTAGGTACAAGTTAAGTTCTTATATATTATCATACATCATTGTCAAAAATATAAATTAATATTTAAAAAGTCCATTTCAATACATTTAAACTGATACCAAAGTTTATATTACCAAACAAAAATTAACTATGTTATTGCAATTAAAGAATTACTAAGAATATCCTGATATTATATGTATTACACAGGCCATGGGAACTATGTATTACACAGACCGTGGGAACTATGTATTACACAGAACGTGGGAACTGTATTACACAGGCCGTGGGAACTATGTATTACACAGGCCGTGGGAACTATGTATTACACAGACCGTGGGAACTATGTATTACACAGACCGTGGGAACTATGTATTACACAGGCCGTGGGAACTATGTATTACACAGACCGTGGGAACTATGTATTACACAGGCCGTGGGAACTATGTATTACACAGGCCGTGGGAACTATGTATTACACAGGCCATGGGAACTATGTATTACACAGACCGTGGGAACTATGTATTACACAGACCGTGGGAACTATGTATTACACAGACCGTGGGAACTATGTATTACACAGACCGTGGGAACTATGTATTACACAGGCCGTGGGAACTATGTATTACACAGGCCGTGGGAACTATGTATTACACAGGCCGTGGGAACTATGTATTACACAGGCCGTGGGAACTATGTATTACACAGGCCGTGGGAACTATGTATTACACAGGCCGTGGGAACTATGTATTACACAGGCCATGGGAACTATGTATTACACAGACCGTGGGAACTATGTATTACACAGACCGTGGGAACTATGTATTACACAGACCGTGGGAACTATGTATTACACAGACCGTGGGAACTATGTATTACACAGGCCGTGGGAACTATGTATTACACAGACGGTGGGAACTATGTATTACACAGGTCGTGGGAACTATGTATTACACAGGCCGTGGGAACTATGTATTACACAGGCTGTGGGAACTATGTATTACACAGGCCGTGGGAACTATGTATTACACAGGCCGTGGGAACTATGTATTACACAGGCCGTGGGAACTATGTATTACACAGGCCGTGGGAACTATGTATTACACAGACCGTGGGAACTATATATTACACAGGCCGTGGGAACTATGTATTACACAGGCCGTGGGAACTATGTATTACACAGGCCGTGGGAACTATGTATTACACAGGCCGTGGGAACTATATATTACACAGGCCGTGGGAACTATGTATTACACAGGCCGTGGGAACTATATATTACACAGACCGTGGGAACTATATATTACACAGGCCGTGGGAACTATGTATTACACAGGCCGTGGGAACTATGTATTACACTTTGAAAGTCTGTGTTTCATCTAGGGAAAATGTGGATGATATTCCCACTCAATACTCTAGTCGATCCGTGTTTATGCTCGTGATTGTTATGGCAAAAAGGTGTGTTGTCCGTCCGTCTGTGTTATCCACCGGGGCCGGATGGTTACGGTCACTGACTTCAAATCACTTGCACCTAACCTCTGTAGTTTTGAATCCCACTGGGGGGGTATGAAATTCTTTCATGTGATGAAGCTATCCAGGTGTGGAGGTTGGTGGTTCTACCCAGGTGCCTGCTCGGGGGTGCACCAAGGGTCTTCTTCCACCAATAGTAGGTAGCGAGTCGCCATATGACCTAAGATGTTTAGGCGAATTTAACCCCCCCCCCAAAAACTATTCACAATATGAAAGTTTTGAGTAAATATCACTACTAATTCAATTGGTCATGTGTATGGGCCCTTATGAAGATTGGCCTAGTCAAATATGTGTCCTCGTTAACTAAAGTCTTTATTATTATTATTATTATTATACGTTAGTGAGTAGTCGTCTCTAGCAAGTCATGACGCCTCCAGTGGCATAGCTTGTCCTCAATTGATGTGCTAAGTCCAGTAGTGTGGGTTCTTTGACCATTTCCTCTCCTCCCCAGTGATTTTGTTGATTTTAGAACGCATCTTGTGAGCTCTAGTGTATTTTCCAAAGTAACATTTTGAGCTATACATTTTTGAAAATAATTTCTTATGTTTCTAGAATATGTCCAGAATTGATGACTATCAATACTTGCATGAATTATACACATATGTAGTTTGCTCCTGCTGCCATGCACTATACACTACAATATGCACTATACAATATACACTGTGCACTATACACTATGCACTATACAATATGCACTATACACGGTGCACTATACACAATGCAATATACACTATGCACTATACAATATACACGGTGCACTATACACAATGCAATATATACTATGCACTATACAATATGCACTATACAATATACACGGTGCACTATACACAATACAATATACACTATGTACTATACAATATGCACTATACAATATACACGGTGCACTATACACAATGCAATATACACAATACACTATACACTATGCACTATAAAATATGCACTATACAATATACACGGTGCACTATACACAATGCAATATGCACTATACAATATACACGGTGCACTATACACAATACAATATACACTATGCACTATACAATATACACTGTGCACTATAATATGCACTATACATTACGCAATATACAATGTGCACTCTACACAATGCAATATACACTATGCACTATACACGGTGCACTATACACAATGCAATATACACTATGCACTATACAATATGCACTATACAATATACACGGTGCACTATACACAATGCAATATACACTATGCACTATACAATATGCACTATACAATATACACGGTTCACTATACACAATGCAATATACACAATGCAATATACAATATGCACTATAGAATATACACTGTGCACTATACAATATGCACTCTACAATATACACTATACAATATACACTGTGCACTATGCACAATGCAATATACGCTATGCAATATACAATATACACTATACAATATACACTGCACTATACAATATGCACTATACACAATGCAATATACACTATACAATATGCACTATACAATATACACTGTGTACTATACAATATGCACTATACACAATGCAATATACACTATACAATATACACTGTGCACTATACACAATGTAATATACACTATACAATATGCACTATACAATATACACTGTGTACTATACACAATGCAATATACACTGTGCACTATAAAATATGCACTATACAATATGCACTATACACAATGCAATATACAATGTGCACTATAGAATATACACTGTGCACTATACAATATGCACTCTACAATATACACTATACAATATACACGGTGTACTATGCACAATGCAATATACGCTATGCAATATACACTATACAATATACACTGCACTATACAATATGCACTATACACAATGCAATATACACTATACAATATACACTGTGCACTATACACAATGTAATATACACTATACAATATGCACTATACAATATACACTGTGCACTATACACAATGCAATATACACTGTGCACTATAAAATATGCACTATACAATATGCACTATACAATATGCACTATACAATATACACTGTGCACTATACACAATGCAATATATACTGTGCACTATACAATATACACTATACAATATGCACTATACAATATACACTATGCACTATACAATGTGCACTATACAATATACACTGTGCATTATACACAATGCACTATACAATATGCACTATACAATATGCACTATACAATATGTACTATACACTATGCAATATACACAATGCAATATGCACTGTGCACTATACAATATGCACTATACAATATACACTATACAATATGCACTATACAATATACACTATGCACTATACAATATGCACTATACAATATACAATGTGCACTATACAATATGCACTACAATATGTACTATACACTATGCAATATACACTATGCACTATACACTATGTCTCCAGGGGAAATGTGCAAGCACCTGGCATTGTGGCATAAAGGCAGCTACCCCACTCCAGCCTCTCGTGCAATGAATATGATGTCCGTCTCGTAACTGATGGGTTATTAGTCGCCAGTACCACTTTGGTGAAGTCCTTTGGGAATCCACATTGCATCTCCGTTCTCCCTACAGACGGGTCAGTGGTTATCCCATTGTACTTCTGGATGCGTCGCCCCCGATTTATCAGGGGACAACTTTAAATAGATGTACACAGTTTCGCCCTGGTTGGAAATTATTTACCCGCGATGCATTACTTATATTAACATTAATTATTCATTTCAATGAAACATAGCAAATAATATCTCACTTTGTACTTGAGATGAAGACATTAGAAAGGAATATATCTAGTGGTAACACGCTGGACTGGTAATCCAGGGATCACAGGTTCGATCCCCCGTCTGACCCTAATAAAATTAACAGTCTTTCAGATGGGACGTTAAACCGAGTTCTCGTGTCGGTGCTTCACCATGCACGTAAAAGAACCAGAGGAGAAATCTGGAATGGGTCTCTGTCTGTATCATGCACTGTCCTCCACAATCTAAAAATTGTCGCTCATATGGGCAACCGGTAGCGACGATAAATAAACGTAAGGCACACAAGGAATGTATCAACAGATACCAGCAGTACGGTACATCTATGTTCAGATTTGTTGAACTGATAACAAAACGGTTGTATTAAGCCTTGCGAAATATATAAAAGAAGCCAATGTATTATTGTAAATACACGACAATAGCAAAGGAACACGGCCCAACATTGAATGCGCATGCCCGTAACTTCGAGTGCGCATGTCAGCTGCATATCATTAGTGAGGAAATTCATACGAAAATGGATACACGTTCATCGAAGGAAATGCAATAACGATATCAATATACAATTTTAATGAAATTGAGTTACTCTTCAAAAATGAAGGTCCACATGCAGGTAGGCGAGGCAGACTATTTTATACTCCCTTGCTGTGGTGTGAACACTTGTTGGATGGTAGTATTAGTCTGTAGCAAATGTTTCCAATTCTTTGCCGCTCAACTTTAGCAAATGCCAGCCAGCTGATTCCGTCAAATCGCAAGAACCCTTGGACTTGTAAAACTCTACAGCTTGTCTGTCCCAACCGTGGCACATCAAATCCAATAGGTTACAACCACTACAAATAGCTGCCTTGGCAACTGTCTTCCACAACTGTGTACCAAGTCCGGCTTTTCTGTATGATTGTTTTACATACAAATCTTCCAAGAACACGTTAACTCCTTCCCAAGCTGAGTAATACAAATAATACATGGCATGTCCCACAAGAGTGTCTCCATCTTCGGCTACGAAACATCTGAATAGTTTATCCGCTCCAAAACCGTCTTTACGAAGTCTGTCGGCGTCAAGTTTTGCCGGTCCATCGGGTTCTTTTAGGTAATCTGCCAGCTCCTGTGCGAAAGAACCAGTAAAAGTTAGGTCTCTAGAATGAATAAAATTACGGTGATAAGAACCTGTTTCCGAATGGAGCTACGAGAAAAAGCGTATAAACTAAGCTAACCACATTTATTTGTTGGTTTAAACATATTTATATTCCATCATGTACATGATTATTTACAACAATTGAAATAAGAAATTGGACAGAAAGCTATACAGCTTACGGTTGTCCTCTTTATTTGTTAATGCGTGTATAGGTAATACCGGAACCAGGCCCGTAGCCACACTGAGACACACCGAGGCATGTACATTGTATAAATAATACCGGAACCAGGCCCGTAGCCACACTGAGACACACCGAGGCATGTACATTGTATAAGTAATACCGGAACCAGGCCCGTAGCCACACTGAGACACACCGAGGCATGTACATTGTATAAGTAATACCGGAACCAGGCCCGTAGCCACACTGAGACACACCGAGGCAGCTTCCTGTTAATGCATGTACATTGTATAAGTAATACCGGAACCAGGCCCGTAGCCACACTGAGACACACCGAGGCAGCTTCCTGTTAATGCATGTACAGTGTATAAGTAATACCGGAACCAGGCCCGTAGCCACACTGAGACACACCGAGGCAGCTTCCTCGGTTAAAATTTCCAAAGCAAAAAAAATATAATGGAAAAAATGTTGACTGATAGAGAGCTGAAAAGTCAATACCTCTAAACTCTTTCAATCAGAAAATCGCTTCTATACCCCAACCATTTTAAGGGGGAACATGCCCCCGGACCCCCTAGATTTCCTCGGTTGAAATGTGCCTCTGGCTACGGTACTGGGAACGTTTATGCATGTCGTTACAATATATTAATTGATATGTTTACCTGAATAGAGTCGGCTAACTGTTCACAGTCATTTATAATTGCTTCCCGAATGATCACTCTCGTTGCGTCCATGTATAACAATTAGTTTTGCTATGTAAGATATGTGTATTTTGTTATGCACATGTGTTGTGTTGTACTGTACCTCATGTGTGTATATATGTATGTGTATATACTCACACGAAAAATAACGTGTGCACTTGGCTTGGTTAGAGGGAGAATGTTATACTTATATAGATCTATGGAAGCAAAATATAGGCACATTTGGTATCAAAATGTGCAGAAATTAGTGATAAACCGATTATCGCTAAGTCGCCGACAATCGTTCGCCGGCATGGACATCGGCGATAATCGATTGTGAAAATGTGTAATCGATTATAATCAACGAGTCTTTATTTTTATTTTTTTTATTTTCTTTTGGAACCACGTTTAAGGCCCGTTTACTTTTATGTTTGTTTATACCTCAAATAAAACTACGATTTACTATTGGCTGTATTTTATTAGCATTGCACGTTTGCAACAACAATTCTAACTGTATCTAGTACTAGACTTTTCACTAGTATGTCACTAAGTGTTCTGTCCTCTATTAACTTAAAAACTAATTTTATATCAGGTGGCAGTCCAGTAACTTAAAGTCTAGTACTCAGATGTAACTGAGTAACTAATTTGTCGAAACTAGTAACTTGTAAGTAATTTATTAGTACTAAATAGATTGTTAAACTCACAAATTAGATGGAATGATTTTGATTTATAACTATATCAATTGTCCGATTAATAATCAATTATCTAATCGCTTTACCCGTCCGATTATTCCGATTAATCGATTATGGATTTTGAAACCGATGCACATCACTAGCAAAAATGTATTGGCTACACGATGTTTTACTTTTCATTTAAAAATGATAATTATCAGAACATTGTTTTACGTGTGAATATAGGCCTAATTATGTTCTCTTTAACATAGTGCATATTTTCTTTTTCGTGTGAGTATATAGTATATTGTATTTAATCCGAATTTATATCCAAATAGCAATATGAGCTTTACACAGCCGTTCAGCAGTCAATATATGCAATCGCCTCCAGGATTTGCACCGCAGTTTGCGGCTACCCAATCATTGAATAATACACAGCCGCCTCCATGGGCTACTTGTATCATTGATGACATTAATAGTATAAAGCTAGCAGTTAGCAAAATTGAAAATGTTGAAAAAACTGTCAATAAAATTTCAACGAAACTGAGAGATCTTGAAAACAAAGTGGGTTCGATAGACAAACGTGTTGCAGAAGCTGAAGCAGCCACTACATTCATAAGTAGTCAATATGACATCCAATCAAAAGAGTTAAGATCTGCCAGTGACAGTGTAAAACTACTTCAAATATCGTGCTCAGATCTTAACAGCAATATAAAATCTATCGAAAGAGAATTATTATTAAAACTGTCCAAATTTATTTACTTTGCAAATTTACTAAGAAAGTAACTTCATTACACAATTAAAATTATTTGTATTTGTTAAGCACTTCTCTGAAAATCCATGACTGTCTACTCATATATATTGTGTATTTGCTATAAGCATATGACTATGTTTTATGCAATAAATTATTGTTGTTGTTGTTGTTGTATTTTCTTTTTCGTGTGAGTATATAGTATATAGTTGACCTAAATATATTAATACTGTTACAGATAGCACAGTAAATATGGTATTACGAAGGTGACCAACATGTGTATGTGTATGTAAAATGTTTGTTTATTATAGTGTCACCCCCTATTTAAAGGACCAGCCATATCTGACTTATGAGCCACCTCTTTTTTATGAACATCAGTACTTCCCGAATCATATGCTTGTATGCCAGGCTGGTAGGCAATCGGTAACAATTATTTAACTAGCTGACGGCTCACCAACCGGCCATATCAGAACGGACCCCTGACGAGATTCGAACCTTAGCCCTCCCGCTCCGTATGCGGACGCCTTAACCAATAGGCCACGGAGACGGTATATTTCGAAGTTAGATGGGTCTCTATTTAACTTTGAATGAGGTAAATTTTGATGACAGGAGATGTGTACTTAATGTCTCTGGTTGATAATTTTCATTACAAAATGATTGTACCGTTGGTTAATGAAGCAGTTAGATATGTCTTAGCCTGGCAACAGGCGTCGGTGTATTTTGCCTGGTCAGTCAAATAAATATATATTTAACACCGAGACAATCATTTGGACCGTATTGAGTTTCTGATCATATCAACGCCTGGGGAAACGTGACTCAATTACTGACGTACTTGAATCGAATTGGCCGCCATTGTTTACTGGTCAACGGAACGATAAATAGTTTTTAAAAGTACAAATGTTGCCAGAAGTTAAAAAGTGACAAATCGACAGACTGGAACCCAAACTAGATATGTCTCCAACTGTTATTGGTGGAGGAAGACCGTATGCATGCCCAATCGAGCAGTATTTCGGGCGTGATCAACTACCTTCGGAAGTTCGCAAGCCTGTTGGAGAGTTTCCTCACACCAGAATACGAATTCGACACCCCCAGTAGGATTCGAACCTACATCGGTGAGTGGTTTTGATTTGAAGTAAACGGTCGTAGCAACTCCACAGAGTTAGCATATTGACAGAGCGATCCTATTGTTTTCGATACGGCACATATTGACCACAGGAACTTGAAATTCTATCCATAAGCCACCAACGGTCTCGTACCTCTATCCTAGGACACCCACCTCTATTAAAAAAAGAGGTGTCCTAGGATAGAGGTACGAGACCGTTGGTGGCTTATGGATAACATTTCAAGTTCCTGTGTATTGACGAACGATACATCACTGGCAGACTTGTTCACGTGCAGGCACTTGGTCAATGGTCCATTAGCATCTGTGCCAATTAACATTTTTGGAATGCTTACATTTTGTAAAATGTTCGACACACATCTTCACTCCAACAGCACTTGATATGCAACAATTCAAGACGTCGATTTCTCCTACTACAGTTCCTATTATGAACGTATGTGTCTTGTTTGTAGCCAATTTCATATGAATTTCTTCACTAACGATTTGCAGCTGACATGCGTATTCGAAGCGACGGTCATGCGCATTGGGTAGCGTTACTCGCAAGAAAATTCGTTTCGTACAGATTACACTTTTCCAAGGATGATCTATTCACCAGATAGGACACACGGCAAGTGGCAAATCTGGACTACAATTAATATGCGGGCTAGATGTTTCTTTGTGCCATTGAAACGAGTGAAGGTTAATAGTTTCCATCGGGGTATGAACTACATTGTGTGTGTTTAAAGTTATCGTGAATGTATTGTGTCTCCAAACACATTAACCACACCCAATGTAGTTCATACCCCAATGGAAACTATAAACCTTCAATGTCCTCCTTTTCGTTCTTCCTTTTGCTTGAGCCTTGGTCTTGGGGTGCACTTCTTGGGAAACTGGACAATGAATTATATAGACTAGTACCTTTCTTTGAAAAGTCAAAAAACTAATACGACATATAATCATGCTCTATAAAGTGTGTACATGTTTTCAGCTTTGATTTTATCTAAAATGACTAATCTCTTCAGGAGGCGTCGCTCATATGGGCAACACGTAGCGACGATAAATAAACGTAAAACACACACACACAGCTTTGGTTGCGTAATAACGCCACTTTCATTATGTAGTGTTCAAATCGTGTCTATGGGGAGGGAGGGCCAATCACTAATGTTATCAGAACATGTCGCCCAACCCATTTGCTAATTATTTATCGGTTATATGATTGTTATTGTTGCATACATGTATATAGAGTCTACGTCCGTTATGTCAAAGTCGGTTATGTCGAATAACAGCGACAACCAATAAAACTTGATTTGATTTGAATGTTGTATGTGTCTACAGGCATGTAGCCACACTGAGGTAAATGAGGCACATGCCTGTAGCCACACTGAGGAAAATGAGGCACAGGCATGTAGCCACACTGAGGAAAATGAGGCACAGGCCTGTAGCCACACTGAGGAAAATGAGGCACAGGCATGTAGCCACACTGAAGAAAATGAGGCAAAGGCCTGTAGCCACACTGAGGAAAATGAGGCACAGGCATGTAGCCACACTGAGGAAAATGAGGCACAGGCGTGTAGCCACACTGCGGAAAATGAGACACAGACCTCGGTTAGAATTTGGCAAGTAACGACAGGTATAGGAAATCTCTTGATAAAACTGCATTCAGAATGCACAGACAAGCATACACAAATATAATTCCGGGGGTCGCCTCGGTTATTTTCATATTCTGGGTACGGCACTGGTCTGTGAACAACGCTGCCACGGATGTACTCTTCGCCCCATATAAGTCTGCCTAATTTTCTTTTTCTGTCAAACACAGTGTTTGGAACGGTTTGTATTAGGGGTATTATTGGCACCGGCATCGTATGCCCTTCCGACGATTATTTCAGACACAGTCGGGCATCCGGGTAGACATAACGACCTTTTACAGGCCAGCTGGATAGCATGCGCATACATAACCATGCCATAATTCGAATTTCCGAGCCTGATTCGAACGAACAGCATACGCACATATACAATCGAGCTCCTGTATATACATGCATGCAAACAAGATATGTGTTTCAGTGTGATACTGGTACAATGTGGCTTGTATAACACATCAACGATTATCATATTGTACATTTTTTTTATTATAAAAATTAATCAAGAATTATAAACTCCTTTGAAACATGGATATTACAGTATGAATCTCAACAATTTTTATATTCATAGAGTGGTGGAACCTATGCTCGGCGTAAATCCTACATATAGAGTGGTGGAACCTATGCTCGGCGTAAATCCTACATATAGAGTGGTGGAACCTATGCTCGGGTGGTGGAACCTATGCTCGGCGTAAATCCTACATATAGAGTGGTGGAACCTATGCTCGTCGTAAATCCTACATATAGAGTGGTGGAACCTATGCTCGGCGTAAATCCTACATATAGAGTGGTGGAACCTATGCTCGGCGTAAATCCTACATATAGAGTGGTGGAACCTATGCTCGGCGTAAATCCTACATATAGAGTGGTGGAACCTATGCTCGGCGTAAATCCTACATAGCATGGCCTATAAAAAGTTAAATGCACTTGCCGTATATTATTATTTTCTTAAGTCGTGAACACAACTTTCATAAAATTGTTGTTGACAAGTTTAGCTTCATTACGTAACCATGCGCCTAAATACAGCTATCGCAACGGCACCTGTTTCCATGGGGAACTAGATACTTTAGGGCATGAATATTTTTATTTATGCATGGGTAAATGTTGAATATAATATTTTGACTTAGTAACATCAATAACTAACAATATTACAACTCATAAGAAACTTTTTTCTGGTTATTTGTACATTTTTTTCCCAATCCGGATAGCCACCTGAAATGCTTATAAACAGCACATTTCGGTGGAAAAATTTTTCCCAACAAGTTGTCTGTTTATATTCGGCTATTGAACCAGTCAGGTGACAGTTGCATTAGGCTACCGGTACGCACAACGGAATGTTATTGAACCATGCTTCACCTCTGTCCGCGAAAATAGGTTAAAACTATTTAAATATTTTAAATACGGATGTAAATGGAAAAAATACGCCGAGCATAGGAATACGCCGAGCATAGGAATAGAGCATAGGAATACGCCGAGCACAGGAATACGCCGAGCATAGGATCCACCACTCTATTATGCAATTGATTGCTGCACTTGATTTCCATATCATGTTATTCAATTGAGAACAAATGTGTACAGATAAGTAAGTACTTATTGGGAAGAGCCGTCTCTAATGTTGTAAGAACTTGTGGCTCGACCCAATTTTTGCTCTATTTGCATATATTGTATGTAGATTCTGTGTCATAATAGAGCTAAATAAAATATGATTAAACTAAAGTAAGTACACCTTCTATATACAGTATATAATATACTGTAGGATATCTGGCGAAGTTTAATAATTATAAGATGGGAAAAAGGACGCAAACAGATTACATGTTGTGCAAAAGAAACACGATAAAAACAGAGGAAACAAAATACTGTTAGGGAGTATCTATGTGCATATCCAACATTAGTTACAGTGCAGTTTTAATAAAAATAGCCATAAAGTCCGCTCTACCAAACATGTCTCTTTGCCAAAGATTAACTGAGTTGATTTTTGAATACACAAATTGTGGATATGTTGCGTGTGCGTCGAAATTACACAATGCAGAGGTGTGTGTGTTGATGACAGCAATATGTCCCAGATCTTTAGGACAGCCTCCATACGACCTATTGACGAAGAAACGGCGATCGTAACGATCTTTGCTCAAATGTCCATCGATTGAAAAGTAGTTGTATGCTTGTGTCGATGTAAGATCCGAGTAACTAGATGAGATGACGTTGACCTTGGCGAACCAGCTTTTAATACCACTCTTTCTACCATTGAAGATAATGTGGGCAACTTGCCGGTCTTATTCATAGAATGCGAATTTGACATACTCGATTCCTAGTGCGGCCCAGATAGCAACGATGCCATTTCTGTAGTGCAGGCCATGTGATCGTTCCATTGTCATAGGCTTATCTGCATTTGTCCCTAGACCAGTTTTAAACAATATAGAATTTGATTATTGTTTTAGATTTGTCCACATATATATCATGGTCATACTGGTTTTCGTACCCCATATATATCATGGTCATACTGGTTTTCGTACCACATATATATCATGGTCATACTGGTTTTCGTACCCCATATATATCATGGTCATACTGGTTTTCATACCACATATATATCATGGTCATACTGGTTTTCGTACCACATATATATCATGGTCATACTGGTTTTCGTACCACATATATATCATGGTCATACTGGTTTTCGTACCCCATATATATCATGGTCATACTGGTTTTCGTACCACATATATATCATGGTCATACTGGTTTTCGTACCCCATATATATCATGGACATACTGGTTTTCGTACCCCATATATATCATGGTCATACTGGTTTTCGTACCACATATATATCATGGTCATACTGGTTTTCGTACCCCATATATATCATGGTCATACTGGTTTTCGTACCACATATATATCATGGTCATACTGGTTTTCGTACCCCATATATATCATGGTCATACTGGTTTTCATACCACATATATATCATGGTCATACTGGTTTTCGTACCACATATATATCATGGTCATACTGGTTTTCATACCACATATATATCATGGTCATACTGGTTTTCATACCACATATATATCATGGTCATACTGGTTTTCGTACCCCATATATATCATGGTCATACTGGTTTTCGTACCACATATATATCATGGTCATACTGGTTTTCGCACCTGTCAGTCTCTTTTATAATAGATGAAATAATATTACTAAATAAAGTTATCATTCTTACAGTTACAGTTTATGGTCTACAAACAAATGAATATAATAATAATACATATTAATCAATCAATCAATCAATCAATCAATCAATCAATCAATCAATCAATCTTGTATTAAATCAAAACATTTACACTTCTCTGACATACATTGCCCCATATAATGTATTGCAATAAGTGTGCTTACTAATGAGAGACATCGGTCAGTTATTGCCCCTGATTACTCCTTAACAGTAGATAGGTCCTATTAAGTGTTGTCCTCTGTTTTTATTGTTGTTTCCTTTGCACAACACGCAACATTCGCTAGCAATTGTATTCCACTATCGCTTTATATGATTATTAAATTACGTTATCTCGACATATCTCATACAGTATATGCAATGGGTACTTATTTGTAAACCAATGCTATCAATTAACACGATTGTGATAAAATCACAATTATCATACCGCAACATCTGGTTAGGGAACAACAGTAAAAACAAAGGATTCTAACTAAAAGGACCTATTCACATTTTGGAATAAATCAGACTTTATCTGCCAAGGGAGGTAATATAAAATTAGAGATGCCTCTCATTGAAGCTTTTAAATGTTTACTACATTAAACATATTAATCATATGAGGATAATCTCAAAATATCCCAAGAATAATTATATTTAGAGGGCTGAGTGCAATACTACCGTAAGGGCTTCGCTAAATCATTGTAACTCACTAAATCTATATAGTTACACCAGTTTTGCACTAAGAACCCTATATGTCTAGTTCTAAACATAGGATCATCCGAATGGGTCATAAATATAATATGCCGTTTAAATATTCGTATAACACAACGAAAGGTCAATCAGCAGTAACTATGCCTGCCGATTTGTTTGCTAGAAGGAGGTAGAACAGACGTACCGTTTATTTGTTTGCTAAAAGGAAGTAGAACAAACGTACCGTTTATTTGTTTGCTAAAAGGAAGTAGAACAGACGTACCGTTTATTTGTTTGCTAGAAGGAAGTAGAACAGACGTACCGTTTATTTGTTGCTAGAAGGAAGTAGAACAGACGTACCGTTTATTTGTTTGCTAGAAGGAAGTAGAACAGACGTACCGTTTATTTGTTTGCTAGAAGGAAGTAGAACAGACGTACCGTTTATTTGTTTGCTATAAGGAAGTAGAACAGACGTACCGTTTATTTGTTTGCTAGAAGGAAGTAGAACAGACGTACCGTTTATTAGTTTGCTAGAAGGAAGTAGAACAGACGTACCGTTTATTTGTTTGGTAGAAGGAAGTAGAACAGACCTACCGTTTATGTGTTTGCTAGAAGGAAGTAGAACAGACGTACCGTTTATTTGTTTGCTAGAATGAAGTAGAACAGACGTACCGTTTAACCACGCGTCGTGGACACTGTACCCATTCCCGGAAGTTCCTCTAAATACCATCTGCCAACCACCGGACTCCAGATCCTCCGTCTTTAACGCACATCCACGTCCCTCACTACAAGTATTTTATCAGACGTTATTGCCTTTTCCAAATGATAACGACAATACTAGTCATAGTAAATTCCCGCCCGCTAGCCTAGCCTAGCGAGCTTTGCTTTACTGTAACATGAGAACAGAGTGTCGATATGTATTTAAATTAAAATATTCGTACCGGAAATATGCATTATGGGAAGTACTGGTGGAAACAGGAATTTGATTTCCGGAAAACGCCCGTCTATGTCTATGCATGTGTTTAGTTCCGGCTAACTGCTTATTTCGGATACGCATGTCTAGCTCTCAGCAAGTATTGAGTACCGGCTAACTGCTTAAGGTCGGCTACGCCTGTCTAGGTCTCAGCAAGTATTGAGTACCGGCTAACTGCTTAGGTCAGCTACGCCTGTCTAGGTCTCATCAAGTATTGAGTACCGACTAACTGCTTAGGTCGGCTACGCCTGTCTATGTCTATACACGTGTTTAGTACCGGCTAACTGCTTAGGTCGGCTGCGCCTGTCTAGGTCTCTACAAGTATTGAGTACCGGCTAACTGCTTAGGTCGGCTACGCCTGTTTAGGTCTCTACAAGTATTGAGTACCGGCTAACTGCTTAGGTCGGCTACGCCTGTTTAGGTCTCTACAAGTATTGAGTACCGGCTAACTGCTTAGGTCGGCTACGCCTGTCTAGGTCTCAACAAGTATTGAGTACCGGCTAACTGCTTAGGTCGGCTACGCATGTCTAGGTCTCAACAAGTATTGAGTACCGGCTAACTGCTAAGGTCGGCTACGCCTGTCTAGGTCTCTACAAGTATTGAGTATCGGCTAACTGCTTAGGTCTGCTACGCCTGTCTAGGTCTCTACAAGTATTGAGTACCGGCTAACTGCTTAGGTCGGCTACGCCTGTCTAGGTCTCTACAAGTATTGAGTACCGGCTAACTGCTTAGGTCGGCTACGCCTGTCTAGGTCTCTACAGGTATTGAGTACCGGCTAACTGCTTAGGTCGGCTACGCCTGTCTAGGTCTCAGCAAGTATTGAGTACCGGCTAACTGCTTAGGTCGGCTACGCCTGTCTATGTCTCAACACGTATTGAGTACCGGCTAACTGCTTAGGTCGGCCACGTAGTGGTAACACGCTGGACTGGTAATCCAGGGATCGAAGGTTCGATCCCCCGTCTGACCCTAATAAAATTAACAGTCTTTCAGATGGGACATTAATCCGAGGTCTCGTGTCGGTGCTTTACACTGTGCACGTAAAATGACCAGAGGAGACCCTGGAATGGGTCTCTGTCTGTATCATTGCACTATCCTCCAAAAATCTAAAATGACTAATCTCTTCAGGAGGCGTCGCTCATGTGGGCAACATATAGCGACGATAAATAAACGTAAAATCACACAATGCTATAAAAATGCAGTTTCCGAATGAACCACCTCCGTAGTCGAGTGGTTAAGGTCGCTAACTTGTATCCACAGTAACCTAGCATCTCTGATGGTCACTGGTTCGAGCCCCGCTCATACCGTGTCTCATTTATATGAAAAAGTTGGCAGTTTCTTACGGAGGTTGGTGTACCAAGTACTGGTTAACCGCAGGAGCCTGCCCAGGAAAGGTGTTGTTAGGTAAACTGCCCATCGCTCAAATGGGAAACCGGTAGCGACGTTAAATGAACTTAAAATAAAAGTGTATATATGTCTCCGTGGCCGTGTGGTTAAAGCTTCAGCCTACGGAGCGGGAGGAGGTTCGAACCTCGTTAGGGGTTCGTTCTGATATGTTCGGTTGGTGAGGCGTCAGCTAGCAGACCGGCACGGATACAATGATAGGATTCGGGGTGCGGCGTCAGCTAGTTAAATGAGTGTGACAGATTTCGGTAGTCTCTGTGTATTTGTACTTATTCCGGTAGTCTCTGTGTATTTGTACTTATTCCGGTAGTCTCTGTGTATTTGTACTTATTCCGGTAGTCTCTGTGTATTTGTACTTATTCCGGTAGTCTCTGTGTATTTGTACTTATTCCGGTAGTCTCTGTGTATTTGTACTTATTCCGGTAGTCTCTGTGTATTTGTACTTATTCCGGTAGTCTCTGTGTATTTGTACTTATTCCGGTAGTCTCTGTGTATTTGTACTTATTCCGGTAGTCTCTGTGTATTTGTACTTATTCCGGTAGTCTCTGTGTATTTGTACTTATTCCGGTAGTCTCTGTGTATTTGTACTTATTGCGGTAGTCTCTGTGTATTTGTACATTATTCCGGTAGTCTCTGTGTATTTGTACTTATTCCGGTAGTCTCTTTGTATTTGTACATTATTCCGGTAGTCTCTGTGTATTTGTACTTATTCCGGTAGTCTCTGTGTATTTGTACATTATTCCGGTAGTCTCTGTGTATTTGTACTTATTCCGGTAGTCCCTGTGTATTTGTACATTATTCCGGTAGTCTCTGTGTATTTGTACATTATTCCGGTAGTCCCTGTGTATTTGTACATTATTCCGGTAGTCTCTGTGTATTTGTACATTATTCCGGTAGTCTCTGTGTATTTGTACATTATTCCGGTAGTCTCTGTGTATTTGTACTTATTCCGGTAGTCTCTGTGTATTTGTACTTATTCCGGTAGTCTCTGTGTATTTGTACATTATTCCGGTAGTCTCTGTGTATTTGTACTTATTCCGGTAGTCTCTGTGTATTTGTACTTATTCCGGTAGTCTCTGTGTATTTGTACTTATTCCGGTAGTCTCTGTGTATTTGTACTTATTCCGGTAGTCTCTGTGTATTTGTACTTATTACGGTAGTCTCTGTGTATTTGTACATTATTCCGGTAGTCTCTGTGTATTTGTACTTATTCCGGTAGTCTCTTTGTATTTGTACATTATTCCGGTAGTCTCTGTGTATTTGTACTTATTCCGGTAGTCTCTGTGTATTTGTACATTATTCCGGTAGTCTCTGTGTATTTGTACTTATTCCGGTAGTCCCTGTGTATTTGTACATTATTCCGGTAGTCTCTGTGTATTTGTACTTATTCCGGTAGTCTCTGTGTATTTGTACTTATTCCGGTAGTCCCTGTGTATTTGTACATTATTCCGGTAGTCCCTGTGTATTTGTACATTATTCCGGTAGTCTCTGTGTATTTGTACATTATTCCGGTAGTCTCTGTGTATTTGTACATTATTCCGGTAGTCTCTGTGTATTTGTACTTATTCCGGTAGTCTCTGTGTATTTGTACTTATTCCGGTAGTCTCTGTGTATTTGTACATTATTCCGGTAGTCTCTGTGTATTTGTACTTATTCCTGTAGTCTCTGTGTATTTGTACTTATTCCGGTAGTCTCTGTGTATTTGTACATTATTCCGGTAGTCTCTGTGTATTTGTACTTATTCCGGTAGTCTCTGTGTATTTGTACTTATTACGGTATTCTCTGTGTATTTGTACTTATTCCGGTAGTCTCTGTGTATTTTTACAAGCTTTGATTATACGGCACATCAGTACAATCTAGGATACATTGAGCCAAATAGGCTTTACAATTTCGGTTTCCCGTCTCATTTACTAAAACATGTGTTATCGAACGAAATATTTCACACCTGCTGGAATTCTATCTATCTATCTTCCTTTAATGTCGAACCCCTCGCGGGGATGTAGACATGTATGCGGGAATTGCAGAGATGCAGCCAAACCTAGCGTGACCAGATCCAGATATAATCCTCGGAATGATTGGTACTATGTGAGGTGCGAATAGTTCCTCACACAGACCGATACTTGTGGAAGTCATGATAGCGCTATGGATGCGTGTTCACTTCAGATGTGAAAGGTCCGGAGTTTGAGCTCCGCTGGAGCCATTACGATTGTGCCCTTAGGCAAGGCATTTAATTTCCAGGTTGCCTCTTCTCTCTCCCTCGTGGCGATGGAATCCATCAGGAATGAGGTCTCGAGAGTGATTAATATAAGTTGTAAGAACTTGTTTCGTAATCGAGCTAAAATAATTTGTATAAACTACAGACCGATATTTTACATATTGGATCGTTTTAGATTTCTATCCTATACTTGCTAGCTGATGAACCCTGATATATTGAGAGATATTAGCAATAATAACTGTGCATTTAGATATAACAGAATTGTCTTCCCTTTGACTAGTTGTACACATTTATTTGAGCTCGATTGCGAAACAAGTTCTTTAACGCTCGAGACCTCATTTCTGATGGAATCCATCGCCACGAGAGAGAAGAAGCATGTGGAATATAAATGCCTTGCCTAAGGACACAATCATAACGGATCCAGTGGGGCTCGAACCTGAAGCGAACGTGCTACCACTGCGATATCACGACTTCCACCTGATATGTACAGTATTACAGTATGTGTGTCTCTCCGGCAGCAATCTTGTTTCAATGTCACAAAATGACAGGGGGTATGGCTGTATCCACAAGTGTCCTCTCGCGTGACATTATTACATTGCTTTGCCTTGTTGATGCTATCACAGGAACTTGAAATTGTATCCATAAGCCACGAAAGGTCTCGTAACTCTATCCATTTTTTAATAGAGGGGGTTGTCCTAGGATAGAGCACAGGGATTCGGCACGTTTGGGGGTACTAGTATATATATTTAAGTACCTAAATATATATACTAGTACCCCCAAACGTGCCGAATCCCTGTCAGATACATCGCACAGGCGGGAGTAACATCAGCCGGTTTTGGAATAATGCATTGAGATCCATCTCACAGGCGGGAGTAACAACAGCCGTTTTTGGAATAATGCATTGAGATCCATCTCACTGGCGGGAGTAACAACAGCCGATTTTGGAATAATGCATTGAGATCCATCTCACAGGCGGGAGTAACAACAGCCGGTTTTGGAATAATGCATTGAGATTCATCATACAGGCGGGAGTAACAGCAGCCGATTTTGGAATAATGCATTGAGATTCATCATACAGGCGGGAGTAACAGCAGTCGGATTTGGAATAATGCATTGAGATC
The DNA here is from genome assembly GCA_014843695.1 of Archivesica marissinica. Classification (NCBI taxonomy): domain Eukaryota; kingdom Metazoa; phylum Mollusca; class Bivalvia; order Venerida; family Vesicomyidae; genus Archivesica; species Archivesica marissinica. The sequence continues at coordinate 51,144,929 of CM026402.1, read as the reverse complement.
CATCTCACGGGCTGATACAATATGCACTAGACAATATATAATATGCACTATACAATATACACTGTACACTATACAATATGCAATATACACTGTGCACTATACACAATACACTATGCACTATACAATATGCACTATACAATATACACAATGCAATATACACTATACACTATGCACTATACAATATGCACTATACACAATGCAATATACACTGTGCACTATACACAATGCAATATACACTATGCACTATACAATATGCACTATACAATATACACTATGTCTCCAGGGGAAATGTGCAAGCCCCGGGCATTGTGGCATAAAGGCAGCTACCCCACTCCAGCCTCTCGTGCAATGAACATGATGTCCGTCTCGTAACTGATGGGTTATTAGTCGCCAGTACTACTTTGGGAATCCACATTGCATCCCCGTTCATCCCTACCGACGGGTCAGTCATTATCCCATTGTACTTCTGGAGGCGTCGCCCCCGATTTATCAGGGGACAACTTTATATAGACGTACACAGTTTCGCCCTGGTTGGAAATTATTTACCCGCGACTCATTATTTATATTTACATTAATTATTCATTTCAATGCAACATAGCAAATAATATCTCACTTTGTACTTGAGATGAAGACATTAGAAAGGAATATATCTAGTGGTAACACGCTGGACTGGTAATCCAGGGATCACAGGTTCGATCCCCCGTCTGACCCTAATAAAATTAACAGTCTTTCAGATGGGACGTTACACCGAGTTCTCGTGTCGGTGCTTCACCGTGCACGTAAAAGAACCAGAGGAGACTCTGGAATGGGTCTCTGTCTGTATCATGCACTGTCCTCCAACATCTAAAATGACTAATCTCTTAAGGAGGCGTCGCTCATATGGGCAACCGGTAGCGACGATAAATAAACGTAAGGCACACAAGGAATATATCAACATATACCAGCAGTACCGTACATCTATGTTCAGATTTATTGAACTGATAACTTCAAACAAACAAAACGGTTGTATTAAGCCTTGCGAAACATATAAAAGAAGCCAATGCATTATTGTAAATACACGACAATAGCAAAGGAACACGGCCCAACATTGAATGCGCATGCCCGTAACTTCGAGTGCGCATGTCAGCTGCATATCATTAGTGAGGAAATTCATACGAAAATGGATACAAACAGGGCATATACGTTCATCGAAGGAAATGCAATAACGATATCAATATACAATTTTAATGAAATTGAGTTACTCTTCAAAAATGAAGGTCCACATGCAGGTAGGCGAGGCAGACTATTTTATACTCCCTTGCTGTGATGTGAACACTTGTTGGATGGTAGTATTAGTGTGTAGCAAATGTTTCCAATTATTTGCCCCTCAACCTTAGCAAATGACAGCCAGCTGATTCCGTCAAATCGCAAGAACCCTTGGACTTGTAAAACTCTACTGCTTGTCTGTCCCAACCGTGGCACATCAAATCCAATCGGTTACAACCCCTACAAATAGCTGCCTTGGCAACTGCCTTCCACAACTGTGTACCAACTCCGGCTTTTCTGTATTATTGTTTTACATACAAATCTTCCAAGAACACGTTAACCCCTTCCCAAGCTGAGTAATACAAATAATACATGGCATGTCCCACAAGAGTGTCTCCATCTTCGGCTACGAAACATCTGAATAGTTTATCCGCTCCAAAACCGTCTTTACGAAGTCTGTCGGCGTCAAGTTTTGCCGGTCCATCGGGTTCTTTTAGATAATCTGCCAGCTCCTGTGCGAAAGAACTGGTAAAAGTTAGGTCTCGAGAATGAATAAAAGTACGGTGATAAGAACCTGTTTCCGAATGGAGCTACGAGAAAAAGTGTATAAACTAAGCTAACCACATTTATTTGTTGGTTTAAACATATTTATATTCCATCATGTACATGATTATTGACAACAATTGAAATAAGGAATTGGACAGAGTGCTATACAGCTTACGGTTGTCCTCTTTATTTGTTAATGCGTGTATATGTAATACCGGAACCAGGCCCGTAGCCACACTGAGACACACCGAGGCAGCTTCCTCGGTTAAAATTTCCAAAGCAAAACAAATATAATGGAAACAAATGTTGACTGATAGAGAGCTGAAAAGTCAATACCTCTAAACTCTTTCAATCAGAAAATCGCTTCTATACCCCAACCATTTTAAGGGGCAACATGCCCCCGGACCCCCTAGATTTCCTCGGTTGAAATTTGCCTCTGGCTACGGTACTGGGAACGTTTATGCATGTCGTTACAATATATTAATTGATATGTTTACCTGAATAGAGTCGGCTAACTGTTCACAGTCATTTATAATTGCTTCCCGAATGATCACTCTCGTTGCGTCCATGTACAACAATTAGTTTTGCTATGTAAGATATGTGTATTTTGTTATGCACATGTGTTGTGTTGTACTGTACCTCATGTGTGTATATATGTATGTGTATATACTCACACGAAAAATAACGTGTGCACTTGGCTTGGTTAGAGGGAGAATGTTATACTTATATAGATCTATGGAAGCAAAATATAGGCACATTTGGTATCAAAATGTGCACAAATTAGTGATAAACCGATTATCGCTAAGTCGCCGACAATCGTTCGCCGGCATGGACATCGGCGATAATCGATTGTGAAAATGTGTAATCGATTATAATCAACGAGTCTTTATTTTTTTTTTATTTTTTTGGAACCACGTTTAAGGCCCGTTTATTTTCCTCGTCATAGGTGACCTGTGGGTCGAGGGCATCCCACAAGCACCTTACAATAATGTACATTTTTTAACGAGTAGAATAAACAAACGGCATGAATAATAGATTAATAGTGTATATAAATATATCAAGTCATTATCATGTTGGCCTTAAAGTGCTGAAAAAATGTTCAGAAAGAAAAAAAAGAGAAAAGTGGTCTGCAGCCTACATTCTACCAAGTGATTGATGACAATTATTTTCAATATAATTTTAAATTAAAACTTTTTAGCATATTGCTTCCATATTTCGTCAAATTCAAATAATTTGTTCTGTATTGAAGCTGTCTCAAGTTCAGTATCATATAATAGTTTTAATCGACACATCAGATGTTGAACGGATGGTTTTGTGTCTTTATTTTTGTCTCTTACTTTTATGTTTGTTTATACCTCAAATAAAACTACGATTTACTATTGGCTGTATTTTATTAGCATTGCACGTTTGCAACAACAATTCTAACTGTATCTAGTACTAGACTTTTCACTAGTATGTCACTAAGTGTTCTGTCCTCTATTAACTTAAAAACTAATTTTATATCAGGTGGCAGTCCAGTAACTTAAAGTCTAGTACTCAGATGTAACTGAGTAACTAATTTGTCGAAACTAGTAACTTGTAAGTAATTTATTAGTACTAAATAGATTGTTAAACTCACAAATTAGATGGAATGATTTTGATTTATAACTATATCAATTGTCCGATTAATAATCAATTATCTAATCGCTTTACCCGTCCGATTATTCCGATTAATCGATTATGGATTTTGAAACCGATGCACATCACTAGCAAAAATGTATTGGCTACACGATGTTTTACTTTTCATTTAAAAATGATAATTATCAGAACACTAGGCCACGGAGACGGTATATTTCGAAGTTAGATGGGTCTCTTTTTTACTTTGAATGAGGTAAATTGTGATGACAGGAGCTGTGTACTTAATGTCTATGGTTGATAATTTTCATTACAAAATGATTGTGCCGTTGGTTAATGAAGCAGTTAGATATGTCTTAGCCTGACAACAGGCGTCGATGTATTTTGCCTGGTCAGTCAAATAAATATATATTTAACACCGAGACATTCATTTGGACCGTATTGAGTTTCTGATCATATCAACGCCTGGGGAAACTGGCGGGGATACCCGTGAAATGATCAATTCTATTAATATGCCTATTAGCACGTGACTCAATTACTGACGTACTTGAATCGAATTGGCCGCCATTGTTTACTGGTCAACGGAACGATAAATAGTTTTTAAAAGTACAAATGTTGCCAGAAGTTAAAAAGTGACAAATCGACAGACTGGAACCCACACTAGATATGTCTCCAACTGTTATTGGTGGAGGAAGACCGTATGCATGCCCAATCGAGCAGTATTTCGGGCGTAATCAACTACCTTCGGAAGTGCGCAAGCCTGTTGGAGAGTTTCCTCACATCAGAATACGAATTCGACACCCCCAGTAGGATTCGAACCTACATCGGTGAGTGGTTTTGATTTGAAGTAAACGGTCGTAGCAACTCCACAGAGTTAGCATATTGACAGAGCGATCCTATTGTTTTCGATACGGCACATATTGACCACAGGAACTTGAAATTCTATCCGTAAGCCACCAACGGTCTCGTACCTCTATCCTAGGATACCCCCCTCTATTAAAAACAGAGGTGTCCTAGGATAGGGGTACTAGACCGTTGGTGGCTTATGGATACAATTTCCTGTGTATTGTCGAATGATACATCACTGGCAGACTTGTTCACGTGCAGGCACTTAGTCAATGGTCCATTAGCATCTGTGCCAATTAACATTTTTGGAATGCTTACATTTTGTAAAATGTTCGACACACATCTTCATTCCAACAGCACTGTATATGCAACAATTCAAAACGTCGATTTCTCCTACTACATTTCCTACTATGAACGTATGTTTCCTGTTTGTAGCCAATTTCGTATGAATTTCTTCACTAACGATTTGCAGCTGACATGCGTATTCGAAGCGACGGTCATGCGCATTGGGTAGCGTTTCTCGCAAGAAAATTCGTTTCGTACAGATTACACTTTTCCAAGGATGATCTATTCACCAGATCGGACACACGGCAAGTCGCAAATCTGGACTACAATTTAAATGCGGGCTAGATGTTTCTTTGTGCCATTGAAACGAGTGACGGTTAATAGTTTCCATTGGGGTATGAACTACATTGTGTGTGTTTAAAGTTATCGTGAATGTATTGTGTCTCCAAACACATTAACCACACCCAATGTAGTTCATACCCCAATGGAAACTATAAACCTTCAATGTCCTCCTTTTCGTTCTTCCTCTTGCTTGAGCCTTGGTCTTGGGGTGCACTTCTTGGGAAACTGGACAATGGATTATATAGACTAGTACCTTTCTTTGAAAAGTCAAAAAACTAATACGACATAATTATAATCATGCTCTATAAAGTGTGTACATGTTTTCAGCTTTGATTTTTATCTAAAATGACTAATCTCTTCAGGAGGCGTCGCTCATATGGGCAACAGGTAGCGACGATAAATAAACGTAAAACACACACACACACAGCTTTGGTTGCGTAATAACGCCACTTTCATTATGTAGTGTTCAAATCGTGTCTATGGGGAGGGAGGGAGGGAGGGAGGGCCAATCACTAATGTTATCAGAACTTGTCGCCCAACCCATTTGCTAATTATTTATCGGTTATATGATTGTTATTGTTGCATACATGTATATAGAGTCTACGTCCGTTATGTCAAAGTCGGTTATGTCGAATAACAGCGACAACCAATAAAACTTGATTTTATTTGAATGTTGTATGTGTCTACAGGCCTGTAGCCACACTGAGGTAAATGAGGCACAGGCATGTAGCCACACTGAGGAAAATGAGGCACAGGCATGTAGCCACACTGAGGAAAATGAGGCACAGGCCTGTAGCCACACTGAGGAAAATGAGGCACATGCCTGTAGCCACTCTGGGGAAAATGAGGCACAGGCATGTAGCCACACTGAGGAAAATGAGGCACAGGCATGTAGCCACACTGAGGAAAATGAGGCACAGGCCTGTAGCCACACTGAGGAAAATTAGGCACAGACCTCGGTTAGAATTTGGCAAGTAACGACAGGTATAGGAAAACTCTTGATAAAACTGCATTCAGAATGCACAGACAAGCATACACAAAAATAATTCCGGGGGTCGCCTCGGTTATTTTCATATTCTGGGTACGGCACTGGTCTGTGAACAACGCTGCCAGGGATGTACTCTTCGCCCCATATAAGTATGCCTAATATTCTTTTCTTTTTCTGTCAAACACAGTGTTTGGAACGGTTTGTATTAGGGGTATTATTGGCACCGGCATCTTATGCCCCTCCGATGAGTATTTCAGACACAGTCGGGCAGGGTATCCGGGTAGACAGAACGACCTTTTTACAGGCCAGCTGGATAGCTTGCGCATACATGACCATGCAATAATTCGAATTTCCGAGCCTGATTCGAACGAACAGCATACGCACATATACAATCAAGCTCCTGTATATACATGCATGTAAACAAGATATGTGTTTCAGTGTGATATTGGTACAATGTGGCTTGTATAATACATCAACCATTATCATATTGTACATTTTTATTATTATAAAAATTAATCAAGAATTATAAACTCCTTTGAAAGATGGATATTACAGTATGAATCTCAACAATTTTTATATTCATAGAGTGGTGGAACCTATGCTCGGCGTAAATCCTACATATAGTGTGGTGGAACCTATGCTCGGCGTAAATCCTACATATAGAGTGGTGGAACCTATGCTCGGCGTAAATCCTACATATAGAGTGGTGGAACCTATGCTCGGCGTAAATCCTACATATAGAGTTGTGGAACCTATGCTCGGCGTAAATCCTACATATAGAGTGGTGGAACCTATGCTCGGCGTAAATCCTACATATAGATGGTGGTTGGTTTTTGTGGGGAGTGGTGGAACCTATGCTCGGCGTAAATCCTACATATAGAGTGGTGGAACCTATGCTCGGCGTAAATCCTACATATAGAGTGGTGGAACCTATGCTCGGCGTAAATCCTACATATAGAGTGATGGAACCTATGCTCGGCGTAAATCCTACATAGCATGGCATATAGTTTATACAAATTTATTTTAGCTCGATTGCGAAACAAGTTATTTCAACTTATATAAATCACTCTCGAGACCTCATTCCTGATGGAATCCATCGCCACGAGGGAGAGGCAACGTGGAATTTAAATGCCTTGCCTAAGGGCACAATCGTAACGGCTCCAGCGGGGCTCGAACTCCGGACCTTTCGCACCTGAAGCGAACGCGCATCCACTGCGCTATCACGACTTCCACAAGACTTCTGAGCATGGCCTATAAAAAGTTAAATGCACTTGCCGTATATTATTATTTTCTTAAGTCGTGAACACAACTTTCATAAAATTGTTGTTGACAAGTTTAGCTTCATTACGTAACCATGCGCTTAAATACAGCTATCGCAACGGCACCTGTTTCCATGGGGACCTAGATACTTTAGGGCATGACTTTTTTTATTTATGCATGGGTAAATGTTGAATATAATATTTTGACTTAGTAACATCAATAACTAACAATATTACAACTCATAAGAAACTTTTTTCTGGTTATTTGTACATTTTCCCCCAATCCGGATAGCCACCTGAAATGCTCATAAACCGCACATTTCGGTGGAAAAAAATTTCCCTACAAGTTGTCTGTTTATATTCGGCTACTGAACCAGTCAGGTGACAGTTGCATTAGGCTACCGGTACGCACATCGGAATGTTATTGAACCATGTTTCACCTGTCAGCGAAAATAGGTTAAAACTATTTAAATATTTTAAATACGAATGGAAAAAATACGCCGAGCATAGGAATACGCCGAGCATAGGAATAGAGCATCGGAATACGCCGAGCATAGGAATAGAGCATAGGAATACGCCGAGCATAGGAATAGAGCATAGGAATACGCCGAGCATAGGAATAGAGCATAGGAATACGCCGAGCATAGGAATGCGCCGAGCATAGGAATAGAGCATAGGAATACGCAGAGCATAGGAATAGAGCATAGGAATACGCCGAGCATAGGAATAGAGCATAGGAATACGCCGAGCATAGGAATACGCCGAGCACAGGAATACGCCGAACATAGGAATAGGAGCATAGGAATACGCCGAGCATAGGAATAGAGCATAGGAATACGCCGAGCATAGGAATAGAGCATAGGAATACGCCGAGCATAGGAATAGAGCATAGGAATACGCCGAGCATAGGAATAGAGCATAGGAATACGCCGAGCATAGGAATAGAGCATAGGAATACGCCGAGCATAGGAATAGAGCATAGGAATACGCCGAGCACAGGAATACGCCGAGCATAGGAATACGCCGAGCATAGAAACACGATAAAAACAGAGGAAACAAAATACTGTTAGGGAGTATCTATTTGCATATCCAACATTAGTTACAGTGCAGTTTTAATAAAAATAGCCATAAAGTCCGCTCTACCATACATGTCTCTTTGCCAAAGATTAACTGAGTTGATTTTTGAATACACAAATTGTGGATATGTTGCGTGTGCTTCGAAAGTACACACGGCAGCGGTGTTGGTGTTGATGACAGCAATATGTCCCAGATCTTTAGGACAGCCTTGATACGACCTATTGACGAAGAAACGGCGATCGTGACTATCTTTGACGAAATTTCCATCGATTGAAAAGTAGTTGTATGCTTGTGTCGATGTGAGATCCGAGTAACTAGATGAGATGATAATATCACTCTTTCTACCATTGAAGATAATGTGGGCAACTTGCCGGTCTTGTTCATAGAATGCGAATTTGACATACTCGATTCCTAGTGTGGCCCAGTTAGCAACGAGGCCATTTCTGTAGTGCAAGCCATGTGATCGTTCCATTGTCATAGGCTTATCTGCATTTGTCCCTAGACCTGTTTTAAACAATATAGAATTTGATTATTGTTTTAGATTTGTCCACATATATATCATGATCATACTGGTTTTCGTACCACATATATATCATGGTCATACTGGTTTTCGTACCACATATATATCATGGTCATACTGGATTTCGTACCACATATATATCATGGTCATACTGGTTTTCGTACCACATATATATCATGGTCATACTGGATTTCGTACCACATATATATCATGGTCATACTGGATTTCGTACCACATATATATCATGGTTATACTGGATTTCGTACCACATATATATCATGGTCATACTGGTTTTCGTACCACATATATATCATGGTTATACTGGTTTTCGTACCACATATATATCATGGTCATACTGGTTTTCGTACCACATATATATCATCGTCATACTGGATTTCGTACCACAAATATATCATGGTCATACTGGTGCTTACTAATGAGAGACATCGGTCAGATATTGCCCCTGATTACTCCCTAAGAGTAGATAGGTCCTATTAAGTGTTGTCCTCTGTTTTTATCGTTGTTTCCTTTGCACAACATGCAACATTTGCTAGCAATTGTATTTCACTATCCCTTTATATGATTATTAAATTACGATATCTCGACATATCTCATACAGTATATGCAATGGGTACTTATTTGTAAACCAATGCTATCAGTTAATTAACACGATTTTGATAAAATCACGAGTATCATACCGCAACATCTGGTTAGGGAACAACAGTAAAAACAAAGGATTCTAACTAAAAGGACCTATTCACATTTTGGAATAAATCAGACTTTATCTGCCAAGTGAGGTAATAGAAAATTAGAGATGCCTCTCATTGAAGCTTTTAAATGTTTACTATATTAAACATGTTAATCATATGAGGATAATCTCAAAATATCCCAAGAATATATTTAGAGGGCTGAGTGCAATACTATCGTAAGGGCTTCGCTAAATCATTGTAACTCACTAATTCTATATACATGTAGTTACACCAGTTTTGCACTAAGAACCCTATATGTCTAGTTCCAAACATGAGATCATCCGGATGGGTCATATATATAATATGCCGTTTAAATATTCGTATAACACAACGAAAGGTCAATCAGCAGTAACTGTGCCTGCCTATGTGTTTGCTAGAAGAAAGTAGAACAGACGTACCGTTTATTTGTTTGCTAGAATGAGGTAGAACAGACGTACCGTTTATTTGTTTGCTAGAAGGAAGTAGAACAGACGTACCGTTTATTTGTTTGCTAGAACGAAGTAGAACAGACGTACCGTTTATTTGTTTGCTAGAACGAAGTAGAACAGACGTACCGTTTATTTGTTTGCTAGAAGGAACTAGAACAGACGTACCGTTTATTTGTTTGCTAGAAGGAAGTAGAACAGACGTACCGTTTATTTGTTTGCTAGAACGAAGTAGAACAGACGTACCGTTTATTTGTTTGCTGGAAGTAAGTAGAACAGACGTACCGTTTATTTGTTTGCTAGAAGGAAGTAGAACAGACGTACCGTTTATTTGATTGTTAGAATGAAGTAGAACAGACGTACAGTTTATTTGTTTGCTAGAAGGAAGTAGAACAGACGTACCGTTTATTTGTTTGCTAGAAGGAAGTAGAACAGACGTACCGTTTATTTGATTGTTAGAATGAAGTAGAACAGACGTACAGTTTATTTGTTTGCTAGAAGGAAGTAGAACAGACGTACCGTTTATTTGTTTGCTAGAAGGAAGTAGAACAGACGTACCGTTTATTTGTTTGCTAGAAGGAAGTAGAACAGACGTACCGTTTAACCACGCGTCGTGGACACTGTACCCATTCCCGGAAGTTCCTCTAAATACCATCTGCCAACCACCGGACTCCAGATCCTCCGTCTTTAACGCACGTTCACGTCCCTCACTACAAGTATTTTATCAGACGTTATTGCCTTTTCCAAATGATAACGATATTAATAGTCATAGTAAATTCCCACCCTCTAGCCTAGCGAGCAAGGGACCTTTACTGTAACACGAGAAAATAGTGTAGTTATTTTTTAAATTAAAATATCGTACCGGAAATATGTATTATGGGAAGTACTGGTGGAAACAGGAATTGATTTCCGGAGAACGCCCGTCTATGTCTCTGCATGTGTTTAGTTCCGGCTAACTGCTTATGTCGGCTACGCCTGTCCATGTCTATGTAAGGGTTTAGTACCGGCTACGCCTGTCTAGGTCTCTGCATGTGTTTAGTTCCGACTAACTGCTTATGTCGGCTACGCCTGTCCATGTCTCTGTAAGGGTTTAGTACCGGCTACGCCTGTCTAGGTCTCTGCATGTGTTTAGTTCCGGCTAACTGCTTATGTCGGCTACGCCTGTCCATGTCTCTGTAAGGGTTTAGTACCGGCTGCGCCTGTCTAGGTCTCTGCATGTGTTTAGTTCCAGCTAACTGCTTATGTCGGCTACGCCTGTCTATGTCTCTGTAAGGGTTTAGTACCGGCTACGCCTGTCTAGGTCTCTGCATGTGATTAGTTCCGGCTAACTGCTTATGTCGGCTACGCCTGTCTAGGTCTCTACAAGTGTTTGTACAGGCTAACTGCTTATGTCGGCTACGCCTGTCCATGTCTCTGTAAGGGTTTAGTACCGGCTACGCCCGTCTATGTCTCTGTAAGTGTTTAGTACCGGCTAACTGCTTAGGTCGGCTATGCCTGTCTAGGTCTCTACAAGTGTTTGTACCGGCTAACTGCTAAGGTCGGCTATGCCTGTCTAGGTCTCTACAAGTGTTTAGTACCGGCTAACTGCTTAGGTCGACTACGCCTGTCTAGGTCTCTACAAGTGTTTAGTACCGACTAACTGCTTAGGTCGACTACGCCTGTCTAGGTCTCAGCAAGTATTGAGTACCGGCTAACTGCTTAGGTCGGCTACGCCTGTCTAGGTCTCAGCAAGTATTGAGTACCGGCTAACTGTTTAGGTCGGCTACGCCTGTCTAGGTCTCAGCAAGTATTGAGTACCGGCTAACTGCTTAGGTCGGCTACGCCTGTCTAGGTCTCTACAAGTGTTTAGTACCGACTAACTGCTTAGGTCGGCTACGCCTGTCTAGGTCTCAGTAAATATTGAGTATCGGCTAACTGCTTAGGTCGGCTGCGCCTGTCTAGGTCTCAGCAAGTATTGAGTACCGGCTAACTGCTTAGGTCGGCCACGCCTGTCTAGGTCTCTACAAGTGTTTAGTACCGGCTAACTGCTTGGGTCGGCAACGCCTGTCTAGCTCTCTACAAGTGTTTAGTACCGGCTAACTGCTTAGGTCGGCCACGCCTGTCTAGGTATATACAAGTGTTTAGTACCGGCTAACTGCTTAGGTCGGCCACGCCTGTCTAGGTATATACAAGTGTTTAGTACCGGCTAACTGCTTAGGTCGGCCACGCCTGTCTAGGTATATACAAGTATTGAGTACCGGCTAACTGATTAGGTCGGCCACGCCTGTCTATGTATATACAAGTGTTTAGTACCGGCTAACTGCTTAGGTCGGCCACGCCTGTCTAGGTATATACAAGTGTTTAGTACCGGCTAACTGCTTAGGTCGGCCACGCCTGTCTAGGTATATACAAGTGTTTAGTACCGGCTAACTGCTTAGGTCGGCCACGCATGTCTAGGTATATACAAGTGTTTAGTACCGGCTAACTGCTTAGGTCGGCTACGCCTGTCTAGGTCTCTACAAGTGTTTAGTACCGGCTAACTGCTTAGGTCGGCCACGTCTGTCTAGGTATATACAAGTGTTTAGTACCGGCTAACTGCTTAGGTCGGCCACGTCTGTCTAGGTATATACAAGTGTTTAGTACCGGCTAACTGCTTAGGTCGGCCACGCCTGTCTAGCTCTCTACAAGTGTTTAGTACCGGCTAACTGCTTAGGTCGGCCACGCCTGTCTAGGTATATACAAGTGTTTAGTACCGGCTAACTGCTTAGGTCGGCCACGCCTGTCTAGCTCTCTACAAGTGTTTAGTACCGGCTAACTGCTTAGGTCGGCCACGCCTGTCTAGGTATATACAAGTGTTTAGTACCGGCTAACTGCTTAGGTCGGCCATGCCTGTCTAGGTATATACAAGTGTTTAGTACCGGCTAACTGCTTAGGTCGGCCACGCCTGTCTAGGTATATACAAGTGTTTAGTACCGGCTAACTGCTTAGGTCGGCCACGCCTGTCTAGCTCTCTACAAGTATTTAGTACCGGCTAACTGCTTAGGTCGGCAACGCCTGTCTATGTCTATACAAGTGTTTAGTACCGGCTAACTGCTTAGGTCGGCAACGCCTGTCTAGGTCTATACAAGTGTTTAGTACCGGCTAACTGCTTAGGTCGGCCACGCCTGTCTAGCTCTCTACAAGTGTTTAGTACCGGCTAACTGCTTGGGTCGGCCACGCCTGTCTAGCTCTCTACAAGTATTTAGTACCGGCTAACTGCTTGGGTCGGCAACGCCTGTCTAGCTCTCTACAAGTGTTTAGTACCGGCTAACTGCTTGGGTCGGCAACGCCTGTCTAGCTCTCTACAAGTGTTTAGTACCGGCTAACTGCTTGGGTCGGCAACGCCTGTCTAGCTATCTACAAGTGTTTAGTACCGGCTAACTGCTTAGGTCGGCAACGCCTGTCTAGCTCTCTACAAGTGTTTAGTACTGGCTAACTGCTTAGGTCGGCCACGCCTGTCTAGGTCTCTACAAGTATTGCGTACCGGCTAACTGCTTAGGTCGGCCACGCCTGTCTAGGTCTCTACAAGTGTTTAGTACCGGCTAACTGCTTAGGTCGGCCACGCCTGTCTAGGTATATACAAGTGTTTAGTACCGGCTAACTGCTTAGGTCGGCAACGCCTGTCTAGGTATATACAAGTGTTTAGTACCGGCTAACTGCTTAGGTCGGCCACGCCTGTCTAGGTATATACAATTGTTTAGTACCGGCTAACTGCTTAGGTCGGCCACGCCTGTCTAGGTATATACAAGTGTTTAGTACCGGCTAACTGCTTAGGTCGGCCACGCCTGTCTAGGTCTCTACAAGTGTTTAGTACCGGCTAACTGCAATGCTTATGTCAGCTAATCCGATCTATGTATCTGCAATTGTCATTCAATAGAAAATAAATAAACTGAGAACTAGAAATGTACTTACTTAAGCACACTGGGACAACTCTGCGTGAATGCCGCTTCAAACAACGTCGCTGTTAAAAGGAAACAACGTAAAATAGTTTGTGAACACGTCATGGTTGGTTTTGTTATGGTAAATGAGTCCTAGAGAAACTTTCTGTTATAGCCCGTTTACTGAAGTTTGTTTACTCATAATTCCATTGACATATTTACATTAAGCGCAAAATTTGAGAGAAAAACAAAATTGTTGATTGTTTTCCACCCAGTTTACTTGACACTTGACATGTAGCTGTTTTTAAGCGTTAACCTTAGTTTTGTTTGATAGAGTACGCGGAACTGTCAACATTGTGATACAATAAAACATAACAATGAACGTGAACATGTTAGTCAGATTCATTGGCCTTGTAACTTTAAACAAGCAACAAAAACAAATGTGTTGTTGTTTTTGGCCAATAACAGTTATACTAGGAAAGGAACAAGAGAAAGATAATGTACTTACATACAAGAGTATGCTACATAATGCTATAAAAACAGACGGATCTGTAGTCCAGTGGTAACCCCGTCTGACCCTAATAAAATTAACAGTCTTTCAGATGGGACATTAAACCGAGATCTCGTGTCGGTGCTTTACACCGTGTACGTAAAAGAACCAGAGGAGACCCTGGAATGGGTCTCTGTCTGTATCATTGCACTATCCTCCAAAAATCTAAAATGACTAATCTCTTCAGGAGGCGTCGCTCATGTGGGCAACCGATAGCGACGATAAATAAACGTAAAAACACACAATGCTATAAAAATGCAGTTTCCGAATGAACCACCTCCGTAGTCAAGTGGTTAAGGTCGCTGACTTGTATCCACAATAATCTAACATCTCTGATGGTCACGGGTTCGAGCCCCGCTCATACCGTGTCTCATTTATATGAAAAAGTTGGCAGTTTCTTACGGAGGTTGGTGCACCAAGTACTGGTTAACCACAGGAGCCTGCCCAGGAAAGGTGTTGTTAGGTAAACTGCCCATCGCTCAAATGGGAAACCGGTAGCGACGTTAAATGAACTTTAAATAAAAGTATATAGATGTCTCCGTGGCCGTGTGGTTAAAGCTTCAGCCTACGGAGCGGGAGAAGGTTCGAACCTCGTTAGGGGTTAGTTCTGATATGTCCGGTTGGTGAGGCGTCAGCTAGCAGACCGGCACGGATACAATGATAGGATTCGGGTTCGGCGTCAGCTAGTTAAATAAGTGTGACAGATTTCGGTAGTCTCTGTGTATTTGTACTTATTCCGGTAGTCTCTGTGTATTTGTACTTATTCCGGTAGTCTCTGTGTATTTGTACTTATTCCGGTAGTCTCTGTGTATTTGTACATTATTCCGGTAGTCTCTGTGTATTTGTACTTATTCCGGTAGTCTCTGTGTATTTGTACTTATTCCGGTAGTCTCTGTGTATTTGTACATTATTCCGGTAGTCTCTGTGTATTTGTACATTATTCCGGTAGTCTCTGTGTATTTGTACTTATTCCGGTAGTCTCTGTGTATTTGTACTTATTCCGGTAGTCTCTGTGTATTTGTACTTATTCCGGTAGTCTCTGTGTATGTGTACATTATTCTGGTAGTCTCTGTGTATTTGTACTTATTCCGGTAGTCTCTGTGTATGTGTACATTATTCCGGTAGTCTCTGTGTATTTGTACTTATTCCGGTAGTCTCTGTGTATTTTTACATGCTTTGATTTTACGGTACACCAGTACAATCTAGGATATATTGAGCCAAACAGGCTTTAAAATTTCGGTTTCCCGTCTCATTTACTAAAACACGTGTTATCGAACGAAATAGTTCACACCTGCTGGAATTCTATCTATCTATCTTCCTTTAATGTCGAACCCCTCGCGGGGATGTAGACATGTATGCGGGAATTGCAGAGATGCAGCCAAACCTAGCGTGACCAGATCCAGATATAATCCTCGGAATGATTGGTACTATGTGAGGTGCGAATAGTTCCTCACACAGACCGATACTAGTGGAAGTCGTGATAGCGCTATGGATGGGCGTTCGCTTCAGATGTGAAAGGTCCGGAGTTTGAGCCCGGCTGGAGCCATTACGATTGTGCCCTTAGGCAAGGCATTTAACTTCCACGTTGCCTCTTCTCTCTCCCTCGTGGCGATGGAATCCATCAGGAATGAGGTCTCGAGAGTGATTAATATAAGTTGTAAGAACTTGTTTCGCAATCGAGCTAAAATAATTTGTATAAACTACAGACCGATATTTTACATATTGGATCGTATTAGATTTCTATCCTATACTTGCTGGCTGATGAACCCTGATATATTGAGAGATATTAGCAATAATAACTGTGCATTTAAATATAACAGAATTGTCTTCCCTTTGACTATAGTACAAATTTATTTGAGCTCGATTGCGAAACAAGTTCTTTAACGCTCGAGACCTCATTTCTGATGGAATCCATCGCCACGAGAGAGAAGAAGCATGTGGAATATAAATGCCTTGCCTAAGGACACAATCATAACGGATCCAGTGGGGCTCGAACCTGAAGCGAACGTGCTACCACTGCGATATCACGACTCCCACCTCATATGTACAGTATTACAGTGCAGCCATCTTATTTCAATGTCACAAAATGGCAGGGGGTATGGCTGTATCCACAAGTGTCCTCTCGTGTGACATTATTACATTGCTTTGCCTTGTTGATGCTATTTTATTTACTATTATTAGTTACTATTGCTGCCTAAATTGTTGCGTGATCTTTATTCCAAAATAAAACATTATAATATTAGCTTGCGGGAGTAACAGCAGTCGATTTTGGAATAATGCACGGAGATCTATCTCACTGGTGGGAATAACAGCAGCCGGTTTGGAATAATGCATTGATATTCATCTCACGGGCGGGAGTAACAGCAGCCGATTTTGGAATAATGCATTGCGATCCATCTCACAGGCGGGAGTAACAGCAGCCGATTTTGGAATAATGCATTGAGATCCACCTCACAGGCGGGAGTAACAGCAGCCGATTTTGGAATAATGCATTGAGATCCACGCACAGGCGGGAGTAACAGCAGCCGATTTTGGAATAATGCATTGAGATCCATCTCACAGGCGGAAGTAACAGCAGCCGATTTTGGAATAATGCATTGAGATCCATCTCATGGGCGGGAGTAACAGCAGCCGATTTTGGAATAATGCATTGAGATCCATCTCACAGGCGGAAGTAACAGCAGCCGATTTTGGAATAATGCATTGAGATCCATCTCACAGGCGGGAGTAACAGCAGCCGATTTTGGAATAATGCATTGAGATACATCTCACGGGCGGGAGTAACAGCAGCCGATTTTGGAATAATGCATTGAGATCCATCTCACAGGCGGAAGTAACAGCAGCCGATTTTGGAATAATGCATTGAGATCCATCTCACAGGCGGGAGTAACAGCAGCCGATTTTGGAATAATGCATTGAGATCCATCTCACAGGCGGAAGTAACAGCAGCCGATTTTGGAATAATGCATTGAGATCCATCTCACAGGCGGGAGTAACAGCAGCCGATTTTGGAATAATGCATTGAGATCCATCTCACGGGCGGGAGTAACAGCAGCCGATTTTGGAATAATGCATTGAGATCCATCTCACAGGCGGAAGTAACAGCAGCCGATTTTGGAATAATGCATTGAGATCCATCTCACAGGCGGGAGTAACAGCAGCCGATTTTGGAATAATGCATTGAGATCCATCTCACAGGCGGGAGTAACAGCAGCCGATTTTGGAATAATGCATTGAGATCCATCTCATGGGCGGGAGTAACAGCAGCCGGTTTTGGAATAATGCATTGAGATCCATCTCACAGGGGGGGAGTAACAGCAGCCGAAAGACAAAGTGTATGTATGTCTGTAACATACTTTATAAAACTTCCTTTCCGCACCAATACATACTTCTCATGTGATTTCATCATTCCTACTGTGGCTGCCATTTTGTTTGGCCAACCTGACCATAATTATACTTTTTTGTAATGAAAATTATCAACCAGAGACATTAATTACACAGCTCCTGTCATCAAAATTGACCTCATTCAAAGTAAAAAAGAGACCCATCTAACTTCGAAATATACCGTCTCCGTGGCCCAGTGGTTAAAGCGTCCGCCTACGGAACGGGAGGTCGAAGGTTCGAATCTCGTCAGGGGTTCGTTCTGATATGGCCGGTTTGTGAGCCGCCAGCTAGTTAAATAATGGTTACCGATTGCCTACCAGCCTGGCGCCTGGCATACAAGCATAGGATTCGGGAAGTACTGATGTTCATAAAAAGAGGTGTCTCATAAGTCAGAAATGACTGGCCCTTTAAATAGGGGTGACACTATAATAAACAAAACACTTATACTAGCGTAATTTTTGTTTTTTCATACAATATTTTATTTTTCATCCCATCACCATGGTTCAAATGTTGTTGGAAAGCTCTCAGTGAACAAGTTTGTTTTGGTATCATTTCACAAATTTCGGTTCACTAACGAATAAAAAATAATTTGCCTGTATATTAATATTTCAACTGTGAAAATAGACTTTTAGGTACAAGTTAAGTTCTTATATATTATCATACATCATTGTCAAAAATATAAATTAATATTTAAAAAGTCCATTTCAATACATTTAAACTGATACCAAAGTTTATATTACCAAACAAAAATTAACTATGTTATTGCAATTAAAGAATTACTAAGAATATCCTGATATTATATGTATTACACAGGCCATGGGAACTATGTATTACACAGACCGTGGGAACTATGTATTACACAGAACGTGGGAACTGTATTACACAGGCCGTGGGAACTATGTATTACACAGGCCGTGGGAACTATGTATTACACAGACCGTGGGAACTATGTATTACACAGACCGTGGGAACTATGTATTACACAGACCGTGGGAACTATGTATTACACAGACCGTGGGAACTATGTATTACACAGGCCGTGGGAACTATGTATTACACAGACGGTGGGAACTATGTATTACACAGACCGTGGGAACTATGTATTACACAGACCGTGGGAACTATGTATTACACAGACCGTGGGAACTATGTATTACACAGACCGTGGGAACTATGTATTACACAGGCCGTGGGAACTATGTATTACACAGACGGTGGGAACTATGTATTACACAGGTCGTGGGAACTATGTATTACACAGGCCGTGGGAACTATGTATTACACAGGCCGTGGGAACTATGTATTACACAGGCCGTGGGAACTATGTATTACACAGGCCGTGGGAACTATGTATTACACAGGCCATGGGAACTATGTATTACACAGACCGTGGGAACTATGTATTACACAGACCGTGGGAACTATGTATTACACAGACCGTGGGAACTATGTATTACACAGACCGTGGGAACTATGTATTACACAGGCCGTGGGAACTATGTATTACACAGACGGTGGGAACTATGTATTACACAGGTCGTGGGAACTATGTATTACACAGGCCGTGGGAACTATGTATTACACAGGCTGTGGGAACTATGTATTACACAGGCCGTGGGAACTATGTATTACACAGGCCGTGGGAACTATGTATTACACAGGCCGTGGGAACTATGTATTACACAGGCCGTGGGAACTATGTATTACACAGACCGTGGGAACTATATATTACACAGGCCGTGGGAACTATGTATTACACAGGCCGTGGGAACTATGTATTACACAGGCCGTGGGAACTATGTATTACACAGGCCGTGGGAACTATATATTACACAGGCCGTGGGAACTATGTATTACACAGGCCGTGGGAACTATATATTACACAGACCGTGGGAACTATATATTACACAGGCCGTGGGAACTATGTATTACACAGGCCGTGGGAACTATGTATTACACTTTGAAAGTCTGTGTTTCATCTAGGGAAAATGTGGATGATATTCCCACTCAATACTCTAGTCGATCCGTGTTTATGCTCGTGATTGTTATGGCAAAAAGGTGTGTTGTCCGTCCGTCTGTGTTATCCACCGGGGCCGGATGGTTACGGTCACTGACTTCAAATCACTTGCACCTAACCTCTGTAGTTTTGAATCCCACTGGGGGGGTATGAAATTCTTTCATGTGATGAAGCTATCCAGGTGTGGAGGTTGGTGGTTCTACCCAGGTGCCTGCTCGGGGGTGCACCAAGGGTCTTCTTCCACCAATAGTAGGTAGCGAGTCGCCATATGACCTAAGATGTTTAGGCGAATTTAACCCCCCCCCCCAAAAACTATTCACAATATGAAAGTTTTGAGTAAATATCACTACTAATTCAATTGGTCATGTGTATGGGCCCTTATGAAGATTGGCCTAGTCAAATATGTGTCCTCGTTAACTAAAGTCTTTATTATTATTATTATTATTATACGTTAGTGAGTAGTCGTCTCTAGCAAGTCATGACGCCTCCAGTGGCATAGCTTGTCCTCAATTGATGTGCTAAGTCCAGTAGTGTGGGTTCTTTGACCATTTCCTCTCCTCCCCAGTGATTTTGTTGATTTTAGAACGCATCTTGTGAGCTCTAGTGTATTTTCCAAAGTAACATTTTGAGCTATACATTTTTGAAAATAATTTCTTATGTTTCTAGAATATGTCCAGAATTGATGACTATCAATACTTGCATGAATTATACACATATGTAGTTTGCTCCTGCTGCCATGCACTATACACTACAATATGCACTATACAATATACACTGTGCACTATACACTATGCACTATACAATATGCACTATACACGGTGCACTATACACAATGCAATATACACTATGCACTATACAATATACACGGTGCACTATACACAATGCAATATATACTATGCACTATACAATATGCACTATACAATATACACGGTGCACTATACACAATACAATATACACTATGTACTATACAATATGCACTATACAATATACACGGTGCACTATACACAATGCAATATACACAATACACTATACACTATGCACTATAAAATATGCACTATACAATATACACGGTGCACTATACACAATGCAATATGCACTATACAATATACACGGTGCACTATACACAATACAATATACACTATGCACTATACAATATACACTGTGCACTATAATATGCACTATACATTACGCAATATACAATGTGCACTCTACACAATGCAATATACACTATGCACTATACACGGTGCACTATACACAATGCAATATACACTATGCACTATACAATATGCACTATACAATATACACGGTGCACTATACACAATGCAATATACACTATGCACTATACAATATGCACTATACAATATACACGGTTCACTATACACAATGCAATATACACAATGCAATATACAATATGCACTATAGAATATACACTGTGCACTATACAATATGCACTCTACAATATACACTATACAATATACACTGTGCACTATGCACAATGCAATATACGCTATGCAATATACAATATACACTATACAATATACACTGCACTATACAATATGCACTATACACAATGCAATATACACTATACAATATGCACTATACAATATACACTGTGTACTATACAATATGCACTATACACAATGCAATATACACTATACAATATACACTGTGCACTATACACAATGTAATATACACTATACAATATGCACTATACAATATACACTGTGTACTATACACAATGCAATATACACTGTGCACTATAAAATATGCACTATACAATATGCACTATACACAATGCAATATACAATGTGCACTATAGAATATACACTGTGCACTATACAATATGCACTCTACAATATACACTATACAATATACACGGTGTACTATGCACAATGCAATATACGCTATGCAATATACACTATACAATATACACTGCACTATACAATATGCACTATACACAATGCAATATACACTATACAATATACACTGTGCACTATACACAATGTAATATACACTATACAATATGCACTATACAATATACACTGTGCACTATACACAATGCAATATACACTGTGCACTATAAAATATGCACTATACAATATGCACTATACAATATGCACTATACAATATACACTGTGCACTATACACAATGCAATATATACTGTGCACTATACAATATACACTATACAATATGCACTATACAATATACACTATGCACTATACAATGTGCACTATACAATATACACTGTGCATTATACACAATGCACTATACAATATGCACTATACAATATGCACTATACAATATGTACTATACACTATGCAATATACACAATGCAATATGCACTGTGCACTATACAATATGCACTATACAATATACACTATACAATATGCACTATACAATATACACTATGCACTATACAATATGCACTATACAATATACAATGTGCACTATACAATATGCACTACAATATGTACTATACACTATGCAATATACACTATGCACTATACACTATGTCTCCAGGGGAAATGTGCAAGCACCTGGCATTGTGGCATAAAGGCAGCTACCCCACTCCAGCCTCTCGTGCAATGAATATGATGTCCGTCTCGTAACTGATGGGTTATTAGTCGCCAGTACCACTTTGGTGAAGTCCTTTGGGAATCCACATTGCATCTCGGTTCTCCCTACAGACGGGTCAGTGGTTATCCCATTGTACTTCTGGATGCGTCGCCCCCGATTTATCAGGGGACAACTTTAAATAGATGTACACAGTTTCGCCCTGGTTGGAAATTATTTACCCGCGATGCATTACTTATATTAACATTAATTATTCATTTCAATGAAACATAGCAAATAATATCTCACTTTGTACTTGAGATGAAGACATTAGAAAGGAATATATCTAGTGGTAACACGCTGGACTGGTAATCCAGGGATCACAGGTTCGATCCCCCGTCTGACCCTAATAAAATTAACAGTCTTTCAGATGGGACGTTAAACCGAGTTCTCGTGTCGGTGCTTCACCATGCACGTAAAAGAACCAGAGGAGAAATCTGGAATGGGTCTCTGTCTGTATCATGCACTGTCCTCCACAATCTAAAAATTGTCGCTCATATGGGCAACCGGTAGCGACGATAAATAAACGTAAGGCACACAAGGAATGTATCAACAGATACCAGCAGTACGGTACATCTATGTTCAGATTTGTTGAACTGATAACAAAACGGTTGTATTAAGCCTTGCGAAATATATAAAAGAAGCCAATGTATTATTGTAAATACACGACAATAGCAAAGGAACACGGCCCAACATTGAATGCGCATGCCCGTAACTTCGAGTGCGCATGTCAGCTGCATATCATTAGTGAGGAAATTCATACGAAAATGGATACACGTTTCGAAGGAAATGCAATAACGATATCAATATACAATTTTAATGAAATTGAGTTACTCTTCAAAAATGAAGGTCCACATGCAGGTAGGCGAGGCAGACTATTTTATACTCCCTTGCTGTGGTGTGAACACTTGTTGGATGGTAGTATTAGTCTGTAGCAAATGTTTCCAATTCTTTGCCGCTCAACTTTAGCAAATGCCAGCCAGCTGATTCCGTCAAATCGCAAGAACCCTTGGACTTGTAAAACTCTACAGCTTGTCTGTCCCAACCGTGGCACATCAAATCCAATAGGTTACAACCACTACAAATAGCTGCCTTGGCAACTGTCTTCCACAACTGTGTACCAAGTCCGGCTTTTCTGTATGATTGTTTTACATACAACTCTTCCAAGAACACGTTAACTCCTTCCCAAGCTGAGTAATACAAATAATACATGGCATGTCCCACAAGAGTGTCTCCATCTTCGGCTACGAAACATCTGAATAGTTTATCCGCTCCAAAACCGTCTTTACGAAGTCTGTCGGCGTCAAGTTTTGCCGGTCCATCGGGTTCTTTTAGGTAATCTGCCAGCTCCTGTGCGAAAGAACCAGTAAAAGTTAGGTCTCTAGAATGAATAAAATTACGGTGATAAGAACCTGTTTCCGAATGGAGCTACGAGAAAAAGTGTATAAACTAAGCTAACCACATTTATTTGTTGGTTTAAACATATTTATATTCCATCATGAACATGATTATTTACAACAATTGAAATAAGGAATTGGACAGAAAGCTATACAGCTTACGGTTGTCCTCTTTATTTGTTAATGCGTGTATAAGTAATACCGGAACCAGGCCCGTAGCCACACTGAGACACACCGAGGCAGCTTCCTCTGTTAAAATTTCCAAAGCAAAAAAATATAATGGCAAAAATGTTGACTGATAGAGAGCTGAAAAGTCAATACGTCTAAACTCTTTCAATCAGAAAATCGCTTCTATACCCCAACCATTGTAAGGGGGAACATGCCCCGGACCCCCTAGATTTCCTCGGTTGAAATTTGCCTCTGGCTACGGTACTGGGAACGTTTATGCATGTCGTTACAATATATTAATTGATATGTTTACCTGAATAGAGTCGGCTAACTGTTCACAGTCATTTATAATTGCTTCCCGAATGATCACTCTCGTTGCGTCCATGTACAACAATTAGTTTTGCTATGTAAGATATGTGTATTTTGTTATGCACATGTGTTGTGTTGTACTGTACCTCATGTGTGTATATATGTATGTGTATATACTCACACGAAAAATAACGTGTGCACTTGGCTTGGTTAGAGGGAGAATGTTATACTTATATAGATCTATGGAAGCAAAATATAGGCACATTTGGTATCAAAATGTGCACACATGTATTGGCTACACGATGTTTTACTTTTCATCTAAAAATGATAATTATCAGAACACTGTTTTACGTGTGAATATAGGCCTAAGTATGTTCTCTTTAACATAGTGCATATTTTCCTTTTCGTGTGAGTATATATATAGTTGACCTAAATATGTTAATACTGTTACAGATAGCACAGTAAATATGGTATTACGAAGGTGACCAACATGTGAATGTGTATGTAAAGAGTTTGTTTATTATAGTGTCACCCCCTATTTAAAGGGCCAGTCATATCTGACTTATGAGACATCTCTTTTTTATGAACATCAGTACTTCCCGAATCATATGCTTGTATGCCAGGCTGGTAGGCAATCGGTAACCATTATTTAACTAGCTGGCGGCTCACCAACCGGCCATATCAAAACGGACCCCTGACGAGATTCGAACCTTAGCCCTCCCGCTCCGTATGCGGTCGCCTTAACCACTAGGCCACGGAGACGGTATATTTCGAAGTTAGATGGGTCTCTTTTGTACTTTGAATGAGGTCAATTTTGATGACAGGAGCTGTGTACTTAATGTCTCTGGTTGATAATTTTCATTACAAAATGATTGTACCGTTGGTTAATGAAGCAGTTAGATATGTCTTAGCCTGGCAACAGGCGTCGATGTATTTTGCCTGGTCAGTCAAATAAATATATATTTAACACCGAGACAATCATTTGGACCGTATTGAGTTTCTGATCATATCAACGCCTGGGGAAACTGGCGGGGTCTCTCCCTCGTGGCGATGGATTCCATCAGGAATGAGGTCTCGAGAGTGATTTATATAAGTTGAAATAACTTGTTTCGCAATCGAGCTAAAATAAATTTGTATAAACTAATTGATCAATTCTATTAATAGGCCTATTAGCACGTGACTCAAATAATGACGTACTTGAATCGAATTGGCCGCCATTGTTTACGGGTCAACGGAACGATAAATAGTTTTTAAAAGTACAAATTTTGCCAGAAGTTAAAAAGTGACAAATCGACAGACTAGAACCCAGGCTAGAATGATATGTCTCCAACTGTTATTGGTGGGGGAAGATCGTATGCATGCCCAATCGAGCAGTATTTCGGGCGTGATCAACTACCTTCGGAAGTCCGCAAGCCTGTTGGAGAGTTTCCTCACACCAGAATACGAATTCGACACCCCCAGTAGGATTCGAACCTACATCGGTGAGTGGCTTTGATTTGAAGTAAACGGTCGTAGCAACTCCACATAGTTAGCATATTGACAGAGAGATCCTATTGTTTTCCATACGGCACATATTGACCACAGGAACTTGAAATTATATCCATAAGCCACCAACGGTCTCGTACCTCTATCCTAGGACACCCCCCTCTATTAAAAAAGTTCCTGTGTATTGACGAATGATACATCACTGGCAGACTTGTTCACGTGCAGACACTTGGTCAATTGTCCATTAGCATCTGTGCCAATTAACATTTTGGAATGCTTACATTTTGTAAAATGTTCGACACACATCTTCACTCCAACAGCACTTTATATGCAACAATTCAAGACGTCAATTTCTCCTACTACATTTCCTACTATGAACGTATGTGTCTTGTTTGTAGCCAATTTCATATGAATTTCTTCACTAACGATTTGCAGCTGACATGCGTATTCGAAGCGACGGTCATGCGCATTGGGTAGCGTTACTCGCAAGAAAATTCGTTTCGTACAGATTACACTTTTCCAAGGATGATCTATTCACCAGATAGGACACACGGCAAGTCGCAAATCTGGACTACAATTTAAATGCGGCCTAGATGTTTCTTTGTGCCATTGAAACGAGTGACGGTTAATAGTTTCCATCGGGGTATGAACTACATTGTGTGTGTTTAAAGTTATCGTGAATGTATTGTGTCTCCAAACACATTAACCACACCCAATGTAGTTCATACCCCAATGGAAACTATAAACCTTCAATGTCCTCCTTTTCGTTCTTCAGTTTGCTTGAGCCTTGGTCTTGGGGTGCATTTCTTGGGAAACTGGACAATGAATTATATAGACTAGTACCTTTCTTTGAAAAGTCAAAAAACTAATACGACATATAATCATGCTCTATAAAGTGTGTACATGTTTTCAGCTTTGATTTTATCTAAAATGACTAATCTCTTCAGGAGGCGTCGCTCATATGGGCAACAGGTAGCGACGATAAATAAACGTAAAACACACACACACAGCTTTGGTTGCGTAATAACGCCACTTTCATTATGTAGTGTTCAAATCGTGTCTATGGGGAGGGAGGGCCAATCACTAATGTTATCAGAACTTGTCGCCCAACCCATTTGCTAATTATTTATCGGTTATATGATTGTTATTGTTGCATACATGTATATAGAGTCTACGTCCGTTATGTCAAAGTCGGTTATGTCGAATAACAGCGACAACCAATAAAACTTGATTTTATTTGAATGTTGTATGTGTCTACAGGCCTGTAGCCACACTGAGGTAAATGAGGCACAGGCATGTAGCCACACTGAGGTAAATGAGGCACAGGCCTGTAGCCACACTGAGGTAAATGAGGCACAGGCATGTAGCCACACTGAGGAAAATGAGGCACAGGCATGTAGCCACACTGAGGAAAATGAGGCACAGGCATGTAGCCACACTGAGGAAAATGAGGCACAGGCATGTAGCCACACTGAGGAAAATGAGGCACAGGCCTGTAGCCACACTGAGGAAAATGAGGCACAGGCATGTAGCCACACTGAGGAAAATGAGGCACAGGCATGTAGCCACACTGAGGAAAATGAGGCACAGGCATGTAGCCACACTGAGGAAAATGAGGCACAGGCCTGTAGCCACACTGAGGAAAATGAGGCACAGGCCTGTAGCCACACTGAGGAAAATGAGGCACAGGTCTCGGTTAGAATTTGGCAAGTAACGACAGGTATAGGAAACATATACAAAAATAATTCTGGGGGTCGCCTCGGTTATTTTCAGATTCTGGGTACGGCACTGGTCTGTGAACAACGCTGCCACGGATGTACTCTTCGCCCCATATATGTCTAATTTTCTTTTTCTGTCAAACACAGTGTTTGGAACGGTTTGTATTATGGGTATTATTGGCACCGGCATATTATGCCCCTCCGATGAGTATTTCAGACACAGTCGGGCAGGGCATCCGGGTAGACATAACGACCTTTTTACAGGCCAGCTGGATAGCTTGCGCATACATGACCATGCAATAATTCGAATTTCCGAGCCTGATTCGAACGAACAGCATACGCACATATACAATCGAGCTCCTGTATATACATGCATGTAAACAAGATATGTGTTTCAGTGTGATACTGGTACAATGTGGCTTGTATAATACATCAATGATTATCATATTGTACTTTTTTTTTATTATAAACTCCTTTGAAAGATGGATATTACAGTATGAATCTCAACAATTTTTATATTCATAGAGTGGTGGAACCTATGCTCGGCGTAAATCCTACATATAGAGTGGTGGAACCTATGCTCGGCGTAAATCCTACATATAGAGTGGTGGAACCTATGCTCGGCGTAAATCCTACATATAGAGTGGTGGAACCTATGCTCGGCGTAAATCCTACATATAGTGTGTGGAACCTATGCTCGGCTTTTTTTGGGGTGGTTGTTGGTAAATCATACATATAGAGTGGTGGAACCATGCTCGGCGTAAATCCTACATATAGAGTGGTGGAACCTATGCTCGGAGTAAATCCTACATATAGTGTTGTGGAACCTATGCTCGGCGTAAATCATACATATAGAGTGGTGGAAATAGAGCATAGGAATACGCCGAGCACAGGAATACGCCGAGCATAGGCATAGAGCATAGGAATAGAGTATAGGAATACGCCGAGCATATGATCCACCACTCTATTATGCAATTGATTGCTGCACTTGATTTCCATATCATGTTATTCAATTGAGAACAAATGTGTACAGATAAGTAAGTACTTATTGGGAAGAGCCGTCTCTAATGTTGTAAGAACGTGTGGCTCGACCCATGTTTGCTTTCTTTGCATATATTGTATGTAGATTCTGTGTCATAATAGAGCTAAATAAAATATGATTAAACTAAAGTAAGTACACCTTCTATATACTGTAGGATATATGGCGAAGTTTAATAATTATAAGATGGGAAAGAGGATGCAAACAGATTACATGTTGTGCAAAAGAAACACGATAAAAACAGAGGAAACAAAATACTGTTAGGGAGTATCTATGTGCATATCCAACATTAGTTACAGTGCAGTTTTAATAAAAATAGCCATAAAGTCTGCTCTACCATACATGTCTCTTTGCCAAAGATTAACTGAGTTGATTTTTGAATACACAAATTGTGGATATGTTGCGTGTGCGTCGTAATTACACAATGCAGGGGTGTGGGTGTTGATGACAGCAATATGTCCCAGATCTTTAGGACAGCCGCCATACGACCTATTGACGAAGAAACGGCGATCGTATTGATTTTTGGTCAAATGTCCATCGATTGAAAAGTAGTTATATGCTTGTGTCGATGTGAGATCCGAGTAACTAGATGAGATGACGTTGTCCTTGGCGAACCAGCTTTTAATATTACTCTTTCTACCATTGAAGATAATGTGGGCAACTTGCCGGTCTTGTTCATAGAATGCGAATTTGACATACTCGATTCCTAGTGTGGCCCAGTTAGCAACGAGGCCATTTCTGTAGTGCAGGCCATGTGATCGTTCCATTGTCATAGGCTTATCTGCATTTGTCCCTAGACCTGTTTTAAACAATATAGAATTTGATTATTGTTTTAGATTTGTCCACATATATATCATGGTCATACTGGTTTTCGTACCCCATATATATCATGGTCATACTGGTTTTCGTACCCGATATATATCATGGTCATACTGGTTTTTGTACCACATATATATCATGGTCATACTGGTTTTTGCACCTGTCAGTCTCTTATATAATAGATGAAATAATATTACTACATAAAGTTATCATTCTTACAGTTACAGTTTATGGTCTACAAACAAATGAATATAATAATAATACATATTAATCAATCAATCAATCAATCAATCAATCAATCAATCAATCAATCAATCAATCAATCAATCAATAAATCAATCAATCAATCAATCAATCAATCAATCAATCATGTATTAAATCAAAACATTTACACTTCTCTGACATATATTGCCCCATATAATGTATTGCAATAAGTGTGCTTACTAATGAGAGACATCGGTCAGTTATTGCCCCTGATTACTCCTTAAAAGTAGATAGGTCCTATTAAGTGTTGTCCTCTTTTTTTATCGTTGTTTCCTTTGCACAACACGCAACATTTGCTAGAAATTGTATTCCACTATCGCTTTATATGATTATTAAATTACGATATCTCGACATATCTCATACAGTATATGCAATGGGTACTTATTTGTAAACCAATGCTATCAGTTAATTAACACGATTTTGATAAAATCACAATTATCACACCGCAACATCTGGTTAGATATTAGAGGGCTTAGTGCAATACTACCGTAAGGGCTTCGCTAAATCATTGTAGCTCACTAATTCTCTATAGTTACACCAGTTTTGCACTAAGAACCCTATATGTCTAGTTCTAAACATGGGATGGGTCATAAATATAATATGCCATTTAAATATTCGTATAACACAACGAAAGGTCAATCAGCAGTAACAATGCCTGCCTATTTGTTTGCTAGAAGGAAGTAGAACAGACGTACCGTTTATTTGTTTGCTAGAAGGAAGTAAAACAGACGTACCGTTTATTTGTTTGCTAGAAGGAAGTATTGTTTGGCAATATTAAACTGAGACATTTGCATATTCCGTGAACTTACTTCGTTAATAATCGGATTTCCGAAGTAAACTATGAGCTTTAGATTATGGTACACTTACTTACAGACTTGATTCAAATATTAACGGTAAAAGACTAACACATGTCCTGGTCGTAGTTCACGGAAACTTACGAATGCTTTGGCGGAGATTAATGAGTCTCAGTTTAATGTTGCCAAGTAATAGAACAGACGTACCGTTTATTTGTTTGCTAGAAGGAAGTAGAACAGACGTACCGTTTATTTGTTTGCTAGAATGAAGTAGAACAGACGTACCGTTTATTTGTTTGCTAGAAGGAAGTAGAACAGACGTACCGTTTATTTGTTTGCTAGATGGAAGTAGAACAGACGTACCGTTTAACCACGCTTCGTGGACATTGTGCCCATTCCCGGAAGTTCCTCTAAATACCATCTGCCAACCATCGGACTCCAGATCCTCCGTCTTTAACGCACGTCCACGTTCCTCACTAAAAGTATTTTATCAGACGTTATTGCCTTTTCCAAATGATAACGATATTAATAGTCATAGTAAATTCCCGCCCGCTAGCCTAGCGAGCGAGCGAGCGAGCTTTACTGTGACACGAGAAAATAGTGTAGTTATTTTTTAAATTAAAATATCGTACCGGAAATATGCATTATGGGAAGTACTGGTGGAAACAGGAATTTGATTTCCGGAAAACGCCTGTCTATGTCTCTGCATGTGTTTAGGTCCGGCTAAATGCTTATGTCGGCTACGCCTGTCCATGTCTCTGTAAGGTTTTAGTACCGGCTATGCCCGTCTATGTCTCTGTAAGTGTTTAGTACCGGCTAACTGCTTATGTCGGCTACGCCTGTCTAGGTCTCTACAAGTGTTTGTACCGGCTAACTGCTTATGTCGGCTACGCCTGTCTAGGTCTCTACAAGTGTTTAGTACCGGCTAACTGAGAAGGTCGGCTACGCCTGTCTAGTTCTCTACAAGTGTTTGTACCGGCTATCTGCTTAGGTCGGCTACGCCTGTCTATCTCTTAACAAGTCTTTAGTACCGGCTAACTGCTTAGGTCGGCTACGCCTGTCTATGTCTCAGCAAGTATTGAGTACCGGCTAACTGCTTAGGTCGGCAACGCCTGTCTAGGTCTCAGCAAGTATTGAGTACCGGTTATCTGCTTAGGTCGGCAACGCCTGTCTAGGTCTCAGCAAGTATTGAGTACCGGCTAACTGCTTAGGTCGGCAACGCCTGTCTAGGTCTCAGCAAGTATTTAGTACCGGCTAACTGCTTAGGTCGGCTACGCCTGTCTAGGTCTCTACAAGTGTTTGTACCGGATAACTGCTTAGGTCGCTACGCCTGTCTAGGTCTCAGCAAGTATTGAGTACCGGTTAACTGCTTAGGTCGACTACGCCTATATAGGTCTCTACACGTGTTTGTACCGGCTAACTGCTTATGTCGGCTACGCCTGTCTAGGTCTCTACAAGTGTTTAGTACCGGCTAACTGCTTATGTCGGCTACGCCTGTCTAGGTCTCTACAAGTGTTTGTACCGGCTAACTGCTTATGTCGGCTACGCCTGTCTAGGTCTCTACAAGTGTTTAGTACGGTCTAACTGAGAAGGTCGGCTACGCCTGTCTAGTTCTCTACAAGTGTTTGTACCGGCTATCTGCTTAGGTCGGCTACGCCTGTCTATCTCTTAACAAGTCTTTAGTACCGGCTAACTGCTTAGGTCGGCTACGCCTGTCTATGTCTCAGCAAGTATTGAGTACCGGCTAACTGCTTAGGTCGGCAACGCCTGTCTAGGTCTCAGCAAGTATTGAGTACCGGTTATCTGCTTAGGTCGGCAACGCCTGTCTAGGTCTCAGCAAGTATTGAGTACCGGCTAACTGCTTATGTCGGCTACGCCTGTCTAGGTCTCTACAAGTGTTTGTACCGGATAACTGCTTAGGTCGGATACGCCTGTCTAGGTTTCAGCAAGTATTGAGTACCGCCTAACTGCTTAGGTCGGCTACGCCTCTCTAGGTCTCTACACGTGTTTGTACCGGCTAACTGCTTAGGTCGTTACGCCTGTCTAGGTCTCAGCAAGTATTGAGTACCGGCTAACTGCTTAGGTCGGCTACGCCTGTCTATGTCTCTACAAGTCTTTAGTACAGGCTAACTGCTTAGGTCGGCTACGCCTGTCTAGGTCTCAGCAAGTATTTAGTACCGGCTAACTACTTAAGTCGGCTACGCCTGTCTATGTCTCAGCAAGTATTGAGTACCGACTAACTGCTTAGGCGCTACGCCTGTCTAGGACTCTACAAGTGTTTGTACCGGCTAACTGCTTAGGTCGGATACGCCTGTCTAGGTCTCAGCAAGTATTGAGTACCGGCTAACTGCTTAGGTCGGCTACGCCTGTCTAGGTCTCAGCAAGTATTGAGTACCGGCTAACTGCTTAGGTCGGCTACGCTTGTCTATGTCTCTACAAGTCTTTAGTACCGGCTAACTGCTTAGGTCGGCTACGCCTGTCTATGTCTCAGAGAGTATTGAGTACCGGCTAACTGCTTAGGTCGGCTACGCCTGTCTAGGTCTCTACAAGTGTTTGTACCGGCTAACTGCTTAGGTCGGCTACGCCTGCCTAGGTCTCAGCAAGTATTGAGTACCGGTTAACTGTTTAGGTCGGCTACGCCTGTCTAGGTCTCTACAGGTGTTTGTACCGGCTAACTGCTGAGGTCGGCTACGTCTCTCTATGTCTCAGCAAGTATTGAGTACCGGCTAACTGCTTAGGTCGGCTACGCCTGTCTAGGTCTCAGCAAGTATTGAGTACCGGCTAACTGCTTAGGTCGGCTAAGCCTGTCTATGTCTCAGCAAGTATTGAGTACCGGCTAACTGCTTAGGTCGGCCACGCCTGTCTAGGTCTCTACACGTATTGAGTACCGGCTAACTGCTTAGGTCGGCTACGCCTGTCTAGGTATCAGCAAGTATTGAGTACCGGCTAACTGCTTAGGGCGGCCACGCCTGTCTATGCCTCTACAAGTGTTTGTACCGGCTAACTGCTTAGGTCGGATACTCCTGTCTAGGTCTCAGCAAGTATTGAGTACCGGCTAACTGCTTAGGTCGGCTACGCCTATCTAGGTCTCAGCAAGTATTGAGTACCGGCTAACTGCTTAGGGCGGCCACGCCTGTCTAGGTCTTTACACGTGTTTGTACCAGCTAACTGCTTAGGTCGTTACCCTGTCTAGGTCTCAGCAAGTATTGAGTACCGGCTAACTGCTTAGGTCGGCTACGCCTGTCTATGTCTCTACAAGTCTTTAGTACAGGCTAACTGCTTAGGTCGGCTACGCCTGTCTAGGTCTCAGCAAATATTGAGTACCGGCTAACTACTTAAGTCGGCTACGCCTGTCTATGTCTCAGCAAGTATTGAGTACCGGCTAACTGCTTAGGCGCTACGCCTGTCTAGGTCTCTACAAGTGTTTGTACCGGCTAACTGCTTAGGTCGGATACGCCTGTCTAGGTCTCAGCAAGTATTGAGTACCGGCTAACTGCTTAGGTCGGCTACGCCTGTCTATGTCTCTACAAGTCTTTAGTACCGGCTAACTGCTTATGTCGGCTACGCCTGTCTATGTCTCAGCAAGTATTGAGTACCTGCTAACTGCTTAGGTCGGCTACGCCTGTCTAGGTCTCTACACGTGTTTGTACCGGCTAACTGCTTAGGTCGGCTACGCCTGTCTAGGTCTCTACAAGTGTTTGTACCGGCTAACTGCTTAGGTTGGATACGCCTGTGTAGGTCTCAGCAAGTATTGATTACCGGCTAACTGCTTAGGTCGGCTACTACTGTCTAGGTCTCAGCAAGTAATGAGTTCCGGCTAACTTCTTAGGTCGGCTACTCCTGTCAAGGTCTCAGCAAGTATTGAGTACCGGTTAACAGCTTAGGTCGGCTACGCCTGTCTAGGTCTCAGCAAATATTGAGTACCGGCTAACTACTTAAGTCGGCTACGCCTGTCTAGGTCTCTACAAGTGTTTGTACCGGCTAACTGCTTAGGTCGGCTACGCCTGTCTAGGTCTCAGCAAGTATTGAGTACCGGTTAACTGCTTAGGTCGGCTACGCCTGTCTAGGTCTCTATAAGTGTTTGTACCGGCTAACTGCTTAGGTCGGATACGCCTGTCTAGGTCTCAGTAAGTATTGATTACCGGCTAATTGCTTAGGTCGGCTACGCCTGTCTACGTCTCAGCAAGTAATGAGTACCGGCTAACTGCTTAGGTCGGCTACGCCTGTCTATGTCTCTACAAGTCTTTAGTACAGGCTCACTGCTTAGGTCGGCTACGCCTGTCTAGGTCTCAGCAAGTATTGAGTACCGGCTAACTGATTAAGTCTGTTACGCCTGTCTATGTCTCAGCAAGTATTGAGTACTGGCTAACTGCTTAAGTCGGCTACGCCTCTCTATGTCTCAGCAAGTATTAAGTACCGGCTAATTGCTTAGACGGCTACGCCTGTCTAGGTCTCTACAAGTCTTTAGTACCGGCTAACTGCTTAGGTCGGCTACGCAGATCAATGTCTCATCAAGTATTGAGTACCGGCTAACTGCTTAGGTCGGCTACTCCAGTCTAGGTCTCAGCAAGTATTGAGTACCGGCTAACTGCTTAGGTCGGCTACACCTGTCTAGGTCTCAGCAAGTATTGAGTACCGGCTAACTGCTTAGGTCGGCTACGCCTGTCTATGTCTCTACAAGTCTTTAGTACCGGCTAACTGCTTAGGTCGGCTACGCCTGTCTATGTCTCAGCAAGTATTGGGTACCGGCTAACTGCTTAGGTCGGCTATGCCTCTCTAGGTCTCAGCAAGTATTGATTACCGGCTAACTGCTTAGGTCGGCCACGCCTGTCTAGGTCTCTACACGTATTGAGTACCTGCTAACTGCTTAGGTCGGCTACGCCTGTCTAGGTATCAGTAAGTATTGAGTACCTGCTAACTGCTTAGGGCGGCCACGCCTGTCTATGCCTCTACAAGTGTTTGTACCGGCTAACTGCTTAGGTCGGATACTCCTGTCTAGGTCTCAGCAAGCATTGAGTACCGGCTAACTGCTTAGGTCGGCTACGCCTATCTAGGTCTCAGCAAGTGTTTGTACCGGCTAACTGCTTAGGTCGGCTACGCCTGTCTAGGTCTCAGCAAGTATTGAGTACCGGTTAACTGCTTAGGTCGGCTACGCCTGTCTAGGTCTCTACAAGTGTTTGTACCGGCTAACTGCTTAGGTCGGATACGCCTGTCTAGGTCTCAGCAAGTATTGATTACCGGCTAACTGCTTAGGTCGGCTACGCCTGTCTATGTCTCTACAAGTCTTTAGTACAGGCTCACTGCTTAGGTCGGCTACGCCTGTCTATGTCTCAACAAGTATTGAGTACTGGCTAACTGCTTAAGTCATCTACGCCTGTCTATGTCTCAGCAAGTATTAAGAACCGGCTAACTGCTTAGACGGCTACGCCTGTCTAGGTCTCTACAAGTGTTTGTACCGGCTAACTGCTTAGGTCGGATACGCCAGTCTAGGTCTCAGCAAGTATTGAGTACCGGCTAACTGCTTAGGTCGGCTACACCTGTCTAGCTCTCAGCAAGTATTGAGGACCGGCTAACTGCTTAGGTCGGCTACGCCTGTCTATGTCTCTACAAGTCTTTAGTACCGGCTAACTGCTTAGGTCGGCTACGCCTGTCAATGTCTCAGCAATTATTGAGTACCGGCTAACTGCTTAGGTCGGCTACGCCTATCTAGGTCTCTACAAGTGTTTGTACCGGCTAACTGCTGAGGTCGACTACGCCTCTCTATGTCTCAGCAAGTATTGAGTACCGGCTAACTGCTTAGGTCGGCTACGCCTGTCTAGGTCTCAGCAAGTATTGAGTACCGGCTAACTGCTTAGGTCGGCTAAGCCTGTCTATGTCTCAGCAAGTATTGGGTACCGGCTAACTGCTTATGTAGGCTACGCCTGTCTAGGTCTCAGCAAGTATTGAGTACCGGCTAACTGCTTAGGTCGGCTACGCCTGTCTATGTCTCTACAAGTCTTTAGTACAGGCTCACTGCTTAGGTCGGCTACGCCTGTCTAGGTCTCAGCAAGTATTGAGTACCGGCTAACTGATTAAGTCTGTTACGCCTGTCTATGTCTCAGCAAGTATTGAGTACTGGCTAACTGCTTAAGTCGGCTACGCCTGTCTATGTCTCAGCAAGTATTAAGTACCGGCTAACTGCTTAGACGGCTACGCCTGTCTAGGTCTCTATAAGTGTTTGTACCGGCTAACTGCTTAGGTCGGATACGCAGTCTCACAAGTATTGAGTACCGCTAACGCTTAGGTCGGCTACCAGTCTAGGTCTCAGCAAGTATTGAGTACCGGCTAACTGCTTAGGTCGGCTACGCCTGTCTAGGTCTCAGCAAGTATTGAGTACCGGCTAACTGCTTAGGTCGGCTACGCCTGTCTATGTCTCTACAAGTCTTTAGTACCGGCTAACTGCTTAGGTCGGCTACGCCTGTCTATGTCTCAGCAAGTATTGAGTACCGGCTAACTGCTTAAGTCGGCTACGCCTGTCTATGTCTCAGCAAGTATTGAGTACCGGCTAACTGCTTAGGTCGGCTACGCCTGTCTAGGTCTCAGCAAGTATTGAGTACCGGCTAACTGCTTAGGCGGCTACGCCTGTCTAGGTCTCTACAAGTGTTTGTACCGGCTAACTGCTTAGGTCGGATACGCCTGTCTAGGTCTCAGCAAGTATTGAGTACCGGCTAACTGCTTAGGTCGGCTACGCCTGTCTATGTCTCTACAAGTCTTTAGTACCGGCTAACTGCTTAGGTCGGCTACGCCTGTCTATGTCTCAGCAAGTATTGAGTACCGGCTAACTGCTTAGGTCGGCTACGCCTGTCTAGGTCTCAGCAAGTATTGAGTACCGGCTAACTGCTTAGGTCGGCTACGCCTGTCTATGTCTCAGCAAGTATTGAGTACCGGCACAAGTGTTTGTACGGCTAACTGCTTAGGTCGGCTACGCCTGTCTAGGTCTCAGCAAGTATTGAGTACCGGCTAACTGCTTAGGTCGGCTACGCCTGTCTAGGTCTCAGCAAGTATTGAGTACCGGCTAACTGCTTAGGTCGGCTACGCCTGTCTATGTCTCTACAAGTCTTTAGTACCGGCTAACTGCTTAGGTCGGCTACGCCTGTCTAGGTCTCAGCAAATATTGAGTACCGGCTAACTGCTTAGGTCGGCTACGCCTGTCTAGGTCTCAACAAGTATTTGTACCGGCTAACTGCTTAGGTCGGCTACGCCTGTCTAGGTCTCAGCAAGTATTGAGTACCGGCTAACTGCTTAGGTCGGCTACGCCTTCTAGGTCTCACAAGTTTGTACCGGCTAACTGCTTAGGTCGAACCCAACACACCCCACAAAAAACCCAACCCACCCACACAAACATTAGGTCGGCTACGCCTGTCTAGGTCTCAGCAAGTATTGAGTACCGGCTAACTGATTAAGTCTGTTACGCCTGTCTATGTCTCAGCAAGTATTGAGTACTGGCTAACTGCTTAAGTCGGCTACGCCTGTCTATGTCTCAGCAAGTATTAAGTACCGGCTAACAGCTTAGACGGCTACGCCTGTCTAGGTCTCTACAATTGTTTGTACCGGCTAACTGCTTAGGTCGGCTACGCCTGTCTAGGTCTCAGCAAATATTGAGCACCGGTTAACTACTTAGGTCGGCTACGCCTGTCTAGGTCTCTACAAGTGTTTGTACCGGCTAACTGCTTAGGTCGGATACGCCTGTCTAGGTCTCAGCAAGTATTGATTACCGGCTAATTGCTTAGGTCGGCTACTCCTGTCTAGGTCTCAGCAAGTAATGAGTACCGGCTAACTGCTTAGGTCGGCTACGCCTGTCTATGTCTCTACAAGTCTTTAGTACAGGCTCACTGCTTAGGTCGGCTACGCCTGTCTAGGTCTCAGCAAGTATTGAGTACCGGCTAACTGATTAAGTCTGTTACGCCTGTCTATGTCTCAGCAAGTATTGAGTACTGGCTAACTGCTTAAGTCGGCTACGCCTGTCTATGTCTCAGCAAGTATTAAGTACCGGCTAACAGCTTAGACGGCTACGCCTGTCTAGGTCTCTACAATTGTTTGTACCGGCTAACTGCTTAGGTCGGATACGCCAGTCTAGGTCTCAGCAAGTATTGAGTACCGGCTAACTGCTTAGGTCGGCTACGCCTGTCTATGTCTCTACAAGTCTTTAGTATCGGCTAACTGCTTAGGTCGGCTACGCCTGTCAATGTCTCAGCAAGTATTGAGTACCGGCTAACTGCTTAGGTCGGCTACGCCTGTCTAGGTCTCTACAAGTGTTTGTACCGGCTAACTGCTGAGGTCGGCTACGCCTCTCTATGTCTCAGCAAGTATTGAGTACCGGCTAACTGCTTATGTCGGCTACGCCTGTCTAGGTCTCAGCAAGTATTGAGTACCGGCTAACTGCTTAGGTCGGCTAAGCCTGTCTATGTCTCAGCAAGTATTGGGTACCGGCTAACTGGTTAGGTCGGCTATGCCGGTCTAGTTCTCAATAAGTATTGATTACCGGCTAACTGCTTAGGTCGGCTACGCCTGTCTAGGTATCAGTAAGTATTGAGTACCGGCTAACTGCTTAGGGCGGCCACGCCTGTCTATGCATCTACAAGTGTTTGTACCGGCTAACTGCTTAGGTCGGATACTCCTGTCTAGGTCTCAGCAAGTATTGAGTACCGGCTAACTGCTTAGGTAGGCTACGCCTATCTAGGTCTCAGCAAGTATTGAGTACCGGCTAACTGCTTAGGTCGGCTACGCCTGTCTATGTCTCTACAAGTCTTTAGTACAGGCTA
Source organism: Archivesica marissinica (assembly GCA_014843695.1). Taxonomy (NCBI): domain Eukaryota; kingdom Metazoa; phylum Mollusca; class Bivalvia; order Venerida; family Vesicomyidae; genus Archivesica; species Archivesica marissinica. The sequence goes on along the minus strand of CM026402.1, from coordinate 51,105,778 downwards.
ACTGCTTAGGTCGGCTACGCCTGTCTAGGTCTCTACAAGTGTTTGTACCGGCTAACTGCTTAGGTCGGATACGCCTGTCTAGGTCTCAGCAAGTATTGATTACCGGCTAATTGCTTAGGTCGGCTACTCCTGTCTAGGTCTCAGCAAGTATTGAGTACCGGCTAACTGCTTAGGAGGGCTACGCCTGTCTATGTCTCTACAAGTCTTTAGTACCGGCTAACTGCTTAGGTCGGCTACGCCTGTCTATGTCTCTACAAGTCTTTAGTACCGGCTAACTGATTAAGTCTGTTACGCCTGTCTCTGTCTCAGCAAGTATTGAGTACTGGCTAACTGCTTAAGTCGGATACGCCTGTCTATGTCTCAGCAAGTATTACGTACCTGCTAACTGCTTAGACGGCTACGCCTGTCTAGGTCTCTACAAGTGTTTGTACCGGCTAACTGCTTAGGTCGGATACGCCAGTCTAGGTCTCAGCAAGTATTGAGTACCGGCTAACTGCTTAGGTCGGCTACACCTGTCTAGGTCTCAGCAAGTATTGAGTACCGGCTAACTGCTTAGGTCGGCTACGCCTGTCTATGTCTCTACAAGTCTTTAGTACCGGCTAACTGCTTAGATCGGCTACGCCTGTCAATGTCTCAACAAGTATTGTGTACCGGCTAACTGCTTAGGTCGGCTACCCCTGTCTAGGTCTCTACAAGTGTTTGTACCGGCTAACTGCTGAGGTCGGCTACGCCTCTCTATGTCTCAGCAAGTATTGAATACCGGCTAACTGCTTAGGTCGGCTACGCCTGTCTAGGTCTCAGCAAGTATTGAGTACCGGCTAACTGCTTAGGTCGGCTAAGCCTGTCTATGTCTCAGCAAGTATTGGGTACCGGCTAACTGCTTATGTCGGCTACGCCTGTCTAGGTCTCAGCAAGTATTGAGGACCGGCTAACTGCTTAGGTCGGCTACGCCTGTCTATGTCTCTACAAGTCTTTAGTACAGGCTAACTGCTTAGGTCGGCTACGCCTGTCTAGGTCTCAGCAAATATTGAGTACCGGCTAACTACTTAAGTCGGCTACGCCTGTCTAGGTCTCTACAAGTGTTTGTACCGGCTAACTGCTTAGGTCGGCTACGCCTGTCTAGGTCTCAGCAAGTATTGAGTACCGGTTAACTGCTTAGGTCGGCTACGCCTGTCTAGGTCTCTACAAGTGTTTGTACCGGCTAATTGCTTAGGTCGGATACGCCTGTCTAGGTCTCAGCAAGTATTGATTACCGGCTAATTGCTTAGGTCGGCTACGCCTGTCTATGTCTCTACAAGTCTTTAGTACAGGCTCACTGCTTAGGTCGGCTACGCCTGTCTAGGTCTCAGCAAGTATTGAGTACCGGCTAACTGATTAAGTCTGTTACGTCTGTCTATGTCTCAGCAAGTATTGAGTACTGGCTAACTGCTTAAGTCGGCTACGCCTGTCTATGTCTCAGCAAGTATTAAGTACCGGCTAACTGCTTAGACGGCTACGCCTGTCTAGGTCTCTACAAGTGTTTGTACCGGCTAACTGCGTAGGTCGGATACTCCAGTCTAGGTCTCAGCAAGTATTGAGTACCGGCTAACTGCTTAGGTCGGCTAAACCTGTCTAGGTCTCAGCAAGTATTGAGTACCGGCTAACTGCATAGGTCGGCTATGCCTGTCTATGTCTCTACAAGTCTTTAGTACCGGCTAACTGCTTAGGTCGACTACGCCTGTCAATGTCTCGGCAAGTATTGAGTACCGGCTAACTGCTTAGGTCGGCTACGCCTGTCTAGGTCTCTACAAATGTTTGTACCGGCTAACTGCTGAGGTCGGCTACGCCTCTCTATGTCTCAGCAAGTATTGAGTACCGGCTAACTGCTTAGGTCGGCTACGCCTGTCTAGGTCTCAGCAAGTATTGAGTACCGGCTAACTGCTTAGGTCGGCTAAGCCTGTCTATGTCTCAGCAAGTATTGGGTACCGGCTAACTGGTTAGGTCGGCTATGCCTGTCTAGTTCTCAGCAAGTATTGATTACCGGCTAACTGCTTAGGTCGGCTACGACTGTCTAGGTATCAGTAAGTATTGAGTACCGGCTAACTGCTTAGGGCGGCTACGCCTGTCTATGCCTCTACAAGTGTTTGTACCGGCTAACTGCTTAGGTCGGATACTCCTGTCTAGGTCTCAGCAAGTATTGAGTACCGGCTAACTGCTTAGGTAGGCTACGCCTATCTAGGTCTCAGCAAGTATTGAGTACCGGCTAACTGCTTAGGTCGGCTACGCCTGTCTATGTCTCTACAAGTCTTTAGTACGGGCTAACTGCTTATGTCGGCTACGACTGTCTAGGTCTCAGCAAGTATTGAGTACCGACTAACGGCTTAAGTCGGCTACGCCTGTCTATGTCTCAGCAAGTATTTAGTACCGGCTAACTGCATAAGTCGGTTACGCCTGTCTATTTCTCAGCAAGTATTGAGTACCGGCTAACTGCTTAAGTCGGCTACGCCTGTCTAGATCTCAGCATGTATTGAGTACCGGCTAACTGCTTAGGTCGGCTATGCCTGTCTAGGTCTCAGCTAGTATTGAGTACCGGCTAACTGCTTAGGCGGCTACGCCTGTCTAGGTCTCTACAAGTGTTTGTACCGGCTAACTGCTTAGGTCTGATACGCCTGTCTAGGTCTCCGCAAGTATTGAGTACCGGCTAATTGCTTAGGTCGGCTACGCCTGTCTAGGTCTCAGCAAGTATTGAGTACCGGCTAACTGCTTAGGTCGGCTACGCCTGTCTATGTCTCTACAAGTCTTTAGTACCGGCTAACTGCTTAGGTCGGCTACGCCTGTCTATGTCTCAGCAAGTATTGAGTACCGGCTAACTGGTTAGGTCGGCTACGCCTGTCTAGGTCTCTACAAGTGTTTGTACCGGCTAACTGCTTAGGTCGAATACGCCTGTCTAGGTCTCAGCAAGTATTGAGTACCGGCTAACTGCTTAGGTCGGCTACGCCTGTCTAGGTCTCAGCAAGTATTGAGTACCGGCTAACTGCTTAGGTCGACTACGCCTGTCTATGTCTCTACAAGTCTTTAGTACCGGCTAACTGCTTAGGTCGGCTACGCCTGTCTAGGTCTCAGCAAGAATTGAGTACCGGCTAACTACTTAAGTCGGCTACGCCTGTCTATGTCTCAGCAAGTATTGAGTACCGGCTAACTGCTTAGGTCGGCTACGCCTGTCTAGGTCTCAGCAAGTATTGAGTACCGGCTAACTGCTTAGGTCGGCCACGCCTGTCTAGGTCTCTACACGTATTGAGTACCGGCTAACTGCTTAGGTCGGCTACGCCTGTCTAGGTCTCAGCAAGTATTGAGTACCGGCTAACTGCTTAGGTCGGCTACGCCTGTCTATGCCTCTACAAGTGTTTGTACCGGCTAACTGCTTAGGTCGGATACGCCTGTCTAGGTCTCAGCAAGTATTGAGTACCGGCTAACTGCTTAGGTCGGCTACGCCTGTCTAGGTCTCAGCAAGTATTGAGTACCGGCTAACTGCTTAGGTCGGCTACGCCTGTCTATGTCTCTACAAGTCTTTAGTACCGGCTAACTGCTTATGTCGGCTACGCCTGTCTAGGTCTCAGCAAGTATTGAGTACCGGCTAACTGCTTAAGTCGGCTACGCCTGTCTATGTCTCAGCAAGTATTGAGTACCGGCTAACTGCTTAAGTCGGCTACGCCTGTCTATGTCTCAGCAAGTATTGAGTACCGGCTAACTGCTTAGGTCGGCTACGCCTGTCTAGATCTCAGCAAGTATTCAGTACCGGCTAACTGCTTAGGTCGGCTATGCCTGTCTAGGTCTCAGCAAGTATTGAGTACCGGCTAACTGCTTAGGCGGCTACGCCTGTCTAGGTCTCTACAAGTGTTTGTACCGGCTAACTTCTTAGGTCGGATACGCCTGTCTAGGTCTCCGCAAGTATTGAGTACCGGCTAACTGCTTAGGTCGGCTACGCCTGTCTAGGTCTCAGCAAGTATTGAGTACCGGCTAACTGCTTAGGTCGGCTACGCCTGTCTAGGTCTCAGCAAGTATTGAGTACCGGCTAACTGCTTAGGTCGGCTACGCCTGTCTATGTCTCAGCAAGTATTGAGTACCGGCTAACTGCTTAGGTCGGCTACGCCTGTCTAGGTCTCTACAAGTCTTTGTACCGGCTAACTGCTTAGGTCGGATACGCCTGTCTAGGTCTCAGCAAGTATTGAGTACCGGCTAACTGCTTAGGTCGGCTACGCCTGTCTAGGTCTCAGCAAGTATTGAGTACCGGCTAACTGCTTAGGTCGGCTACGCCTGTCTATGTCTCTACAAGTCTTTAGTACCGGCTAACTGCTTAGGTCGGCTACGCCTGTCTATGTCTCAGCAAGTATTGAGTACCGGCTAACTGCTTAGGTCGGCTACGCCTGTCTAGGTCTCTACAAGTGTTTGTACCGGCTAACTGCTGAGGTCGGCTACGCCTCTCTATGTCTCAGCAAGTATTGAGTACCGGCTAACTGCTTAGGTCGGCTACGCCTGTCTAGGTCTCAGCAAGTATTGAGTACCGGCTAACTGCTTAGGTCGGCTAAGCCTGTCTATGTCTCAGCAAGTATTGGGTACCGGCTAACTGCTTAGGTCGGCTATGCCTGTCTAGTTCTCAGCAAGTATTGAGTACCGGCTAACTGCTTAGGTCGGCTACGCTTGTTCAAAGTATTGTACCGGCTAACTGCTTAGGCGGCTACGCCTGTCTATGCCTCTACAAGTGTTTGTACCGGCTAACTGCTTAGGTCGGATACTCCTGTCTAGGTCTCAGCAAGTATTGAGTACCGGCTAACTGCTTAGGTCGGCTACGCCTATCTAGGTCTCAGCAAGTATTGAGTACCGGCTAACTGCTTAGGTCGGCTACGCCTGTCTATGTCTCTACAAGTCTTTAGTACGGGCTAACTGCTTATGTCGGCTACGCCTGTCTAGGTCTCAGCAAGTATTGAGTACCGACTAACTGCTTAAGTCGGCTACGCCTGTCTATGTCTCAGCAAGTATTAGTACCGGCTAACTGCTAAGTCGGTACGCCTGTCTATCTCAGCAAGTATTGAGTACCGGCTAACTGCTTAAGTCGGCTACGCCTGTCTAGATCTCAGCAAGTATTGAGTACCGGCTAACTGCTTAGGTCGGCTATGCCTGTCTAGGTCTCAGCTAGTATTGAGTACCGGCTAACTGCTTAGGCGGCTACGCCTGTCTAGGTCTCTACAAGTGTTTGTACCGGCTAACTGCTTAGGTCTGATACGCCTGTCTAGGTCTCCGCAAGTATTGAGTACCGGCTAATTGCTTAGGTCGGCTACGCCTGTCTAGGTCTCAGCAAGTATTGAGTACCGGCTAACTGCTTAGGTCGGCTACGCCTGTCTATGTCTCTACAAGTCTTTAGTACCGGCTAACTGCTTAGGTCGGCTACGCCTGTCTATGTCTCAGCAAGTATTGAGTACCGGCTAACTGCTTAGGTCGGCTACGCCTGTCTAGGTCTCTACAAGTGTTTGTACCGGCTAACTGCTTAGGTCGGATACGCCTGTCTAGGTCTCAGCAAGTATTGAGTACCGGCTAACTGCTTAGGTCGGCTACGCCTGTCTAGGTCTCAGCAAGTATTGAGTACCGGCTAACTGCTTAGGTCGACTACGCCTGTCTATGTCTCTACAAGTCTTTAGTACCGGCTAACTGCTTAGGTCGGCTACGCCTGTCTAGGTCTCAGCAAGAATTGAGTACCGGCTAACTACTTAAGTCGGCTACGCCTGTCTATGTCTCAGCAAGTATTGAGTACCGGCTAACTGCTTAGGTCGGCTACGCCTGTCTAGGTCTCAGCAAGTATTGAGTACCGGCTAACTGCTTAGGTCGGCTACGCCTGTCTAGGTCTCTACAAGTATTGAGTACCGGCTAACTGCTTAGGTCGGCTACGCCTGTCTAGGTCTCAGCAAGTATTGAGTACCGGCTAACTGCTTAGGTCGGCTACGCCTGTCTATGTCTCAGCAAGTATTGAGTACCGGCTAACTGCTTAGGTCGGCTACGCCTGTCTAGGTCTCTACAAGTGTTTGTACCGGCTAACTGCTTAGGTCGGATACGCCTGTCTAGGTCTCAGCAAGTATTGAGTACCGGCTAACTGCTTAGGTCGGCTACGCCTGTCTAGGTCTCAGCAAGTATTGAGTACCGGCTAACTGCTTAGGCGGCTACGCCTGTCTAGGTCTCTACAAGTGTTTGTACCGGCTAACTGCTTAGGTCGGATACGCCTGTCTAGGTCTCAGCAAGTATTGAGTACCGGCTAACTGCTTAGGTCGGCTACGCCTGTCTATGTCTCTACAAGTCTTTAGTACCGGCTAACTGCTTAGGTCGGCTACGCCTGTCTATGTCTCAGCAAGTATTGAGTACCGGCTAACTGCTTAGGTCGGCTACGCCTGTCTAGGTCTCAACAAGTATTGAGTACCGGCT